>VWZV01002639.1:151356-466043 GCA_013397155.1 Irena cyanogastra | reverse complement strand
TTTTTTTTGTTTAATCTGGACAGGCTTCTCTCTTGAATGGCAGCAAACCTGATTTCTCCTCTTTGGTCTCTTTCTTGCTCCCAGTCTCTTGGCCCTGAAGTTCCCTTGCACTGCCAGCCTCACTTCCCCATCCTACTATGTCAAAACCATAATCTGTACAATCTCCTACCCATCTTTGCAAGGCATGGAGACCTCAGCCCTCTTCAGTACTCTTATAAGGACCTAGTAGGCCAAATGGAGGAGAAAAAGTTTGCCATCTGGCAGCCTGACAGGCATAGCTGAGTCAGGTTAGATTGATAAGTCATTTTTGTCTGTTGTGATTGGTTGTAGCTTTCTTACCCCGTGATATTACCAATACAGAGAAAAGCTTATGAATTATCATGAAGGAGTAGAATAATGTGGGCAAATCTACAGCAGCACAAGCCTCAGGAAAAGAGCCTGCTCTACATTCCTTTTGTCATTATATTCTGTATTTATCTTGTAGCAACTTCGTCAACATAAAGACATATGCCTCCAGAAGTCTACAGCAGTAGTAACAAGTCAGTACAATGATAATATTTTCAGTGAAAATTGAAAATAAAACATCCCTTCTCTGATGCCACAGCTGAAGAATTAAGTCCAACAAAGCCCAATTGTACTCTGTTAAGGGTAAGACAAGCTTTTCCTGGCAGCATCAACTGAGATATATTGTACTTTCAAATACAACAAATTCAACAAGGCAACGTTGTGACCTAGATCATCTTCATGCTTTAGTGTAGCCATCTACAAATGGCCAAATGCTTGTCTTTGTAGGAGCAGAATTCATAAATTTATGGAAGCTTTAAATACCACTGCTTTAAATTTCTGACTCTTCTGGTATTTATCAAAAGTGCATGGGCTTTATTTGGCATTCAGGAGTTGTGCAGGAGCAGTCACCGTGCAGGAGTGCTTCAACACCCCCGAAAGCCCAAGACAGTGCAGATCCCCCAAAAACAGACAGCTTCTCATCCTTCTAAATTTACCAGAAGGGCTGGCTTCTGTAAATGGTTCAGCTAGCTAAAGCTTCCCCAGGACACCACATGCTCCCCTGCCACTGATATTCTTCTCTCTCTCTTCTTATCCACTGCCAGCTGTCCTGCTGCCAAGGGAAACAAAAAACCAGTCTCCACCTCTCTCTGAGCAGAAGACATTCTGCCGCCCAAAACAACAGAAAGGAGACGTATGAAAACCAGAGTTGCACCTCAATTATAACTGTTACAGTTATTTTTAATACTAATTCTATTCCACTTTCCATTATCTCCGCTAACCTCTTCAAAACTCAAAAATAATTTATTTCCCCCTACTGATTTTGTCATTTCCATTTGACAAAAATTGATCCCCTTGCACCCCTCTGTTTCCAGCTAAAACTAATGCATTTTTAATTTGCTTCCTTTGAGCCCTAGCAAGATCAAAGATGGTGACAGAGCTCTGGGAATTTTGCGAAGTTTGTCCTTAGTAGTCTGATAACAGAATGAGTAGATTCTGAATTTTATTGTTTATTAATTTCCAGTAACAGGGGAGTGGATACATAAAAGGGTGAAAATAAAATAGACTTTTGAAATCTTTATAAACAGCAGTTAATGAGAATCTTCAACTAATTAAAGACACTCTAATTCATTAAGTTCCGCTTTCCACTGCAATAATATGGAGTGTATTATTATTATTATTAAAAATTCTGTATATTTTCTCACACTGAGACAGCTATTCCCTAATCTCTTCAAAAAGCCATGTTGTACACTAAAGTGTGCAATAAATGTACAGGAGCTTGCCCTATCTGAAGATAAACAGATTTACTCACCATATTCTCTCTGTTACTTGACACCCACTTTCAAGAAATGAATTAACCAGTATTTTCAACAGCCACACAGAGATTCTTTCACTCTGTGCGGAAATTTCACTGTTGGTAAACATTTTCCTGATGAAAATATTGAGGATGACAGGCAAAGGTGGTATGCCTAAAGGTCATACAGATTTTACTGTCATACCTATATACAGGTATAACTGAAGTGATCACAAATGAATAGGATCCACAGTACTTAAATAATTTTGGACATTTGTACTTCTCTGATTATAATGCCAGTCTGCTCTGTTAGAACTAATTCAGAAAACATTAATGTTCATTTTTCATGTGGCACTACCTTTGTGCATTTATCAGTTTAGATACTGTTTGCAAAAATTTCTATTTTCTGTGCATCCATAGAAAGAAAATACTTTGGCTATAAACTACATCTGCAGAAAATGGAAATGCCATTCTTGCAAGACGTAAGTAAAGAATGCNATTATATATTTTATATTATATATTTTATATATATATACTGGTAGTATAAACGGATATGTTATAGTAGGCTCTTTGCACATGTGCAAAAAGGGTGGGGGGGGTTCTGTTTTGCTCCATCCAGAGTATCCTGGTTTTGGTATAGAAATTTTTTATAATTTTAGTTAGTTTTAAGATATTTTGTATTTACTCATCATTGTGTTTTTACGATGAATGATAATGAAATAGAGCAAAGCTGACATGACTGAATAGGAGGGTGAAGTACCAAGTGGTTGTGCTGTTGTGGTGCCAGAGTAATAGATCCAGTTCCAGACACAGCATGTAATTCCTTAATAACCTCAGACACAAATCTTCTTAGAAACTGAGTTAACTCTCTCCCTGTCTAAAATCCATTCCTTCTAAGGGAAAGATGTGACAGATTCTCATTGTGACAGACTCTCTACATATTACAATTGTGGAAAAATAACATAGTGCTAACAAAATAAAAATTAAAAATAGAGATCTTTTATGACCACAGATAGCAGAAAAAAGAGGAATCTGACAAGGTTTTGGAACATTTTTCTACTTAATTTGATTATATATAACTCTTTATTAGTCATTAGAATAAAATGTTCAGATGCACATAGGAACTGCACTTGGCACTTCTGCTCACTCTATAAAAATATTAGTTTTGTTTTTCTGTTTCATGAATATTTCTCTTAATGTTTTTACCAGCAAAATGTTTGCTATTCAGTGTTTTTCCAATTTTTTTTCATAAAATCATCTGATAAAAAGTACTTCATGTATGAAAAGAAGCTTAATGTGAAAAATATGAAGAGCTGCACTACTCCTAAGCTGAGCCTAATCCTTTACAGAAAATGTACTGTACCAAAAAAAAAAAAGACTGAGACAAATACTGTGATTCAATTCTGACCAGTCTTGGATAAACTTATGCATTTTCAATGATAATTAGAAATAGGAAGTTATAAGCAACTCTTTCTCTTGCCTCCTTCTACCATGCCGTGAGAAATCCTCAGATAATACCCATGTCTTAGACAAATATAATCAGAAAACGTTTCATAAAATAAATCTACTAGAAGGAGACCTCTGTATGCTGAAGCAACATACTAAGAGGGAGCAGAGATTCAAATTCACTTTGACATTTTACAGCCAACTCCACTGTCCATCTCTTATTATAAAGACTGGAGGGCTGATGCTTGACTCTAACTCTGAGAGACTGAACAAGAAACCAAAAAGCCTTAATATCAAACTATTCAGGATCTTTGGATGTGACCCAAGAACAGTCAGCATGGCTATGGCATCCAGGAAAGGTATGAAAACAATTAGGAAATTGTATTAACAGGGCAACAAGAAAAGAGTCTATTTCCCCTCACCTTTTTCTTCATTTTTACATTTTTGAAAATGGCATGGACTCGCCACGTTTTTGCAAACATTGCTCCAAATGCAGTTGTGTATCCCACTGTAAGAATCCATGTTCGGACCTAAAAATGTATATACATAAAAAAAGACAAAGTTACTTAGATATCATAATTTCAGACAACTTTTTTTGTCAAGACCCTGAAAAAAAAATCTGAAGAACTTCACAATGTTGGTATTTAGTAATTTCTCATTCATTGCTTACTTGCTTTTTTACTCATCCATCCATTGCCTCCCAAAGTAAAACAAATCTGGATGCCGAATTAACTATCTCTTTCATATATAAGCCCATAAATCTCTTAAAATATCCTGCTTTTTTTTATTGTATTTTTTGCAGCTAGAGGAAAGAACCAGCGGAGCAACTCCAGAGACAGACTATAAAAAGCATTCAGGGAGTTAATATTAAGAGCAACATTTTGAACAGAAATGAACAGAGAAATAGGGATGTAATTCAGACTAAATAAGAAAAGATTGTACTATGTGAGATACAGGTAACTCAGTGCAAAACCTGAGCATTCTGGAAAGATAAGAATGACAGAATTGAAATCATCCTGGGATAGAAAATGGCTAAACAGGAACATAGTTTTGGTCAGCAAGCCTCAGGAACAATACCTGAGTCAATGAAAATACCTGCAAATGTGGCCTAAGAAAAAGGAGGTGCTGAGCTTNCGGAGTGCTTCAACACCCCCGAAAGCCCAAGACAGTGCAGATCCCCCAAAAACAGACAGCTTCTCATCCTTCTAAATTTACCAGAAGGGCTGGCTTCTGTAAATGGTTCAGCTAGCTAAAGCTTCCCCAGGACACCACATGCTCCCCTGCCACTGATATTCTTCTCTCTCTCTTCTTATCCACTGCCAGCTGTCCTGCTGCCAAGGGAAACAAAAAACCAGTCTCCACCTCTCTCTGAGCAGAAGACATTCTGCCGCCCAAAACAACAGAAAGGAGACGTATGAAAACCAGAGTTGCACCTCAATTATAACTGTTACAGTTATTTTTAATACTAATTCTATTCCACTTTCCATTATCTCCGCTAACCTCTTCAAAACTCAAAAATAATTTATTTCCCCCTACTGATTTTGTCATTTCCATTTGACAAAAATTGATCCCCTTGCACCCCTCTGTTTCCAGCTAAAACTAATGCATTTTTAATTTGCTTCCTTTGAGCCCTAGCAAGATCAAAGATGGTGACAGAGCTCTGGGAATTTTGCAAAGTTTGTCCTTAGTAGTCTGATAACAGAATGAGTAGATTCTGAATTTTATTGTTTATTAATTTCCAGTAACAGGGGAGTGGATACATAAAAGGGTGAAAATAAAATAGACTTTTGAAATCTTTATAAACAGCAGTTAATGAGAATCTTCAACTAATTAAAGACACTCTAATTCATTAAGTTCCGCTTTCCACTGCAATAATATGGAGTGTATTATTATTATTATTAAAAATTCTGTATATTTTCTCACACTGAGACAGCTATTCCCTAATATCTTCAAAAAGCCATGTTGTACACTAAAGTGTGCAATAAATGTACAGGAGCTTGCCCTATCTGAAGATAAACAGATTTACTCACCATATTCTCTCTGTTACTTGACACCCACTTTCAAGAAATGAATTAACCAGTATTTTCAACAGCCACACAGAGATTCTTTCACTCTGTGCGGAAATTTCACTGTTGGTAAACATTTTCCTGATGAAAATATTGAGGATGACAGGCAAAGGTGGTATGCCTAAAGGTCATACAGATTTTACTGTCATACCTATATACAGGTATAACTGAAGTGATCACAAATGAATAGGATCCACAGTACTTAAATAATTTTGGACATTTGTACTTCTCTGATTATAATGCCAGTCTGCTCTGTTAGAACTAATTCAGAAAACATTAATGTTCATTTTTCATGTGGCACTACCTTTGTGCATTTATCAGTTTAGATACTGTTTGCAAAAATTTCTATTTTCTGTGCATCCATAGAAAGAAAATACTTTGGCTATAAACTACATCTGCAGAAAATGGAAATGCCATTCTTGCAAGACGTAAGTAAAGAATGCCACATTTTTCAGTCAACTCCTAAAAACACTTTTATCTATCCTGGCAAATCAAAGACAGAAAATATATGACTAGTAAACACTTATCATGGATAGCTGATTTGTTTTACATAAAGAAAACTGTTGTACTTCATGATTCATACTGATGATTTGGAGTGACATATCTAAATAAAGAATTATTTAACGTTTACAGAACAGAATGTGTTATTGACTTAATTCCAGAATACTGAGGAAGGTGGCCTAACAGCCTTGATGTTTCCAGTATCACTGAGAGCAAAGCAGCTCATTGGCCATCATCCAGATGTCTGAAGGTTTATCTCCTTTATACTGGACAGTATCCCTTTAACTGATCTTCAATAATTTTAACATCCAGCTATGCATAATCAATTGCAATTTGCAGTTGGTAAGGAGCCCCTTGAAGAACATGGGTAATAAATAATTTGAGGATTATGTTTAATTAACAGACAGTGACATTTAATATTGAGTAGCAACGTGCAGATCTAAAATGTAATATTTAAAAAAAAAAAGAAAGCAAAAGCTCAGTGACAGTCCATTGCAGTACCTGTTCACTCCTATCTGAAATAGTATTTATTGGAGAAATTATAAAATTCTGAGGATAATAAAGGTTATGATGCTTTTATGTGTTAGACTGTAGTGTCTTGTGTAACTTCACTAATTTTAAAAGATTTGTACCAACAGGTGAAAACATATTTGCAATGTAAAATTTCTTTTCTCAGGAAGGTAAAATCCTGGCTCATATTTGTTAAAAAACTTTAATATAGGAAGTGTGCGATCCTTGAAAAAAAAATTATATTATATNTTTTCTACTTAATTTGATTATATATAACTCTTTATTAGTCATTAGAATAAAATGTTCAGATGCACATAGGAACTGCACTTGGCACTTCTGCTCACTCTATAAAAATATTAGTTTTGTTTTTCTGTTTCATGAATATTTCTCTTAATGTTTTTACCAGCAAAATGTTTGCTATTCAGTGTTTTTCCAATTTTTTTTCATAAAATCATCTGATAAAAAGTACTTCATGTATGAAAAGAAGCTTAATGTGAAAAATATGAAGAGCTGCACTACTCCTAAGCTGAGCCTAATCCTTTACAGAAAATGTACTGTACCAAAAAAAAAAAAGACTGAGACAAATACTGTGATTCAATTCTGACCAGTCTTGGATAAACTTATGCATTTTCAATGATAATTAGAAATAGGAAGTTATAAGCAACTCTTTCTCTTGCCTCCTTCTACCATGCCGTGAGAAATCCTCAGATAATACCCATGTCTTAGACAAATATAATCAGAAAACGTTTCATAAAATAAATCTACTAGAAGGAGACCTCTGTATGCTGAAGCAACATACTAAGAGGGAGCAGAGATTCAAATTCACTTTGACATTTTACAGCCAACTCCACTGTCCATCTCTTATTATAAAGACTGGAGGGCTGATGCTTGACTCTAACTCTGAGAGACTGAACAAGAAACCAAAAAGCCTTAATATCAAACTATTCAGGATCTTTGGATGTGACCCAAGAACAGTCAGCATGGCTATGGCATCCAGGAAAGGTATGAAAACAATTAGGAAATTGTATTAACAGGGCAACAAGAAAAGAGTCTATTTCCCCTCACCTTTTTCTTCATTTTTACATTTTTGAAAATGGCATGGACTCGCCACGTTTTTGCAAACATTGCTCCAAATGCAGTTGTGTATCCCACTGTAAGAATCCATGTTCGGACCTAAAAATGTATATACATAAAAAAAGACAAAGTTACTTAGATATCATAATTTCAGACAACTTTTTTTGTCAAGACTCTGAAAAAAAAATCTGAAGAACTTCACAGTGTTGGTATTTAGTAATTTCTCATTCATTGCTTACTTGCTTTTTTACTCATCCATCCATTGCCTCCCAAAGTAAAACAAATCTGGATGCCGAATTAACTATCTCTTTCATATATAAGCCCATAAATCTCTTAAAATATCCTGCTTTTTTTTATTGTATTTTTTGCAGCTAGAGGAAAGAACCAGCGGAGCAACTCCAGAGACAGACTATAAAAAGCATTCAGGGAGTTAATATTAAGAGCAACATTTTGAACAGAAATGAACAGAGAAATAGGGATGTAATTCAGACTAAATAAGAAAAGATTGTACTATGTGAGATACAGGTAACTCAGTGCAAAACCTGAGCATTCTGGAAAGATAAGAATGACAGAATTGAAATCATCCTGGGATAGAAAATGGCTAAACAGGAACATAGTTTTGGTCAGCAAGCCTCAGGAACAATACCTGAGTCAATGAAAATACCTGCAAATGTGGCCTAAGAAAAAGGAGGTGCTGAGCTTGCACAGAGCAATGGTGTAATAAGCTGGCCACAGCTTTGACACATACAAAACAGAAGACTCTAAAACTAAAATAGAATTTCTGTCTTTAGCATAAAAAAGAGACTAATTTATCTTTTTCTTTTTAACAGAAAATCTTCAGATTGACCAGGAAGGACAGAACACAGATTAAAAAATCTTTTTCTGAAGTTCTCCCCCTGCCCATAACATCTCGTACACAGGTCCTCGCTTTCGGACTTGCTTTGGGCTAGGACAGTGATCTTCAGAGTTGCAGCAAGCTCTGCACATCCCTCTCTAATTCCTTGGAAGTTTCTGTTTTCATTACCATGAAGCTTTGGCTGTTTGAAAGCTTTTTTACCCCGGAACAGGCAATTTTCTTCCCAAAGATGGATCAGAGACTACAAAACATAGCAGGTAGAAGACCAAGCGAGAGGCACAACATGGAGCTGAAAGCCAATAGTTGAATCTAAGAGCCTGAGAAATCACAAGGAGGAGGAATAATCTCATTCTCATTCTAGAGACTCCACAAGCACCAGCCCGTAAAAAGGGAGACTGCACAAAATTGAACAAAGTAAAAAACCAAAGTACTCTACCTTGCAGACGAAAAAACTGGGGGAGAGACAATGGCTAAATACAGGGAAAGGAAAGCTAGAAAAAGGGAAAGCCAGCCTTCTTTTGGCCATGTTGACCATGCATGCTCGGCCAGCAGAGCCGTTTTGTGATATAAAAAACCAATCTGATTTAGAGAAATTAGGATGTTCTAAGAAAGCATTTGGGAAATATTCTTTAGAGAACTTAAAGGCAATGCTTTTCATTAGAAACCAGTCTAGTTTCACATCTAACTTCTGCAGAGTTTGGGATTTTTAATTTCTAATTTCAGGATACGCATATTGATGAGAAACTAGGCATTCGAGTAAGATTCAAAACTTGACATCTAAGATAAATCTTAGGAATAAAGGTTTCATATCCAAATACATGCTATCTATTTTTTGCCTTTTCAAACTTTTCCAGAATTTCCATTTTTGTATTCAAAAATAAATAAACAACAAATTCTGATTTTTAATACTGTTTAGTGTCTAAGTATAAAGGCAGGGAAAAGAAAAAAAATACATATACTCATCCAAAAACTATTGATAAAGCAAGAAAATTACTGCAGATCCTTAAAATAGATAAATAAGACACACGTGGTTAAAAATAATGAATTAGTAAGAGAAAAGTGGTTCTTCACTATGGGAGTTGTGAGGCACTAGAACAGGTTGCCCAAAGTTGTGGATGTCCCATCTCTGGAAGTGTTCAAGGCCAGGCTGGATTTGGCTTTGAGCAACCTGGTCTAACGGGTGGCATCCTTGCCCATGGCCATGGAATTGGAGCAAGATGATATTTAAGGTACCTTCTATCCAAGCCATTCTAGGATTCTATGAAAAGTACACACAGCACCAGGAGTCTTCACATTAGAAAATGTTGTGAGTGTGTATAGAAGACTGTTTAGGTATTTGTATGTATATATTAATGACTTAGTGGCATCTAATGTGGTGGTTTATCTGTTGCACTGCTGATAATGACCCTGAACGTAGAGTTGGCTCATTGCTGGGTAATCTTGCTATTCAAAAACCCAGTAAAACAATTGTGATTAGATTCAAACTACAGGAGTTTTGCCACTTTGCGACATTCCTGAATGTGATATTGAAAATGAAACCCCTAAACAAACAAACGAACAAACAAAAAAAAGAAAATATGTTTAGGCCAGCAAAACATTATTTTTAACTTCAATATTTTTCAAGGCTTTGCTGATTAGCCACTATCCTGCATTATAGTTCAATAAAACCAGTTAGATCAGCTCTGAGGGATTTAAAAAATACATTTCATATCATCATGCTCATACTGGCCAGTTACATTTTTTTTAACTTCACATCAATAGCCATACTTAGCATTCAATCCTTTTCCTGCTATTAATAAGTATTCAGCTCTTTTGTGTGCAGCTTAGTGGTATATTTGGCAAACAGATACATGGTATTTTCATGTCTCTAATAAGACTCTGTTTTGTTCTCACTGAAACAGTAATTGTCTCTTGGGAATACTAATAAATTCAATTATGTTCATAATATGTTTCTAACTCGATATTCAGAAAAATGTTATTTCTAGCACGTTTGATTCAAGAAATTTTACGTATTCCTGATTGGGATTGTGCGTATTAGGATAACATAACTACTGTCTGTATCAGAAACATTTTAGCTTAAATATAACAGGATTTTGTCAAAATGAGATCATTGTTGCTAAGAAGGAGATGGTAAGTTTCAGATGCAAATTAATTTTTAATTTTGAAGAAAATGACCTCAGATTTGTCTGCTATAATTCATTAATGCAGCTGGCAAAATGAAAAATTTAGAAAAAAGCAAAAGTCTCTGAAATTCTTATATCTGCTCATTTATATTCTTAAATGTCTTATACCTCCATATCCTACTCATTTGAAAGAACATGATAAAAATATCAGTAATTGAAGAGCATGACCATGACGTTATACAATTGATCATCAGTTCTCTCATGTTGGAAGCTGCATTTCACCAGAAGCTGAAGAAAATCACCCTTCCCTCAGTACTCACCAAACAAGCAGGAAAATATCTCTTTAGTAGACAAGAACTTGCATTTAAATACCTGTTCTTAACTAGACACAAAACCTGAGAAAATTCTTTCTTTTTTTCTTGAATGATTCATTCATTACAAAATTCTTGATGCTTTCAATTATTTTAGGGTATACTTTCAATTATCTGCTTATATGTCTTGGTTCCTTGTTTTGTTTTTTTTTTTTTAATAAGATATGTTGACTATTTGAATATGTCCTACAAATATTTTGTTTTCTATAATTCAAAGACAACATGCAAATGTCAAAGGAAATTATATAATCTGGTATATAGTGATCAAGTATTCCTACACAGATAGTAAAATGGAGTTTCCTATGTCTGTTCTCTTTTTAGGTACTACACTATTTTGGTTTAGGGTCTGTTTTTGAAAACACCTGTAGGAATTTTTGATTTTTATAAATTACCTGATAGAAGCTCTGACAGGTGCATTGACTGTGATAACTATACAAAAAGCTAGAAAACATTTATCTGGTGGATAGCACAGGTGATAAACAATAAACACTGAAAGTATCTCTACAAAGAAAGAGATCTTTCTGAAAATATTCCAGACTTGAAAGAAATATGATTGTTTTTAAAAAAAAACCCCACCTTTGTCAAATATTAAACTTTAAACAAATACTCTAAGTTTCAGCTTAAGAGTCACTGCACCTATGAACAAGATGCTCGTTACATCGTGTAGAAGCATTACTTTTTATTTTCCTTTGACAGTAAAACCCCTCTGTTTTTAACCTATCTATGTGGTGCTAAACACCTTTTATTTTTTCAAGGAAGACAATTTTTCTGCCCCATAATAAACACAGATAGGTTAACAATCTTATGTAACATTTGAATTCAACTTTATTTCCTCTCAACCTTGAGCTTTAGCTGGCTAGTCCATATTTGCTGCTATTGGATATCTTCACACAAATCTATCTGAGCCTCTCCCATCATCTCGTTACCGGAATGGTGAAGTGGTTACTAATTATAAATCTGTGTTTCAGACATAAAAGTTACCTGATATAACCACTCATTATTAATAAAAGAAGTCATCTTATTGTGAACAATGACTTAGTAAAGGGAAATTAGTAAGTAGTGAAAGCTCCAGAAACACTCTTAATAAATAAGTAAAAACCTCTATTTATATATTCTAAGAATGACGCTTACAGATAAACCCAATATTTTAGGTGCTGCTAACTTTCAGGTAAACAATCTTATTTGAATTAATTTTAAATATTTTATTTTAATATAATTACAATTCTATATAAAATTATAAATAAGGCTATCTCAGAAAAAGAACTGAATTAATGAAAACCTAAAACTTTCATTTTTCAAGGAGTTCCATTATTTTCCTTTATTTGACCACCACTGCCTACGCATTCAGAATGACAATCTGGCAAAGAATGCCTGGGAAGGTCTTGAGTTCATTAAAACGGTAACAGAAATTTCAAATGCAGTTGATCAAGCAAGTGATGCCTTTTACTGCTTTGTTAAATTGAAAGGAAAAAACATAACCACCTGAACTGAATACACTACACACTCTGTTTTTCCATATTGCAGCTTTGTTAATGCTATGTTAATCCAGTTTGCCAGTCTCAAGCAAAAAAAAAATGAGGTTAAAGACTCAGAGTGAATAAAGAAACTCAAGTATCAGCACAAAGAATCTTCATGTGTTGTGTTAAAAGCTTCAAATTTCTTATCACCTCTCTAGGTAACTTTTTTGTTTTAAACAACAGTTATTTGAATGGGATACTGAACCTTCTTGGTTCTTTAAGAACTCCTCCAGTTAGTAAAACATTTAGATTATATTTTTGCAGAGGAATCAGTCAGGTTTAAGATTCTTGCAAACATACTTTTCCCCACCTCAAGATGTTGATTTTTTTTTTTTAATAAAACTTACAAACCTTTTCTTTTGTAGGACTTGACACTCCACTCTCCAGCTTTGTTTATGAGACTCAGACTGATCCACTTAGGGAATATCAATAATGAGCCAGTCCTACACACACCCTGGGTAGAAGCTGCAGGGCCCACAGGGTCAGGCTGCAGCTGAACATCACTGCTGAGCTACTTGGTGGCATCTCAGTACTAGATTTAGGTACTTAAAAGGAACAAACGTGAGAATAAACCATGCTGTGCATTTAGCCCTGGAGAGCACAATTGTCTTTAAGTGGACAATTGCATAGATTTCTGTGGAGTATGCAGAAGTTGGAAATTAAGCACCTTCTATTTTTCTTGGAAAACTGGGGACGTAATGAATAATTATGATGAAAAAAAATGTGTCATCTCAACAAGTTTTCACTGGGTTATGGCTCTGCTTCTATTAATGATGGTAAAATTGACAGTGTGAGCACAAGCAGACCCCAAAGAATGAGTTCATCCCTTTGAATTATACTTTTCCCATTTATATCAGACATTTTTGACAAATTTTTATAACTTTTAGCTCATTTTTTAGAACTTGTGTGGCACCAGCACAGATTCCTGTAAAACATAAGTGGCAATAATGTCTGAGAATTGAACCCTGCTGTTTTCACATAAATTAAATACAGAGGTTCATCGCATGCTGTGAGATCTCCTGTAGTGATTTCTTAATATCCTTTAGGTCATTTTTCAGAGTTAATCTATGGGTAGTGTAAACGATGTTATCATTTCTCCTGTTTCTATAAGGGGGCCTTAAATCAGTCTGCTGTTTCTACTGAAGCAGAGGAAAACATTCTAAAAATATTACCTTAATAAATCTCTGGCAAGGTTGTGGTGTATTTGCTTCAGTATATGACATAATTTTGTTTCTAGGATCTATTCAGCCTTATAACTTTTGTCTGTACTCTTTTTTCTTTACCCCCAAGAAAATGTCATTTACTAAAATAGAAGCTGATCAGACTCATGTTAAACTCAGTAACAGAACTGCTGTTGAGTTAAATAGGAGTGAGATCAGTCTCAGGCTGAATGACAGTGAGAACAATTATGGAAGTGATTATACAGAAAAGAGAGATGAAAATTAACAGCCAAACAATTAAGTAGGAAATAAACTGAAGAATACACACAAAATTAAAAAGGCCAGATGAAAAACACAAACAAAGGCTTTGGTTTCTAGAGACAAAGAAATAGACTACAGGTCTAAATGCTTTTGCAGTTCAGTAGAAGTTGAGTGTCTGTCTGTTGGATTTTCTTTTAAATTCCTGGCAAAAAACTAAACAATTTAAGCAAAAGAATTAGGCAAATGTAAAGTCTAAAGACAGAAAACATCCCCCCCACACGCCAAAAAGAAACCCCCACAACAAACCAAACCCCTGAGTTTTGGGGAGTGCCTGAAGAGCGTAAAGGGCATGAATAAGACCATATCATCAACTACTATCCAAATATCAAGGCCACATTCTATTTGGTAGCACAGGGTGTAGTCCAAGTGCCTCTTGCCCACAGAGAAAACCACAGCTTTAGTGGTGCTGCTGCCCACATGTTTTCGTTTCAGTCTGTTGCTTCAGAATTGGTAAAACAGAGAAAACACAAAGTGACAAGCGAAGACAAAGCAGAAATAAATAAAAAGACAGAAGGTTCATACGTCTTCTCCCTCTCCCTGCTTTACTGTTAGAGGCAAGTACCTCCTTTTAGAGCTGCACCCAGCCAGCTTTTGGAGTTTTAGCAAATTGCCCACCAACCTCCTCACCCTGCAGCCTGCTTCAATCCCTAGGAACCCATTCCATAACAGCTCACAACGGTCTTTTCCTGCCTGTTCCTCACTACAGTCTATAAGTCTGTTTAATGTGTTTTTCAGGATGTCTCTCCACTCTTAAATCACATTGCAATCACCACCCTTCAGAGGTTCAGGGTTTCTCTAGAAAGGGTGAAATGTGGACCATGGAGTTCTACCTTGCATAGCTGTTCTCTCAGCATGGCGGATATAAGAATATTAAAAAACCAAAACAAACAAACAAACAAAAAACAGTAAAAAAAGAAAAAACCTGCATTTCACATTGTTGCAAGACACAGAGTCAAAAGTGCTCGTGACCCATAATTAAGAATAATACTGGTTGAAAATGCTAAGTGCATCTGAATATCTGGATACATTTAAATGTCACATTTTAAAATGCACCTTTAAGAAGATATAACTATAACATCTGCTGTTGCCAAGAATGCACATGTCCTCAAGATGTTTTTCTGAGAAAAACACAAATTCTGAGTAGTCACACACACTGTAGTAGCAAGCTGGACTTTGTCAGTGGTCTGTACTCCTCTCCTTCTGTATCTCCATCCCACCCCACTGTTTGGTTTCTTCTTTCTGTACAAAGAGTGTTTCCAAATGTCCACACCATGGCTGAGAGCAACCAACTGAAATATAAGAGCCTGAGCACAGCCTACAGTGTCCAAAAACCTTCATACCTTTTTAAATTTTTTTTTTACTTTATCCAAGCCAAAAAACTGACCAGGCTCAGTGAGATCACCTGAAATCACAGAACTTCTTCCTGGCTTTGGCAATGCATATAAATGACGCTAACTAGTGAGATGAACAAGATAAAGCATGCGTCATTTTAGTGCCTATGCAAATTACAAGACTTAGATCCTCTTATAATTTATGTGACACCTTTGCAGAACACTTTGGAGTGTAAAGGATACTGAAAGGCAATTTCTATCAGCAGAATAGGTATCTCCTATCAAAGCATGAACCCTGTATTCAATTATTCAAGACAGATCATTTGTCCCTTACCAAAAACTGCAATGACCCAGTGCAGCACACCGCCCAGGAAAGAGTCCTGCTGCACATCAGAACTACCAAGGAGAAGAGCTGTTCACTCTGCTACTACCTAATGAACCAGGCCTTTTGTTGTGGAACTATGGGTAAGAACAACTTGGAGTACTTAAAACATCTTCGCCCTCAACTTAATAATTATATTTACTTATTTGAGGAAGATGCATAACAGAGAAGACTATGGTTGTCCTCAGAACCATAGTAGTCTTTTACTCACTAGCAGTTCCAACCTGGAAAGACATTACTTATCTTAAATGTAAATCACTAAATTCTCAGTGGAATGCATTACAGAAGTCTAAACGTTATGATCATATCTAATATCTTCTCTATTTTAAGTATCTCTATTTAGTATGTCACCTTAAACTCTATTCATAGGATATGTCACTAGCATTGCTAATTTTGAGTCTCTCTCTTCCATATAATGACTGCTTTCAAATATGTTTCCACTTGCTTGCATTTTTCCAGTTGGCATCACATCTCATTTCACACCCTTACTTCTAACTTCTCCTTTTTTTTTTTAAATGATACCATGGTGATTCTGAGATTAAAAACAAAGATAAATCACTCCCATTCTCTCTCTCTCTGAAACGCTCTGGCATGCATATGGATGTAATGAAATATTGTGTTGCTTTTTCTTGTTCTGTGCAACCAATAAAGTTGCTATTAAGTAAGACATGATCTAATGGTTCAATAATACACTGACCACTTTCTCAGAACTCACTGCTCTGGATCATTTTAATTCCATATAATTGGAGTTATAAAATATGATACCTAATCTTTAATTCTGACATGGAACTAAATTATGTTACATTTGCTATTATGAGTTCTTACTGTGAAAACACAGAATTATTATGTATTTAAATATACTTGATTAATTTTCCATAGAAAATGGACATACCAAAATAAAAATGAGTGTGTTTGGGAACCAATTATTCACTCTATCACTCTGTCGTGGAGTCCACGTTTTGTAGTTTTAAAAACTAATACAATACCCTTATTCAACAAATTATTTTACTATGTGTATAAAGTTCTTGCTGACTCTTAACTACATTTAACTCTTAACTACATTGTTTCTATGTTTCATCAGAACAACTTATAGACCACCTCCTCCTACACGCAGTGCCTTACAGAGTGGAAAGTGGTAGTGCAACTTAGTAAATAAATCATTTGAACCTTTCAGGTGTTGCTGGTGTAATTTTGGGTCATGTTTCAGTGTCCTTGGAATATTACAGAACTAGGTATATGCCACATATAGACATAAACTGTTGAAAAGTAAAAAAACAGTTGATGTTGCAAATCATTTCACTCTCCAAACAACACTACAAACAACATGCTCTAGAGGAAACAAACCAAACAGAGTTGAATGAAATACCTACAATTTGGAAACCATTTTTCCTGAATTTGTGAGGGCAGAATGGTAGAATGGCCTGGACTGTAAGATACCTTAAAGACCACCTACTCCCAATCCCCTTGCTGTGGCAGAAACACCTTAGTAAACAAAGAAGTTTCAAGGACCTCCTAGAAGTTTGCAAAAATCTTAAACAGAGACCATATATAATATATCCAATTAAGTACACTGGCTATTGTGTATATGCTGCTACTCTGGTGAGATCTCATCACTTCTGAAATACAGAAGGCAACGAGGGTGATTACTCAGTTTAGATAGGGGATAACACTAATGACAGTTTTATAGCTTTGCACGTGCTTATAAAACTTGAATGAAAACTTTTACTTCTCTTCCAAAAAATATCTCCCTTCATTGACATATGGTTCTTCTCTGTGTCTGAGATATAGTTGTTACACCCTGATGACTTGCCTCAATGGCTTTTTATGATCATTCTCTATTGTAACTGGTTTTTTTTTAAAAGACTAAGCCACAGTCTGAAATGAAATGGGAATTTTAAACTAATCTCTCATGACTAGAATGAGTAATCAAAATCATGCATTTCAAGGGAGATGGATGATGAAGAGAGATTTGTCCTGGCCTGATCCTATAAGCACTGGTATCTGTAAGCAGACCTTATGAAACCACTAAGCATATTGCCCACATGGGAATAGGGACGTTTGTGACATGGAGCCAAATGTATACTCTGTACCCAGCACTTGGTGGGTGTTTTGAGGAGAGGAGGAGAGAGACAAGAGTTATCTATTCAACAGGTAAGTGTGTTTGCCTCCCATATTTATCAGTTTCCCAGCGCTAATTCAGAGTTTTCTAGATACAATAAACGTGCATTGCCACAGTGAATGGTAGCCATGTAGAGATGATATCTAAGAGAAGCACAAGCTATTTCATTTAAAAGAATATAATTGGAGGAAAAAATTTTAAAGGACTTGTTTTAATGAGTAGGATGTTGGAAAAACCTTCCTTGTTGGTGGCTACTGAAGGATTTGTTGCATCTATGATTGTAGTACTAATTTCTATACAGCTGGGGTTCATAAGATACATCAGTAGCCATGCACAGGAAAACACAATCAGAAATGCTTCTGTACTGGACTGAAAACCTGGAAAGCCAGTATTGAGAAGAAATCCCCGACTCTGCTCTGTTTATATAGTATTTAGTTATGTAAAAAAAAAAAAATCTCTGCTTAAGGTATGAGGTGATATTTCTTAATCAAAATTTGGCTTTAGGTCACAGCATTCTCCCCCACCCCTTTTGTTTATTGGTCACCTAAGTCAAGTAAGGGTTTAACTCAAGTGAAGATCTATCCTTTTATGGCAGACACACAGACATAACATGTTATAGATACAAATTGGAATAAAAGGAAGAGATATGTAGGATTAGACAAATTAAGAAGCCCACAGTTAAATTTTGTTGCACTCAGAAAACGAGACTAGTGATTACATTTTGAGAAGCAGATTAGAGAAAAAGCGGAAGAAATGTTCTAGCTCAGAAGCACACGATTTTGGACCTTGGCTCATTTTTCAGAGCTAAGGCTGAGCCGTTTCACATGTAAAACAGGATTCAAATTTAGTCTTATTTAGTCTTATATAGCTACATTTGGTTGGAAATCTGTTTCCTAGAACTGCTAGATGCTGGTAAGTACCTCTGGTTCCCACTTTCCTTCTGTTCAGCAGTGCATGGATGCTTCCAGAGGAGGGTTGCAGCCCAGTCATACAATGGCCTGCAGCCTGGCAGAGAACTCAGGAGCTCTGGATACAAGCCCCTCAAGACTGAGCAGACATCAAGACTTAAAAATTGTGTCCCATGCCAAAAGATCCTTCTGCAATGGAGGATAAGCAAAGAATGGAGATTGATATCAAGGGATTCCTAATGACACTTCTGCTCCACCAAAAGCTATTTCACAAAAAAGGGCATAATTCCTGGATAGAAAATGGATAAGGCTGTCTTTCACTTCCTATTGGCCCCACTGTATCCACAGAGTTATGGACTAGTTTGTGAGAGGTGAACAGGATCATCCTTTTCAAATCTTTAAGGCATCTCTTTCTACTGGCTGTACTGAGAATTAGTACAGTCTTCTAGTTGTAGGAAGACTGGATATTATCTCCTTCTCTTTTCTTTTGCTGCTAAAGTGTCTGAAAATCAGCTGTGCCCAGGCCCAGCTAAGGAAGGCATGACTTTCCTCAGACAATCCTGTACGTTCACGTGTGTCTTCTAGTCCATCTTGGCATGAGCTACGGGATCTCCAGTGTTTTGAAATGGTCTAACTAAAAATATCACACAGTGTTTCACTTCTATAAGGATTCTAGTCAGTATGGTGGGCTTCAGTTGACATATTGGGGTGTATTTGCATCAACTAGCTTTAGGTATCCAACTTTCATGCTTTGAATTATCCTCTTAAAGTAAAATTCCTCTCTTGCCAGTCATGACACCAGAAATTCAGACTCCTAAAAACAAAAGGTGCTGTGAACTGCAACTTTCCAGAGATGTGAAGAAGAATCAAAATGATCGTGAAGGTAACTCCTGAATAAGTGTGTTATTTTTAGGCAACAGATCAAGCAGAGTCTTCGAATTTTTTGAGAAGATATTGAATACATTTAAATGCTGTTTTGTACTGCTTCTGGAAGGAGTATCCTTGCAGCGAAGTTCTTGCCCTACCCCTTTCTTTGAAAAAGACCTTTGAAAAGACCTCTCTGTAAGTCAGAACAAGTACATTTTACACCTGACAATTAAGACAAGTTTCCAGGTGGACATATTTAATTTGGTTTCAGAGTTGCTTGTTTTGATTTAACTAGAATGTACTCTATATGGATCTAGGCTTGCGAGAATTTATAGCATTGCCTGGAAATAGCAGTAGAAGTCTTTGGAGAATCAGCCAAAGAGACTGACTAAAGAGATCTAGACAAGCAGCAGCCATGTAGTTTAAAATAATATGGAATGTATAAAGAAGTAGCTTTACAGGTATTACAAGTTGTCCTGCTACAAACACAACCTTTAATAAATCATCTTGCTAGATATGATTTCAAAACAAGACTATAAATCTACCCTTTCAGTTTGATGTCAAATCCCAATGCATTTGTAGTTTTCTATAATAAATAATAATAATAACAACAATAAGAACAACAACAACCACCACCATAATGAAGCTTTGTACATGTTTTAGAATTTGGTCCCAGAAAATATCCCAGGAAAGAACTATGAGAATCAGTGATTTAATGGAATGACACATCCAACTACTGAACTTTTCCGTTTGCATTTTCTGTTTCCTGTAAGACTGAATTCAGCCAGAATTGAACTAGAATATATGGAGTTACTTACTGTGCAAAGTGTCTCAAATGTCTTTTCGGAGACAAAGGATCCATCAAGACCAAAAAGAAAAATAGATGCATAAGAAAGCATCCCTCCAAGGATAATAAGGTTGTTCATGTAGGGACTGGACATCTTTATTAGTCTATGGACAAAAGGTGATAGTGCATTAAAGAGGAAAATATTACTGCTAGGCTACTAGAGCATTAAAGAACTTTTTGTAACCAGGCAAAGAGATAACTCTTTTAGAATTTCATGAAATCTGATGGCATGCACAGTATTTGCTGTTTTATAAAGTCTAGCATTGTTTCAGGTTTTTGAATGCTTAGTAAAAAGACCTCTTCTTTTACTGATGGATTAATTAGCTAGGGTTAATTTTATTAGCAGACAAACATAAAATAGAAAATTACACTTTTCATTCAGTAGAAAAGAATTTAAATACAGTCTGTTTCAATGTGAGTATAGTACCCAGTGATTTCAATTAAATAGTTCTAAAATACCACCTTTCCACAGTTTTAAGTTTTCCTTACATGTATATGTAGATATATATATATATATATATATATATATATATGACTGGTTCTACAAACACGGCATTAAATATGAAAGAATTAGTGATGGAAGTAACATGAATGTCTTACTTCTGATTTCGGTTTTTGATGTTAAAGAACAGGAAAGCACTGGCCATTATCATTCCTAGGATTGTGAGGGCAGAGAGGATGCTGTAGAGAGGCAGGGAGATTTTGCGCAGCTCCTCTTGTATAATTGTTCTGTCCTTCGGAGGCTCAAGTCCTAGAATTACACGAAGAAAAAAAAAGGCTAAAGCTCAACCAGATGTAGAATTTCTGCAAGAAACTTTGCCTCGCCTAAGTACTATACCTTGAATTAGCACACTCAGCAACTCTGAACCTTGTCATTAGTTGATGAAATCATTGACTTTGACAGACATATGTTAGTCACTTTGATTGACATGAAGATTTGCATTTCTGGAGCAGGTAAATATCCTCTTTGGAAGAAAAGACACAACCAAACCCCAGTGCAGAATCCCATACATGTTAACTAGCCTCATTTTAAAGTAAATAAACACTAAAATGCATACCTTGAGTATAAATTTTGCCAGGAGGTTATGCTTTTCTGAAACAATTGACAGAGCAATGAGTAGAAAAGAGAAAGCATTGTTTCTGTGCCCACTGTTGTTGCCAGAGCAAATTCAAACAGCCTGTCTGGAGATCAGCCTTAGAGTAGCATCACTGGGACAAGGATTGATGGCTCTAGGGCTGAAATGCGGTCCTGGGTTGTGGGCATGGTGGGGGAAGCCCTGGGAGGAGGGAAGGGTGCCCTCAGGATTCTACAGAAGGAACAATATGGGAAAATAGATAGCAAAAGTTTTATAGGGACAGATCCACTTTGTAGATGTGGATTTGAATGTCTGAACTTAAAAACTATGTTTAAAGCTGTGTACTTCATCGACAGACAGCTCCAACTAATTAAAGGCTTCTTGGTTTAATGAGGAGAATCACTTTCCGACAACTGCAATAAAGCTCTGCATCCCCGACTTCCCACACTCCATTTCACCTGCTTACTAATTTTTTCCTTGGTGCAGGAGATTGGCAAAAGGCCTTTTGCATCACTGTCTTCCTTCAGAAATGGATTTGTGTGTGCTACAGTTCCTCAGCCTGTCCTTTCACATCAGCTCCCCGGTGAGGCTGCAAGGGCCACAGGGCTGAGCAGCTCCTTTCACAGCATGGCTGCGGAAGTGGAGCTGTGAATACCTGTCTAGCAGCTGCCATGGCTAAGTTTTGCATCCACTCTTCTGCTTTGCACCTAAAAGAATATTCAAGGACTTACACAATAAAATAGCTTTACCTTTAAGAGTTAAGTTGAAATTATTAAGACCATGGAAACTTGTTATCTTTTGGTCTTTATACCCAACTTTTCAGAAAAAAAAAGTCCCTTAGGTGATTACAAAAAAGTGGCAGTGAAGGGACCATTTTTTGATTTAATATTGGAGAAAAGTACCTGAGATTTTCCTCTTTCTCTCCACATTGCATGCATTTTACGGTCCATGGCAATTCATAAAATTAGACAAGTAACAAGCCAAAAAACAATAAAACACATGTCTGATTTAAAAGTACTAACACTAAAAAAACTTCACCCTACTGTTTCTACACTCTACAGAATATATTGATGGTTTGTATTTATTACAAATAAACACACAGTGAATCTACAAAATTTATTTTCTTGTTAGTGCACTGTTGCTGTGCAATTTTATGCAATGGTTTAAATGCATTTTTACTACTCTCTATTTCAAATACTTAAAGTTACTAGGCTTCTTATACTGACTGGAAGCCAGTGTCCTCCACATTGAATATCCAATTGTCTCAATGAAAAGTGAAGATGAGTCAAAGGAAAAGATTCACTGTGAGTCACATAACGCATCTTAAGAAAACCATAGGGCAGGTTATGGGTGGAAAGACCACCTTCAGATGTGATCAGAACAACACTGAGCAGTTTTGTCCTGAAAAAAGACTGTACAGAGGCTTTTCCCCATCATATATTGTCTGTAAAGGCAAAAAGTTATGAACAAATGCTGTCTCCTGTAACTTGATTCATACTTCATATATTCTCTGGAAATTAATGGACTGAATCAGTATTAACCTACTTCATTAGTTCCTCCTTGTGGCAAAAATAATCTGCTGCTTCCCTTTGGTGACTGGAACAAGTTCTGCACTCTTCATTTCCAAAGCTTCATTCCCCAGACACATGTGAGAAGTTTGTGTATCTGTGCTCTTTTAAGTCCAGCAAGGGATATCAAAAGGAAAGGTGGAAAGTTCCAGCAAGACGGACAAGTAGTCCATCTGAGTGAATTAGATCACTGATGAATTGGATCACTGCAGTGAAACTCCACCCATGCTTATGCAAACCTTGGATGTTGGGACATGGAAGAAAGGTGTAGTAGAGTACAACCTTACAACAGCTTGATGCTCATCTGCCTCACCAATCCCAGGGGAAAACCACACAGAACTCACAAAGCCGACTTCACTTTCTCTCACTGAACTGCACCATAGCAGAGTTTAAGATTAAATCTTAAAATTTAGCTTTGAAAAATAATGTATATGCCTATATTCAACAGGAGACACTCTTAAAACTCATTTCAGCTCACACCTGGCTGCCATGACCATGGGCTCTTAAAACCACGGGTATGCTTGCACTCCAGCAGCTTGAGGGTTGAGAAAGTCCCCGTGTTATATTTGGAGCAGTATGAGATAAAAAATGTCAGGAAGATACAGCAGGAAATGCTATATGCCTGTGGTGGATCTTCAGAGTGCTGCTGGTCTGAAAGCCCTCTCTGGCCCTGTTTCCCATGGGCCATGTTAAAGCCAGCCCTGGTATTTTGAAAACCTGTTTTCTAACTACCTAACAGACACCTTCCAAAGAAAAACAACTACCTCCTTCTCGAGAAGTGTCTGCAAACACAGAATGTGAGAGCATCCCTCAGGTGAGATGACCTGGGGGAGTGGGAAATGGGGATGAAATAGAACATTATTCCTTGCTGAAGAACCTGCCTCTTGAAATATCAAAGAACATTTGTGTACATATATAAATTTGATTTTGCCCTATCATTGGAATAAAAACCAAGTATACAATATCAAAACACTGCAATTTTCTGTTCAGAATTCTATTTTTTAAAGCATTTTTTCCCTTTTACTTTCTACAGTGTCACAGCATTTGATATTAAAAATCCTAGAACAGTTTTTTAAGAGCACACAGTCTTATAAACTACATACAGCTATCTGTGTCACTCCCATACCTCTTTCCGGTTTTGTCTCCTACCTTGGAACCTGATGCTGTTGTTGATTATTACCAATGTGTCATGCACAGCATTGTATTCTCCCACCTTTACTTCTTTTTGTTCTGCAAAGAAACAAACAAGAGTGACTGTTTATGGCAGTTCACATGTTCTCAACTTATTTAACTGTTTTTTTTCTTTTTTTGACAGCAAGTCAAAAGGAAAAGAAATATGAAAGAATAGGGCATGAATAATTAAATCAGAATGCCAGACAGCCAACATCATTAAAAGAAACATTTCTGGTACTTGAAAGAAATGTAAAGCATTTTTAAGAACTCATTTACATAATCAGGAAATTTCTATTGGACACAATCATCTTCAGCTTAAAGATCACACAGCCTCTTACTGGCTCACACATTTTTACTGGGAGGACACACACAGCTAAATCACACATTCCCCTCCCATTTAAACAGCTAGGACATCTTGCTTTGTGAAGTATTTCTCAGGAGAGTCTTGGTGGCAGGCTCCAGCCAGTATGAAGCAGGTTGGCCAGTTAGCAGATATGCTGGGAATCAAATCTCTGACTCTGACTGGGAATCAGCGACTCATTAGTACTCTGACCACAACACATACTGTGTTATATAATTAAAGCCAACGTGCACTTGAGTTAAAATTTTACAGTTAGTCTCATCTGCTATTTTGGGACTGTCATCACATCTATGGCCTTCTTGTACCTGACAGAACAGAATATGCAGATAGAGGAATTTGTTTGTTTGCTGCCTTGGCCACTGTACCTGGAACTCTGACATGCATTTATCCCACACTTCTGATAACATCTGGCATCAATTATTTTCTGCTATTTTTGTTGTATTTTTGGTATGGCTTAGAAATGCAGGAGCTTACTGAATTACCATTTTTAAACTAAAACTTTTGCATTTTGATGAGACTCACACACCACAGGCTAAAGATTTAACCATTGGCTAAAGATTTCTTGGAAGAGCTGGCTCAGCAGAGACAAAACGTTCTTTTCAGGCCTCTCTGTCTGGGCATGCACAACCAAATTTACATTTAAATTCCAAGATCATGACCCTACTTGTGACACTGATTTTGGGAGCTGATGATCTTGAGCTAGACAGCAAATTTGGAAAGACTGTATTTCACCGAACAGCTCCACATTAACCTTTTCTCCTTTCTCACTCAAAGTGATTTTGCCTGTTCAGCTCTGCTGAATAGAGCAGCTAGCTCCATTTTAGCAAAACCTACAGTCTGACTAATACTAATCTGAGAGCTCACAGGAGGCAAAAGTTTCCTTAACACAAACCACTATTTTTATTGTTATGTTGTTATATCTGTTATATTTTTAAAATTGTCTACAACAAATTGGAGACTGGGCTGCAAATCTGACAGAGGGTCCTAGGCATTTACTGCATAACCATTGAGAGCTGGTTGCAGTTCTGAAGACTTATTTGCCTTTCACATGAGCATGATCCACTTGGATGGATCTAAGACTAGTTTGGAATAAAAGCAAAATCCCCTGGTGTCTAGCAGCAGTTTCACAAAGCCCATCCACATGGCACCACATACTTTAGAAGTGAATATGAGTTTAGAATTTCTGTCACAGACTAAACATTCACTGTGAAATAGATACATGAATCAATTCTTGACAATCTTAAATAAAATATTCCCAGTAGTCATCTAAAAGCTAAGATGGTTAATGCTAAAACCAGAACCAATCTACTTCCATTTGTATTTGTAGCATGACAGCTGTTACCTGTAGATCTAAAACATCAAAACACAATCTAGAGAGAAGAGAGAAAAACATCAGGACGAATATTGATATACGGCGGGCATATTAGATACCAGGTAGTCCACAGCATCTCCTGCCAGCAAAAGGGGATGACACACACCTTGCTGTTGGTCTAGCCCCAGCTTCACAGCAACAGGCTAATGCCTCATAGCTCTGATGAGCATAGAAGGGAAATGAATAATTCCTCTGCAACCATTCTGTATGGAGAGTTTACTGGGACTAGATGAGATGTGGGAAGCACATAACAGGTGGATAAACATGTACAAAAACCAGTGAAAATCTGTGGTCTGACTACAGTACTACAATTAAGGAAGTTTTTCTGTGGTTATTTAATGTGACAGGCGATGCTATTTCTTTCCAGCACTTATAAATTCCCACATGGTTTCCTTCACAGGTAGAATAACACTGAGAATGTGCCTGTCCTATAACTAGCTAGCCTGGGTACCAGGAGCTAGCCCTTGTATTCAGAGAAACAAGCTTCCATGGCAGCCAGAAGAGCAAGATTTTTGGACTTAGAAACCCAAGAATGTGGGGAAAAAACCCAATATTTTCTACCAGGAAACCACATGATCAATGCCTTGTCCCTTACCAACAGGAAAGGACAGTTCATAGAGGCCATGCCACACTTTATTGAAATCATAAAGAACCATAAATATATTTGATATCTTAAAGTAGTGACAACTGTGGAAATTAGTCTGTGAGGGAAATAAAGCATACTTTTATTGAGAGAAAGGATATACTATCTGTTTTATAGTGTGATTACAGGGGTGCTGAGGGGGAGGCACAAAAAGGTTTTTTTGTAATCTTTTGTTCTCCTAGCAAGGAAGACTACAGCTACTGGTTTTTCAGAGGTCCAAGCACAAGTGCTGATCAGCGACAAAATCACTTCCAATTATTAATTAAAGGAAGAAAGGAGACAGGACTGTGGCTCTCTTCTCTCTTGCACAGGTCAATACAGCTAAGGATGGGACTGCAGGCTCACTTTTCTATATGCCATTACCTTCACTTGCATTTGGAAATTCTGAATTATTAAAGTTAGTGTAGTTTTTGTATAATGTAGCTCCTGTCTGTCAAACCTCTGAGTCCCCAACAACAAAAGGACAGCAGAGAGTAGAACTCCTTCAAAGAAACACCAACGAGGTGCTTTTCAGAATATTCAGAATATGATGTTGGCTTCTTTCTGTAGTGCTTCTATTATTTTTCACTAGATCTTTCCGTAATCATAATGGAGACATTGTATTGAAGCTCACAGTAAAATGCAGAAGAAAAATATGAGGGAAAATATACTGGGGTTGTGAGATAATATTTGTCAGTACCATGAGTGGAGAAATTTCAGAACTTGAATCTGAAGCTGCTCTTTCACAGAGGGACAAAAAAGTATAAAAACTAACCAATCCAGATAAAACTGGTGCAGAAAAATGTGACTGTAAATTATGCCTATAATTCTCATGGGATTATAAACAACCCTTATTGCTAGTTAATTGTCACACAACAGATTACTTATATGGCCAAGATGAAAGCCTTCTCCAAACAAAGAATGAGATACTCTTAAAGGTATATTGAAGTGTTTTTCTCTACATATTTTATTACAGAATTTTATAGCCCACTTTAAGCAACTCCACACAAATTGACTCACTACCTCTTAATTAATTACTTCACATTTCACAAAGTTTGTACAGAGATTTTTCAAGAGCATATCAGGTAGTTCTTGTTGAATAAAAGCAAAAATAACCCTGCAACTGATAACAGCTGAATAAAACAAACTTACCAAAATGCACAGCAGTATTATGATTGTCAGTTTGACTGTTATCCACTTACACTGAGAATTTCCAGATGAGACTATTCTTAGTTTCAGTTCCTTTCACTGTATGTCATAATTTCTATTTTCACCACATTTTATTCCCACCTCTTGAAGACAGTTTCTACTCAGAATGTTTAAGGATGAGAAAAATGCACTTGCAATGCATAAGAGATGGGACAGATGGGTTTCCTTTATTTTCTTCTATGTATACAATGCTGTCTAGCTTTCAATGCCACTATATCTAATAATACCCTCAGTGTCAAGCAAATAGCTTAGCTAACTAATAACTAAGCTAATAGCACCCTCAGTTATGTCAGTCTGACTGCAAATAACCCTCACGGTGATGCAGTTAAGCCAACATAAAAATGTTTATACCAGTATAAGCACCACTACAATTTATGCTTATAAAGACCCCTCTGAAAAACTACCATATCCTAAAACGTTGCAAAAATCTGTATATTGATATGTGTATCTACTCATTAACTCCATATGTCTGCTTATATACTCATGTAAGAACTCTGTCTATGCTACCATAAAGCCAAATTACATGTCTTTCTTAACATCATTGCAGTCCCCAAACCACACGGCTCCAAATGAAGATTAAGGATTTCAAAGCTCGTAATAGCTTATCATACCTTGACACTACTAAGAACACTGTTACGTCACTGCAGCTCTTTATAAACTTAGAATTCCATGCAAACTACAAAGAGAAATATGAGTGAATGATGAGTATTCACTTTCCAATAAGTATGAAGTAAATTTTAAGGTAAATTTAATAAACTTAGCATGGACTATTCTCCAGATAACTAAGGGTCACAGAGGTTTCTCGTCTAGAGGACATAGGCAGCTTGATTCTGCTTGATTTAGAAACAGCAGAAAAATACTACATACACTTGAAAGCCTAAAAAGTACCTAGGTCTTAGTTTGTTCTGAAAAACCATGCCTTCAAAAGTAAATGATCACTGTACTCCCTTAAACCTTCTGTGACATCAGTTTAACAATCCCTTCTCCCACTGTCTTCCAGATGCCCCTTTGTCTTAACTATCCTAATTAAGAGGGAGTGATTAGATGCTTAGCCTTTTAGAAAATCTTGCTGCATAATCAGCACTCAGCAGCCTATCTCAGGAACCAATATTATTAAACCTTGTCCTACAACAGAACCATTTAGTTTCTGAGCATTAGCCCTTGTTCATGCATCACGGCATGCTGACTGCTGGCAGCTATAGGGAATACTTATCAGATCTCAGAAGAATTTTGGAAAAATGTTTGCCAACAGGTGAAACTAAGCATGGCCCATACACACCTGAAATACTTGAAGAAGAAAATGGCTCTAAAATTTGGAAAGATTTTTCTGGTGGTTTCAGCTGGGGTAAAGTTAATTTTCTTCACAGTGGCTAGTACAGGGCTGTGTTTTGGATTTCTGCTGGACACAGGGTTGATAATACAGAGATGGTTTTGTTCTTGCTGAGCAGGGCTTGCATGGAGTCAAGGCCTTTCTGCTTTTCATACTGACATGTTGGCAAGGGGCTGCAGGTACATGGGAGGTTAGGGTGAGACACAGCCAGGACAGGTGATCTCAACTGACCAAAGGGATATTCCAAAGCATATGGCCTCATGCCCAGGATATGAAGTGGGGGAAGAAGGAAGATGGGGGAGATACTTGGAGTGACAGCATGTATCTTCCCAAGTAAACGTTACATGCGATGGGGCCATGCTCTCCTGGAAATGGCTGAACAGCTGCCTGCCCATGGGAAGTGGTGAATGAATTCCTTGTTTTGCTTTGCTTGTGTGCATGGCTTCTGCTTTTCCTATTAAACTGTCTTTATGTCAGCCCCCCAGTTCCATGCTTTTACCCTGCCAATTCTCTCCTCAGTCCTGCTGGTGGAGGAGCGACCAAGTGGCTCTGTGGGTCTTGGCTGCTGACTGGGGTTAAACCACAAGATTTTAATCTCAAATTTCAAATCAATCTCCTAGACATAAATCAAAAATCATGCCACTGCACAAGTACTCACACTTTTAAAGACACATCTGACCTGTCTTAAAGCATTAGCAAGCTATTGGCAACTTTGACTAATAGGTTCAGGACGGAGAAAGAGTGAAGGTGCTCCGACACATTATATTAAGGTGTCCTGAGGCTAGTCTTTCTCCAATTTAGCTTCTGCTCACATTCCCTTTTGAAGAGTGAATGCTTTTCTTTAACACTTTACACCTCCAGTCACCTAGCAATCATTTGTCACTGACAGGTCTTAGGTCTTCTTTCTCATTCCTTCTATTGCCTCCTGGGAAGGCTCCTGAAGAGATTATGTGCTGCACTGAGTGACAGCCATCCTGTGGCCAAGTGTTCAGAGAGCGAGTCATGGGGAAGAAGACCAGCCAAATACAAACAGTGAAAAACTTAAGATATAAACTGAAAACTGATGCCAAAGTTGAGAATACTTCCCATATTTCAATAAAGCCTGTGCAACTAGCCTGCAGAGTCTCTGCTAACCTGCCCTACCTGCTTCAGTCATTTTGAAAGCTGTTCCACAAAATAGCGATCTACCAAATAACTGGAAATGCTGTCTCAAATGCCTTTACAATACTGAATGAAGCTAAGTGTCAGGAAAGCTAATTTCCTTCAGAATAAATACAGAAACATTTCTTGTTGTGGATCATGTAGAAAGTCTTAGCAAATTAATGCAATCTTAACTTTCATATTATATCCTTGTCAGACAGGACTGAGAAGCTTTTCAGTTATCCTTATCGCATATCAGCAATAACCAACACCAGTTGAAAGTTTCCAATTAAAAAAAGAATCACAATAGAAGCTTATAAATAATGAATGAGCAAAACCTTTTTCATCTACTTTCAGGCAACCATTTCTCTGTTTAAAGACAAAAATGCTGAGATTAAGAATCGCAGTTCAAATAAGGAAGAAAATGTCAGGTCAGACAGAAGATTATTCTTCAGCAGAAGCTGCCAGAAAAGAAGGACCCAAGGAAGAAAAACGTGTTACCTTTGCAAGGATTTGAATTGTGACAGTTTTTACCCTTGTAATTAGAGTTTTAAAATTTGTTTTGCCCTAAGAAATACTATTTTAATCTTTAACTCCTGCATAGCTATTTCCTTCATTTAAAGTTTTATTTATGTGTTTGATTTATGAAATCCTAGATTTCATGCTTTGGAAACATATACGCAGCATACATGAAATCTTGAGTTACAAAAGCAGTATATATAACAAGTGATAATTACTCCTCATAGCCAGTTCTCTGGCTGTAAATCTTTCAGTCATCCATAATGCAAAACAGAAAGGTCAAAGCAGACAAAGGCCAAACAGGGTATCCTTAGAGTCAGGATAAAAGCTAAGGAGTCTTAACCCTGGGGGTATTTCACTTTGTTAGTAATAGTATTTTGCCAAAAGAACACAGCAAGCAAGTAGCAGATAAAATATCATTAAGTAATCTGAACTCATAAAATGATCTAGTAGTTTTGTAGCTCAAGAAGATTCCTCTATTAAAATTTCAAGAATTTGCATTTTTATGAGTTTTCAAAACTATTTTTACTGATTCTTTTTAAACTTTGTTTTCATTTTCCTTATTATACTTCTGTCTCTTACTTGGTTTGTTAGACTGACTTCTAGCTCTGTATCGAAATTTAGTAATATCATTCATACGGATTTAACACCTAAAAATATTAGGTATTTATATATTATGTATCAAAGAAAGAGCTATATAATGAAATAAAAAATAAAGACTGTGTTTAAAACAATTATTTCTTTAAATGTGAATTGTTAACACCATCATTTTAGCTTTCATTCAGGAAACTGAGAAGGATATAAACAAATATAAAGAAATGAAGGCAGATCATCCATAAAGCATAACAACAGTTGTGATGAAGCAAGTGAACAGAGTTTATATTAATTCTTTTGAATAGAAGTTCCTGTTTCTTAGGATGCTTAATAAAATCCTTGATAGTTTGAAATGAGGTTGTATATGAGATCACACTTTTTCTTAGATTTAATAATTTTAGCATAAAATCTTGACTGATATCACAGTGTATAACCTGAAACATATGTCAGTAATTTGAATCAACTCTAGTAAGTAAGTTTAAGATAAAAATATATATTCAAGTGGATATGGTATGATTATATTCTAGGATACACGGATATGCAATAACTGCAACATTTTAGTCTAGTCGAGGGCTGTTCTGTTCTACTGTTCATTGCCTTTTATTTTTTTGATTAACTTTTCAGAGAATGCAAATCCTCATAATTCTGGGAGTTTATTTGCTGAAATAAATTATTCTTTAAAGTCAAATAGCGTAATTATACATGTTTTCTTTAATATTAATATTAATCTAAATGTAGCATGGCCTACAAAAATTGATATTTATACCATTTATTACTTGGAGTTACTTCCTGGCAGAGTCCAAACCCAGCAGGCTTTTCTTGACTCAGAATTTATGATGGGAAATAACATTATACACATAAAACTACAGGCAGTGATCATGAGAAGACATTTGCTCTATCAATAAACGACAACTTCATTACTTGTTGTGTCGTACACTAGTCCATTTTCTACAGCGGTGTGTGAGGGAATCAGCCTGTGCAAGCTTGGGCTGACTGCCCGGGAGAACTCCCAGGAGTTTCCCAGGTTGGAAAGGCCATGCAGGCAGCGACAGGTTTGGACATGGATGCCACTGATCTGCAGAGAAGCCCCCCTGGCAGCAGCCCAGGGCCCAGCAGCAGCTCCATCTGTCTGAGTCTCTCTGGGAGAGGGACAGCTGAAGGCAGGACCATGCAGGGTGTGCAGAGAGAGGCAATGGCCACGTTCTCTTGTCTCCTGAGCCTGACTTCAGAGCACTGAAATGTCAGAGACAATTCAAACTACACCATGACACTGCACTCATTCAAAGGTAAGGGACACCGAACCACAGGACTGCAGTGTACGCATTCCAAAAATCTATGGTGTTTCCAAAGAAACCCAAGATGACAGAGCATTACTGTATCCACATATTTTATCCAAGGGAAATAAATGCAATTATTATGTCCCTGGTGTCCTGGAAACTCAGCCTGAATAGGCACAGTGTGCACTATCAGGATAATCTGGCAAAAGAAAGATTTGAATCATTATCAAATTATCAGAATTTTTTTTTCAGTTAAGCCGAAAATTACTCATGAACTTAAATCAAATCCACCAAACAGTGTCATTTAGGGAAGAAAAAACTGGGAAATGCACTGCTGTCAGTCTTTTCTGACTTACCAGGGTAAAGTACACATGCAGCTTAAAAATGCAAGACACCCAAGACTGTGACCTAATCCCAGTTTCCATCTGCTAGCTCAGCATTTAAGCTTTCCATACAAACATGACAGATGATGTGATAAAAAATATCCTGACAGGAAAGACAGGGTCCCCAGAGACCTGCATGACCCTGACTCCAGCCCAGCTACATATTCTGATTGAATGAGAAAAGAGATCAAGGTGACCTTTTCTTCCTCTGCTATGCTTAATATTCTAGCATTTCATTTGGTTTTCTTGTGCACATCCAAAAGAAATGTTTTGCTACAACTACCTAGGCCGATTACTTATGTAACTGAAATTCTAAATTCAGTGCGTAATATCAGTTATTTTTTGCAGTAGACAAAACAAATTTAAAATCCCACATCAGTTACTTAGTAAGCTTGATGTGGTTACCTTTTCCCAGAGAGGCTTTTCTTGTCAGTGTGGTGATGCAGAGCACAGCAGTTTGACAGTAGCCCTGGTCTGTGGACAGCTCCAGCTGACCTGCACACGGCTGCTAAGTCTCTGCCACTGCATTTTCAGTGGCTACTCAGGTGTTCAGGATGAGCTGCATGATGCAGTTCTCTTTATGAGGGCTGGTTAGCCCTTGCTAACTTAAATGATAACCAAACCTAAGTGCACAACATGACAGAAATAATAATGTCTCCCAGAGCAGAAGATGTGTGTTTGACCAAAGGATCATGCCAGCAATCACACCTCCCAGCAAGGTTGTTTTCCCTTCACTTAGCAAGGCATGCCTGCCTTCTGGTGATCTCATGCCATGCAGGGAAGAAACATAAACTCCATTTTGGAACATTTGGATGCATACCTATGACTATACAATTAGGGCCTTCCCTCACCTTCTGTCAGGGCTGTGTTCCCCTCCTCTGGCAGAGGAAGGCTCAGCACATGCTGAGCAGCCTCCCAGAGGGCTGTGCCTGCTCTGCGTCAGCTGAGAGGTCCTAAACCAAGATGCTCTGGTGTCTTCCTTATGTACTGCATCCTTAAACTTTTACAGAGTTAAGAGGGTGTTATTTAAAGGTTTTAGTTTCACAGCTACCAAGCCTGAAAACAGAGGAGAGCAGCAGCTGCTGTGCATATTATGTGTGTTAGATCTCAGCTACTCATTATGTCCTTGAATAACCACTCTTGCCATTACACCAGGTGGCCTGTGAAAACACTGCAGCTCATGAAGAGCATTCTTCATGATTCAGGGTCAAACCCAAAGGTAGAATTCCCACTGCTCTCACCCTAAGATACAAAATAAGGAGGTTGAGACAGTGCTGAACACAATCATACAAAGCTGCAAATTCTATGCTCTTTCCTGTCTTATGATTTGTACAGTAGCAGCTAAAGTTTTTTTTCCTGTAAAAGAAATCCAGTTTTGAGTTATCCAGGCTGGTTTATTCCAAGTACTTTATTCAGGACTAGTAGGAGAATAATTCAGGAAAAACTTCAGAGCAACAAGAAGCCCACTTTTGCTGTAACCTGCAACTGCAAGTGAACCCTTACTGAGATAAAAGGGAGACTACAAAGGCCCCCAACTAGCAATACCCTCCTAGATCACTGTTTCAGTTTCTGCTGCTGAGATGAACAAGACAGCTGTCACTCAAGGAGCCATTGAAAGCCAGGGACTTTGAGACTTTCCCACTCTAGCCTTCCCCTGACAATCAGCTCCCCATGCAAAAGTCACATGGGATGACAGATAGGATTTCCCTGTCCTCAGGGAGGTAAGCTCTGTTGCCATAAGGGACGGGCTTGTCACTGCTGCAATTAGGGACAGCACTCTAGGGAGCGAGAGAACAAGAAGTGTTACACAATGCCAGGATGCCTCTCTAACCCAAGAACTGCATGATTCTTTGAGTGAGGAAAGTATGTGCCTGACTGCAAAGTTCAGTGTTTTAGGATCATAGGAAGGGTCCTTAAAGATCATCTAGCTCCAACCGCCCTGCCTGTTGGAGTTCCACCATGGGCAAATATGAATTTTACAAGTAGTTGTGGCTGCTGGGAGATTCCTCTTCAAAATCTATATTTCTTGTCTGTCTTTTTGATCCCCATGAGGCCACCTGAGAAGTTTGGAAAGTTTGGGTTACTCACCAGGAGGAGGGATGCTGTGAGAGTGTAAACACATGTGTGAGATACCCAGAGCCTGGGGCACTGGCTGAGGGGTGCAGGTGGTGAGGCTGTGAAGCCCCATGACCACAAGCACTGGAAGAGGAGAAAAAACGATCATGCCCCACTCAGTTCTCACAGGCTTTAAGAGACAGGTCCAGGAGATGGAACCCACTCACAAGAGGCTGCTGTCTACAAAAGAAGTGGTAGGGTTTCAAACAACAGCATTTGAAATGTTTTGTGTAGCAGCCCCACCCAACATACCCCTACAAGGATATTTCTGGCTTTATGAATTTCTACTTTATGGTTTTTAATTTTTTAATGTAAATATATGTGAATTGTACATCAGCATGAGACCAAAGCAGTTTTGAAACATAAGATAATAGCCAATTCAGAATTTAGCCCACCCTGATCCACACCTTTCACATTGATAGAGTTGTTTGACTTCCTCCAGATCCTACCAGTACATTTTAGTAGGATGAAATCTAGCCTTGAATTACAACATTTATAACCACTACTATTTCATTATTTTTCATTTTAAAATCTAAAAATGTTAGAAGTTACAGGGGAAAAAAAACCCTCAAAAAATATCTTTGCAAAAGAAAACTCATTAAGAAAACTATTTTGGTTTGGTCAGATTTGGGGTTTTTTTACCTGTAAGCTGATCCTACATTTAAGAGAAAGGAGCCACTCCAACTGGAACTGGTTAAAAGTCAAAGTTCCAGAGAAGTAACTCCTTTTTCCTGCAGCTTCAGCAAACCTCCACTTGCTTTAACCTGTTTTGAGTAATCTCCTTGTACTAATCCACTGGAAAGAAAATAAAAAAAGGAGAAAGGTCCAACAGTGATTTCCTTTTAGCACTAATTAGGAACAACGTGTTTTACTAAGAGAAGAGAAATTGGTATAGAAGACTGTCTAAGACACAAAGAACAGCTTTAAAGTGAAACTGGTTGATTTTATCTCTAATGATTGCTTAAAAATTTTTCTTAAAATATGGTATATGCCATTGTTGTGCTGTTTCATTTTAAATTCTTATTTATTTTTCCTTTTATTTCTTCATCTAGATTTTGAATAGCTACAGGAAGCAGACTAGCATTAAGAGAAAAAAGCCTCCCATGGAAAGCTACAGCCATTAAAATATAATTACTCCAAATAATAAAGGATTTAATAATTAATATAGAGGAGTTATATAATGCACCTGACTGACAGCTCTGGAACAAAGTTTTGTGGCAAAGCACAACCAGAGCACAAAAGTGTTTATGCATAAGCGTAGCATTGTATTTGTGCATAACAATGAATACACTTCTCTAAGAGTTTCCAGAATTAAAACTGATACTTCAGGTACTGACAGAAAACAATTTGACAAAACACTCCTAGTTTCAGAGGATCTATTCTGCTCAGAAAATTCACAGTACACAGCAACATTGTCTTGTTAGGACAGGATTTATGCTTGTAGGAGTGAAATACAATATAAGGCATAAATCCTTGCAAAGATGATTAAAACTAGAAAAGCAGAAGTATGCATTTTTTTTCTCATGTGTGAATATTGCAGTATGAGACTGAAGAACGGTAGAAGATTTTTAAATGGTTTGGGCATAAAATACTAGATTAAATAACCTCCATAAGATGCACAAAACTTTGGAAAACTGCTGTATAAAATGGATGTAATTGGTTTTTCATTACAAGTGAGATCAAAAGTCAAAAAATTGTAGTGCTTTAAATGACAGGAATTAGTGTCTACCTGTTCTAATATAATTTTTTGCCTTTTGCCTAAGACAATATTAAAATTGTAGGTGAAAAAAACTGAAGCTTGTTTGGAGTATGAGTAAGCAGAATTTTGGAAGCAGGTAATGCTAAAAAGAGTTTAAAAATATTTTAAAAAGCTTTTCCCTGAAATGGATAGCAAAGTCTTAGTATAAGATACTTACAAAAGTCAGTTGTCCCATTAACTTTATTTCTGATGAGTCTGAAAGTCAAAACCACAGTGATTAAAGTGTGAGAAGGGGTTTTAAATCTTACCTGAAGTGAGTGAGCACACAGTGCATATGCATCTGAGTAACTTCTACCAATCCCTTGATATTTATGGCATTTGATGGAAATTTAAGTCACAGAATGTATCCAGAAAGGAAAAAAAAAAAAAGACTGGGACAGAATGGTAATCTGTTGATTGTCTATCAGGTGTTTTATATAGTTACATACTAGACCATAAATCTTTAACTACCCAAATTTTAAGAATCTCAGTAATAAACTGTATTAATACTTAGGCACAAGTTTTGTCCCTTCACTGTCTTGTAAAAAATTCCTTCTTCTGCATATACAGATTAATGGGAGCTATCAATCCAAGCACTCTTACTGCTTTTCAGTAAAAGATGTAAGAATGTTCTCTTGCTTCCCTATGTTTTGGATAGGTACAGAAAAATCAACACAAATCTCTTGTTTCTAGATTTAAGTAACTTTGATTTAAACAAGAACAATGGGATGTAAGACAATAAAGGTCAAAACTCATGAGCAAGCAGCAGCCACAAACATATGAAACACATCTGAGATAAGAAATCACACTTGTGTGAGAGCAGTCCCTGGATCTTCACTTGCATATTTGGAAATCTGGCACTCTCAATTTCCGGCTACAATCTTTTCCTTATTCCTGATGCCCTCCTCACCTCAATGATCTTACCATCTGACTTTCTAGAAGGAGCAGAGATGTCCCGGCCATGGTCCTGGTAGAACCAATACCAGGAAAAAGAAGAGACAACAGAGGGGCCAGGATTATGGCTCATATTGCAGAGCTCTAGCTAAGGCTTGCCTTGGGTTTAAACCCACCCTGCTTAAATCATTTAACCAGATCATGCTACTCCTCACTGCAGCAGTACCACGAGTGAGCATGGAGGAAAACACAGCTGCTGAACAGAACAGTGCTTGTGTTGCATCTTCCTCTGCACTGGCCTAGCTGCAAGAGGAGTCACTGGCTCCTTTTCAATCACACCGTTGATGGGGAGAGCACTGCTGTTTGGCAGCACCTCTGTTTTCATGTGCAGCACCAACCTGCTTTGCCTTTGCTCTGTTGAATTATTTCTGGCACACACCAGTGGATATATTCCTAGAAATTGAAGTTTCTTAGTTCTATAACTCCTGTAACCTATTCATGGACTGTTTCTGCTGGCGCTTTTCAACCCTGAGTTGTAAAGGATAGGATTATTACAATTCATCGGGAAAGCAATTCTTACTTCTGCGACTGGTATTGAGACCATGACAACCTGGTGCATCACTTGAGTTGTTTCATCCCTGCGCAGAATGCCCCCATTCTTGCAGATTTTGAAGCTGCTGTGTTATTCAAAGATCATGGGTTTCCTGGTGTTTCTTGTGTGTGTATGAGGGAGGGACAGTGGAGCTACTGTGAAAACTTCATAGACTCTTCTGGACTGGCCATTAAAGGACAATCATTTCCTGCTCATGTTCCTACCCTGAAAATACTGAATCCTTTCACAGCTTTGATGCGTGCCCCACATACCAAAAATACTTTGCAAGACCAGGAGAACTGACAAAGGAGACCAGAGGGAGACCAGAGAGCAGGTTGACACAGGTACAGCTGCAGCACACGCAGCTCAGTGGCCAGGTCAGGCAACCATGCTGAGCATGGTGAGCAGTAGCAAAGGTGGTGGGAGGTACGGAGAAATGATGGGAGGACACAGACACAGCCTCCTCATGCTTCATTGCCAGAAGTGATAGCGCACAATGCTGGAGAGACAAGGGCCCTGAGAGACAGCCATGTTTATCCTTAATGCTTGCATAACTCCAAATATTACGTTCAGACCTTTTTACCTATTGTTAAGTCCCTAATCTCCTATCTGTTTCTTAAAGCAAAACAACTATTTTGGGCATTTCTCTACCATTCTGAAGTTTTTCAGAAGAGATCCAAAGAGAGAGTTACAGGTATCATTCAGCTAGGTCCAGTTCAAAAGTGGCAATTCATCAACAGAACAGCAGTAACTACTCAGATTGAGGCTTTTGTTTATAACACTGTCCTGAGTTTCCTGATTTTTCATATGAAAATGAAGCAATGAACAAACAGATAATATACACTGATACTGCATTTTGATGACGTATCTTTTTTTTTTTAAACTTGGGACAGGATCTTCTCAAACATACTGTTTTTATTTCCTTCAGTGAGGCTTTCCATATCTTAGGAGACTTTTACAGGATGTGCTGTAAAACCTCTGTGGATGAAAGATAATTGCATTCAATTAAAAACAAAAGCTAAATCTATCATGATCCAGCTTGTGCATTGTCTGTTTCATTCAATAGCTGATACTGGGTTTGTGAAAACCCACTCACTGACTTTAGTAAGAAAAATTGGGTAAATCTGTTTTAAAGAGGTCCAATTTTCTGCTCCTCTTTTCTTAATAAAAACCTCCTCTACACCCCATACAAACCTTTCATTGAACTTAAACATAAAATTACCTGCTCTCTGATACCCAGTAATATATTTCTAAATCATCTAATTCCCATCCACCTGAAAATAAAAATTATTCTATACCTTCAGCTAGCCTAGAGTGTAATTTAACAATCAAAAAAGCACTATACACATAGTTTGAACTGGTGAAAAACCATCAGAATTTCTCTGCTTCTTACATGAGACATTTTCTAAGAGGAACTGTGTATGACTAATTTAGTTCTACCTTAGAAAGAAAACAGGCCTCTATTTGAAAATAAAGTTGAATAGAACTATCACAATACATTTTGTAAGAGCATTCCAGATAAGATGATATTTTTCTGAAATTATATTACTATAGCTTTTATAGCAATCATAAATAAAAGAAAGTTTTAAGCCAGTTTTGAAAGAACTGTCTCCAAATTAAATTATTATTTTTATCAGTATTTAATTTTTGGTAGAAAAAAATAATGAATTAATGAAATCAACTTGTAGGTTTAAATACTGCATAAATAATTTTTTCTTACTACAAATAAATTTATCTTACAATTTCATTTGATTGCCAAGCGAAACCAACAAATGCAAAATATAACTTCTGAAATATTTAATCTCTTTCCCAGACGTTAAACAGGATTACTACACATAGCAAAATTCAGTAAATGTTAATAAATATTTTTTAAAAGAAAAATTTAAAATGATATAATCAAACAGCATTTGGTTTCTGTTTTTTTCTGTTTGGCTGGTTGGCTTGTTTCTCTAGAGATGTGGTTGTTATAATATTCTGTGTAGGTTGCAAATACGTTAAGAGGGGGAGACACGGGAATCTCTGCTCAGGTGACTAGATACCAAACTGGCTTTCCGCACAGAACAGGCACAACAGGACACAGGCAGCCACAGCAATTATCTAGGTGCCTCAGGGAGCCCACAAAGTGTCCATAACCCAGGTATGGCTCTAACAATTTCTGTGCTTCTAAAATTCATTCCAAAACTGGACCCATCTGCCTGAGGTGACACGTCCCGCAAGACTGCTGAAGATGTAAGGCACCACACACAACAAAGTCACACCTTTTCACAGGCTGCTGGGTGACTAACACAGCTACCTTGGTTCAGCCATCATAAATACCAAAATTATCAGACCATTGTCTATTTAAAAAACTAATTTGCTCAATTTTTGGAAGCAAATGGTTATCCCCAATCAGCCTTAAAGTCAGCCTAAGGGGTGAAAAATTGGGATTTCAATTTCAATTTCAATTCATAGTTCACCATACAGAGGGCAAGAGGTGCAACAGAGTCTGGTGTTGAAAACCTCACTGACAGATTCCTGGTTTCTGGATGGTGTACTGCTGGGCATTCACCACTATTTGCATGTACAAGAAGACTTTATGCACCAAGGCAGTGTAAGTTAGGAGGGTAAAGTCTCCTTTTTTCCCTTGTCCTACTACAGTGAGTCATTCATGGTGATATACCTACCAATTCTAGGAACTGAGGAACTAGTCTTCATATTTGCTGTGCTGTCCAAATTATAGTGCTGGAGAGGAATCTAAAATTAATTTAATCTCAATTTGCATTACTAAGAAATACAGTTTGGGCTTTTTCAGCTTTCTCAGCAAGGATTCTCATATTTACAGATTTAATTTTGTTCGATTTATTCTTCAGCAGCACCAAATTATTTTTCTGACATTTAAAGCTAGTAAAAAATAAGTGTCTGAACTTGGTTATTGAAATGTTATTATATGGGAAGTGACTGACAATTGTAAACCTACAGAAGAAGCAACTGGGTAGTGCTTCATTTAACTTATTGCCACAGTTAATTCCTCCCTTTTAGAGCCACTACACTGATTAGTTAGAAGATGATTTGGTGGGATTCCTCTGTCCAAACTTCAATGAGTATGGTGTATATCCCAGCTACCTTGTCCAGGGTCTCTGTCAAGAAGCTGAGGAAAACAACTCTTACAGAGCATGATTTGCTTGATTTCGTATAGACACATACCGAAGGACAAGATTTAGTTTAATTCTGGAACTGCCTGCATCTTTCTTTAAGGTGGTTCAATACAACTTGTGCGGATGAAAATATCTGGGTAAGTTGTTTGAATTTTCATGGGTATCACACATAACACAGGTTTCATCTCCTGAGATGACCTCCTTACAAATAAAAGGTGAAGGAAAGCAAACACAGAACTAATAAATGATTCCTTCTTACACAATGATTTATCGCACGTAGTAGCATAGCTTCAAAGAGAGTTGAAGGACAAATGTCTGAAAGAAAGGTTTTCAAAAAGACCACCAAAAAAAACAATACCTGCTCACAAAAAATAATCCTGCTGTCACTGACATCTGTACAAATAGAGTGCAGCATACAGAACAAAAGGTAAGCTTAGTCAGAGATGACTCCTGTTGCTCTGATATATTTGGGCTTAAGATTTTTCTTGAAATGTCCTACCATTTAACTAGTTTGAGCTAATTATTTACCTTTTCCTGTTAATAAATTAATTCAAAGGTCTATGACCATTCAAATATAAGTTAAGGAATTTCCATTTCTATTTACACTTGTGTTAGCCAGGCGATTCAATGATCTAGGCACCAAGGTCAAAAACAAATATGGGCATAATTAACAGTGCAGATATATTCTGGATCTGACCCAATACTTTTTTGTGACAAGAAAGAGGAATTTCCACTAGCCCCACTCAGCCTTCTAGATGAGTAACAGGAACATTTTTCTGAGATACATCAAATAATGGTTTAAATTCCCTCTCAGAAAAATCTGGATGAGGGATCCAAAATCAATTCTCCCCCAGTTTAGATTAATGCCTCAGCTTCTGGACTGTCATTTTGCTCTTTCTTTGTGGTAAATTAATATTTAGTTATTTATACATAGGAAGAAAGAATAAGCATTTAAGACTTAGAAATTCACAGCAGATATATCTCAGGAGCAGTGCAGTAACTTCAGAATAAAGGAGGTTTTGACGTAAATTCCTTTTCTACAGGGAGCAAAGGTTGGAACTTCATCTGAATTATGCACTTTTTATGTAGGTGATCTGTCTGCTGCACATGGGGACATCCTGAGCAATGTTGTATTTTGTCAGAAAACAATTTGTCCTGAGGTACTAGGGCTTAGATGAGGCTTAGATGTGCCACATTTTAGTGCAAGTCTGGAGCAGATAAATGCTGGTGTAAATATGGGCATGCAGGGAGATAAAAATCAAGCGAGTATCTGAGGAACTACTTGAGGATCCACATTCTTACCATTTAATTGGTAAACTAACTAAAATCACTTTCTATAAATTAAAAATATATATAATTAAATCTATCATATTCAGTTATCAAATAAAACAAATATATTAAGGAAATTTGGAAGTTAATTTTCACCTGGCAAGCACAGTCAATTTGTACATGTAACAAAACCAAAAAAAAAAACCACCACAAAAAAACCCATTCAAATTGACACATGATTAACTACATGGATACTTCAGCAAGAACTAAATTCTATGTACACCTTTTTCGTTTGTAGTCCTAGAAGAAGGCATTGCAGCAGATTGTCACACACTTGGTATAACTTCATTTCTTGAAGGAAATAGAGTTTTGTATTTCATATGCCTCAAGAAGATAATTTCTGTATTTGGGTATTTAATACTAACCTTGGCTCAGATTATATACTATAAGATCAAAGTAGGCTGCGGATCAATACCTTAAAAATTTAAAAGCTGCTATAGTCACAGATGAGTATTTAATCCATGTGCAAAACGAGGTCTCTTGTGTTGTCTGTCGCATTACAGGTTTGACTGTGTGAGATGCTGAAAGCCCTGAATGCCCAATCAATTTAACATTTCAGAACGGTCTCAGAACTTTGCTGTATCAGTCTCAGAGTTTACAATGTTACAACTACACTGTCTTCATAAAGCACTGCTTAATTACAGCACATACAGAGCAGTAATTCATCATACCATAAGCTACTGCTGATTAAAAGCTGTAAGCTGGTTTTAAAACCTTGTGCACTCATTATAATCAACAGTAGGGAAGGATTCCTAAAGGCTTGACCCATTTCCAACGGGATTTGACCCAATTCAGTGTGATGCAGCTTCATTTATATTTTATCTGTTGATTGGGTTTTATCCATCTAACAGCTAGATGGATAGATCAGCTATTGATTTCTATGTAACCGCATGATTTGTAGAACCATTCCAGATGAAAAAGAGAAACAGCTACTCTTCAGTTTTGTTTGTCCTTGGTTATTCCATTGGGATTAATTATCCACCATCATCTAGCTAGGTTGTTTTGAAAGATGAAATATGTGTGGCATAACTGTCCTGGCAGCTTCTTCTGCTACCTGATCATCACAGAGAGTTACCTGATGATTTGGCCAACATGTAATCCAAATAGTCCCCTAAGTCCTTCTCTACCCTCATAATGATGGATCACAGGCAAAAATATCATCATTGAGAATGGCTGGTAAATGGTAGTATAGGATGGAAACCTATCATGTGCACAAGCCAAGAAGCTCTCCTCCTGCTTCAGACCTTTACAAGGCACCCACATCTTTTAGTTTGGGAAATCTGTGGCAATTTCTTGAACAGCAATTAACAAATCTCAGATGAGAACAATTCCCAGAAAACTCGTACCATGTGAGAAAAGGGAATACACAGGAGGATAATCTAGTCAAAGCACAAAGGAGTTCACCACTACTCCAGGGACTGATTGCTACTGGCCTTCTACAAAGAGTGGAAAATACACACATGGTGGTGACAGAGGACATTATAAGATGCTTATGTCAAATCTGAGATACCAGTATACGCATATCACTAAATATTTTTATACAAAATTTAACCAATTGTAAAATTCTTAGCATTTTTACCACAGTAAGTATTAAATCTAGTTTTCAAGGTCTAGTTTTTTAACAGTTCTCTGCTCTGGGAGGATATCAACAAAGATGAATAAAGAGTGACAAAGGGAAAATCCACTGAAGACTGTATTTCCTTTCTGTGCATCTTGGGCAGCTTTCCCACTTCTGTTTTACTCAAGAAACTATTTGGAATGCTAAGTGGCAAACAATTTGACTGAACTGGAGAAACATTATGAAACATTTTAACTCTGTATTTCCACCCCCATCCTGAGAATGTAAAGCAGAGACAGAATTTCACTTTCTTAGTGCAAAGTGACTGAAAGCCACTCTATGACCTAATCTCTCATCCAGTTAAAATCAGGTCTGCCAACACAGACTATTCCAGTTTCCTTATCTGGACCTTGAATTGAGTTTACTTGGTAACGTGTACCTTTTTTGTTGCTAGAGGTTTTCAACATTAGTAATTTTATACTTTAGAATGGAGGGAAAAAATATTTGTGAGTTTTTACCTTTGATCCCATAATTTCTGACTTTTGAGTACTTGGTTTATGACATACAAATGTAACATTTCACACCCTTACTCCTGTCTCCCCACTTTTTGCTTGTTTTTAATAATAGTTGCAATGCCAAGATGAAAGGAAAGCAAATAAGAAGACTATAAGTAGTCTTAAATAAAGCATAAATATTTCATCCTAAATTTATCCAAAATTATGAGAATTTGAATGTCACCTGGACTGAAGGCCTCTTGAATGAGTGTAAATTACAGACAGTCACGAAATCAATTAATTATAGTGTAATGAAGACTACTCATGAGCCTCTTTTACACCTGTTCTTTTAGTCTATATATTAGTGAGCCAGTGAAAGCGCAAAGCAACAGATGCTGCAAAGGCTTAGAAATCATCTGTTGTCTCAATCCTTTTCATCTGCTGCTTGTAGTTTTCTGAAGTTCAGGAGAAGCACTGCTACATCTGGGGTTCCAGCATGCATAATTTTAATGTATGTCCAGAGTCCACAGCTGGCATCAGCCCAAAGGCTTGAGTGCACCTTGCCCCCATCACCCATGCCTGGCAATGGCTGTGCTGTTTGAGGCAAGAATGCTGCTCATAATGACAGAATCACAGAATTATTTAGGTTGGAAAAGATCTCCAAGGTCATGGAGTCCAACCTTTGACTGATATCCGCCCTGTCAACTTGACCACGGCACCAAGTGCCAGGTCCAGTCATTTCTTGAATTCCTCAAATCTGTCACAAAAGAAGCAGTACACATTTCTGTAGGATCTGTTGCCCAGCACCAGGAGGCATGTATGCAGACTCTGAAGGCCCAAAGCTACTCTTCCCAGTACATCTGTCCATGGCCCTGTGGGATAGGAAGCCCTGCCAGGGATGCTAGCTGGACTGCTTTGCATGGGTACATCTTCACGCAGCAAAAACAGCCTTTCCTTCCAAGCACTCTGCCCATGCAAGAGCAGCCAAGGTTTTGCTAAATGGAAGAGCTCCAGGCCAATTAATGTGAATAAATTGAACCTGACAAATCATTTAAGGTAAACTTTTATTCCTACTAGCATCTCATGCTAAGTAAATATCTATGTTAAATTTCATAAGGCAGAGCTGAGAAACTTTGCGATGCTCCTACCTAGGCTGTTATTCTCTTTTTTTTATTTGGTAAAAGAGCAAAAAAATCATTATTATTCTGGTCAGATCTCGTTTGTTAATCACAACAAAGGTCTAAGGTAGGAAAATCTTGGAAAAAAATGTCTACATACCCAAATTTCCAGTTATGAAGCCAAGGGAGATGCATTTATCTGGCTACTACATCTTTAAAAAGTTATGTTTTGGCTTTGCTCCATTTGGGATGGGGCATGTCTAGGTTGACTTGGCTGCCAGCTAGCTTCACAGAATCAAGATATTCTGAGTTGGAAGGAACCCACATGGATCACTGAGTTCAACTCTTAAGTGAATGGCCCCTGTGGCGATTGAACCCACATCCCTGACATTAATAGCACCATGCTCTGACCAACTGAGCTAATCTTTGGGAAAATCCACTTTGGGTAGCATTTTCAAAATTCTTGAGTGACTTAGAAATTAAAATTTATAACTCGGTTGTCTTTCCCCCTAACATTTTATCTTTTGTATTCCTTTCATTTAATCACCTCTTCCATACAAATAGATAGATCATAGAGGGCTAAAGTAATTTGAATTATCATTAAAAAAAGAAAATTGAAATATGTATTAACAAGGGAAACAGAAGCAGAAGTCTTACTCAAACCCAGACAAGGGATGAAATTTTTAACTTCCACAATGGTCCATGGCATCAGTAGGACATTCAATATCCAAAGGACATCTATCTACATATTTATGGCTTGCAAGCCCACGATCTTTGCCAGAACTAATATTTCTGTAAACCCCACTCCCTCCAGAGTCAGTCCACAGTTGGAATTATGTGCACCACTGATTTTATCTAGCACAGTAAATCAGGTGGACTAAAGCTACGTGAGTCTTTCAGGGATTAAAATAGTTCTAAAGTGCTGAAAAATGAACCTGTATCACACAGGCAATAATCTAGCATTTGGCTACAGGTTATCACTTAGGTTGTCAGCTGAATTTATCAAACCTGGATATGAGCAGTTAAAAAGCTTTTGATGATTTATAGCTTCTGCACACAACTGCAGCCTTAAATCCTACTTAACATTTTCTGGGTGTCAAAATTCACAAATGGTTTTTTAAATTCTGTTCTCTTCTCTGAATACAACAAGCCCTTTGTGCATTTACTGACCTTTGGGATTCACACTTCAGAGACTTTTCAAAGTCTTTTCCTCTGGAGAGGGGAAGGAAGTACAGACTAAATACGTGAACAAGTCCCTCATTTTATCAGGCCGTCTGCCATTTACTAACACAGCACAACACAACATTCGCCTGCTGTCACATCAGACTGCCACAGCCATGCTCCAAATGTCACATTAGCAGAGTCAGGTTAAAATCACTTTGTGTTACAACACTTTCTGCAATGACCTTTTGAAGGGCCAGAATGAGAGGAAAGCTTAACTCCCCTTGCTCTGTGCAGTGAGCCTCTCCTTAATTTTTCTCCTAAATGTGGGAAACAGGTTTCATTTTCAAGGGGGAGTTGTCAGCTTTTATGAACATGCCACATTCCTGCAATCCACCGAGCTCTCTGTGACTCCATCCTATAGTCTATGTGGTATAAGCAGCATTCTAAAACAGTAAAATTGATTACCTGAGAATTAGGGTCTCTGTGCATGTCAGACACATTTTTCTTGAGCACATGGATCTGCTTCCCCTGATGTACTCAACTTTCCATTTTGACATAGGTCAGGGCAGTATGTAGGGCAATTTGCCTTACCAGGCCTATAAATAACTTGACCTTTTAAAATGGCCCGAACAGGGTATGTGTATTACTAATTTAGATTCTATAGCATAAATTTTAATAGAAGCAAGGATCCATCATGACTATATTACAGATGGGAATATAGGCTTCCCAGGGAACAGCTATCCAGCCTGCTCAGTGCAAAAGCAGAAGGACTGGAACAGACTGGAATGGACAGCCCAGGGAGACAGAGGAGTCATCATCCCTGGAAATGTTCAAGAAACAACTGGACCTGGCACTTAGTGCCAGGGTCTGTTTGACAAGGTGCTGATCAAAGGTTGGGCTTGATGATCCTGGAGGTCTTTTCCAACTTAAAAGATTCTATGAGTTTAGGGGATACCCTTTCAGTGAGGTATTGCTCTTTTTCTCCTCCTCCAAACTAGTTTTTATTGGTAGATCCCAGATGATTTGCAGTGGCCCAGCCATTGACAGGGAGAATGTTCCTGTGCTTCCCATGTCATGTGGGGCTTCTGAGACCGCCTGGTGAGTCCAGTCAAGTCCCAAATCTGGTAAAATGAAAGTAAATTGATTATTATACACAAGAAATCAACCAGTAAAGATGGTTCAGTCTGTCAAGGTCAAACATGGCCTGGATAGCTCTGAATTGGATATGCAGAAAGCAGCTCACGGAGGAAAAGTATGTCCATGGCATAAAGGTTAAACAAAGATGGGAGGAATAAAGGGAGAACACAGCAAGCTATCGAACAGCTTCATGTCAGTAGCTGGGGATCATATGAAATAGAACTTAGATTTATGTACAAATGACAGTTCCCTATATCTCTGCCTGACGCTGTTCCTTACACGAACAGTATTAATTCAATACATTTTTCATTCTGGCAGTAGTTTGAACTAAATCATTGCTAAATCATCTGTGGTGCAATCACTTTGTTGCAGGTAGATGTACTAGATCAATCTAATGAAATAATTTACTCATGAGGAATTCATCCCTTGTCCTCAATAATCATTTAAGGAAAAAATTATACATGCACTCCAAGATAACAAATACCAAGATGGATGGAATTTCAAACAGACGTTTTTCTCAACAGTCCACACTCATGTTCTCCCTTTGGTTTGAATCTTCGAAATAATAACTCAAGAGTAAGAAAAGTATGACCCTGTCCTTTCATTGCAGGGGTAAGAGGATATGAGGGTCAATAGTAAGCTTTTAAAAAATGTTTTTCTAAGTCCAAAATGCATGGGGTGTGGCTGTTGTGGGGCTTTTTGACTCCCAGACTCTATAATAGAAAACTCTGAAAAATGAGCTTCTTTGAAGCCAAAATATGAGATTACAAAGGGTCTTTAGTAACTCTTGGAATAGAGAAATGCAAAGTTCTATTTCCTGAACTGGCATCCCCACTTAATTTCTTTCCAAAAGGAGAGTGAGAAATTCCTGTTGGAGCAAATAATCAAAATTCAAGAAATGTTTATCACAGATGTGTAACAAATTCAATATAGTCATATTAAATAACATGATGCAAGCCAGAAAATGACACCTGTGCCATTGTGAAATACTACCAAAGGTCAGACATTTAGACAAAATTCTAAACATTTTTCCCAAATCTATTAATTACATGTGCTCATTTTCTATTACATGTTGACAGAATGAGAATTCTTTAATTTTTGAAGCAGGGTCCAGTGATGATATATTGAAATAGATTCTTTTTCCAAAAACTAAAATGTCAGCTTAGAGAAATAGATGCCAATACAACGACAGCATGATCTTCTACAATTTGAAACTAAATAAGTATTTGTAGTGACAGAAAAAACCAAAACTATGATTAGGATGAAAAAAAGGGGACTAGTAAATTTGAAAAGCAACTTAGCCCTTCTGTACCCTTAATAAGGAGCTAATACCTGGACTTAAACTGCTTCTGTGCTCTCAAAGTTTTAATACAAATGCCTATATGAATTCTGCAGCATACAAATCACAACTACTTTTGGGCACCTACACAGTTAATAAATCAATCTTCACTCTTTTTAAAAAGATATTCCTTTTTCATCTCCCTTATCTGTAATAGCTCAGAGTTGTTTTCTCATAACACCATGATGATATTACCATCCCTGAAGTAGTTCTATGAAGGAAATTTTTGTCGAATACACTTTGTTATAACATTCCACAGATTCAGAGGTCTTTTAGACTTTACATGATTATCTTCATATCTGTAGCCTACAACTACACAAACTGTAACATGCTGGCTTGGTGTGCTACTCAACAATACTCTGTCTGTTCAAATGGTAATGTCAAATAATAAATCTATGTCCTTTCAGTGACCTAGATAAACTTCATTTTCTTCTTTTCCCTTCATTTAGAATTAAAGTTATTCTATTTCACGGTTCTGTATATCTTGAGGAAATATTTGAACTACAAGTTAGGGATGATGCCATTGCTGTAGATAATTACACAAAATTAAATATTTTCCCATAATATATACTAGAATTTCACGGGTTTCTTGTAAGTCTTCTGGCTCCTTTTATCCCCACGTACGCACTACAAATTCTTGCAAAAAAAGCATCTCTCTGAAATGTCAAGGAGAGAGATGTGCCAGCACACAGCTCTGCAGAGAGCAGCAGCTCATGGTGGCCCCATAGCCCTCAAGAAAACCTCTGTCTCTCTTCAAAAGACAGGGAGGACTGGGTGGTGACAGGGAGGGACAGCACTGTACATCACCTGAAATGGAACATCTGAACAAGTTAACTCCAGTAGAAGTAGGATTCTGAATGATAATTGAGGAAAAAAAAAAAAAGAAGTTTAAATTACAGTGAAAGTCAGAGAGCTTTGAAGGAAAAATCTAACAATTATTTCAGGTTCTTCTTAGACATAATTTCTTTAGTGGGGTACTAGTTTCTGTCGACTTTTTGGAGCTGAATACTTCAGTCTCTGAAATTAATTATTATAAAATTATTTTCCATTGCTTTTTAACTTTTTTTCTTTGCTGTTGCATTTGAAAGTTAGTGTTTTTTCTTGGTAATTAAGACATCTCCTAAGACATTTTTTGCACAATGTAGTGACAGAGACTTATCAGATCCTGTGAAAACCTTTGTGCCTCAAAGTATGCTGAATGAACTGAAGTGGAATCCTATGAAAATGAGAGCTTCTTCTACAGTGCGTGTGCTTGTCCCAGTAATAATTATTTGCACGGTTGAAACCAAGTCTCAAGGGATGAACTTCTCTGTAAAGCACAGGCACAGAAACAGTGACAAACAGGTCTCCCCTGCTCCTCACACGTGCCTGGGGGAAGCAATCAATGCAACTCCTCTGAGCAACTCGTCATGCTCACTGCAACTTTGGGTGCCACAGAAGTACCCAGCTAGCCTGAAATTAGCTGGCTTGGATGCTGATAGCTGCAAAACTGTGGCCTCCCATAGCTGTGCTCCCAAATGAAAGTTACCTACCAAACCGCTGAATTTGCCCCTGGGCAGATTTCCAGCTTCCAGTCTGCTCCATGTTAGTGTTGCTACACTGCTCACAGCACCGCAGTTGGCTGTTTAAAGCTAGCTCAGGTAAAACAAAACAAAACAAAACAAAACAAAGCAAAACAAAACAAAACGAGCTGCCATGACGACCAGCATTGGTGTCCCCTTCCAGTGCTTCCTCCCTGGCCTCACAGTTTATATCCACTCAATATAGATTGCTCAAAATGAGGTGACTCAAGTAACTCCCCACACTTAATTGCATTAATCTGTCTTTGTAAATAATTCTCTAAGACCTCAAACAATTTTTATAGCCCTTATCTGTCCTTTCTCCAGTTTGCCATCACAAGTACACAACCTGGGTACCTGAATTTTAATACAATTTTCTGTGTTTATAAAAACAAGTCAAACGGATACAAACCACAACTCCTAATGAATAATGCCAACAGAAGAGAAATATGGCACAGGGGAAAACATTGCTAGTAGGTATGGAACAGAACAGAAACAGAACAGGAAATGTGTCAAAAAAATCTGACAATAAAAGGGGAAAACAGCTATAAACATATATTAAATATAGTCTCCTGCATGGTTTCATCTGGCAGAGGACTGTTATAAAGGTGAGTGAAATACTGATAATAAAATTACAGGTGATGTTCAGTACTAGTGAGGTACAGCATAACATACAAGAGAAAATTAATATCAAGTGTACAAATGCAGCTGCTGGTACTAAGTAATTAAGAGCATCCAGGATGAGGCCTTGGATTTACTGTGGCTGGTTCTTTGAAAACATCCGTGCTGTGCTCACCAGTGGCCAAAGAGCCAAAAAGAGGATGAATGTGGCAAGACAGAATATTGTGAAAGCAGTTAAAATAACATAAAAAGTCCATTCAGTTATGGAGGTGAGCATTTCAGAACTGTGTGTGGCTCTCATTAAATTCTCACAAAAAAAGAATAAGAATATCAGGAAAGGTAGAGGCTTATTAGAATTATATAGCAGCTTTTACATGATGAAAAAACTAAATGGATGACAAAGACTTGCATTTCTAAAGAGACTCATTGATAGGAAATCTCTAAAACATGAATGATGTGTAAAAAGTAAGAGACAGTTATTCACTGCTTATCACATCACAAGAAGCGGGGCATGCCCAGTGAAATTTTAAGACAGTTGATTTAAAACAAACAGATGGAAGGGCTTTTATCATTACATTCATCATTATTTTGTGAAACTCATTGCCAGTAGATGTATTGAAGGCTGAAAGTATAAATGGATTCATGAAAGACATGACAAATTGATAGACAATAAATTCACATGCAATGATTAAGGTCCAAAGACACACTCCAGCTCAAACAGTCATGGAAACACTTCCCTTTTGGATCTCAGAGTGTAAGCAACGCACCTGTTCTGATACAGATACCCACTCATAACACAGACTTATACACTTGGGAAATCCCAGCTTCAATTCACTTCACTGAGGAGAACTGTAGTTTTTTCCTCTTTGTATTTATACATACATCTGAATAATGATTTTCACTATTTGTCCTGCTAAATCCTCGTACAACATAGGAAAAAAAAAATCCAAACAGACAGACCAGAAGACAAAGGCTAAATGGCCCAGACACCTATCAGCAGTTTTGATGCTCACTTGGATGATGGATTAAAAGATTTACCTTCAAATTGGATTTAAAGGAAAAAAGAAAACAAAACACAGAACTCATGCTGGAAGAGCAATTTAATTTTGTGTTTCCTCCCTACAACCTAACCATAACCTAATCACAATTCTAGGGTTTCATGCTTATCCTATGTCTCTTACTAGAAACAATACAGAGAAGTACAACAATGTGGACAAGTATTTGTAAATGAAGTGCCAGAATCACATTATGGACACAGCAGAGGAGCAACAGCTCCAGAAGAAATACAGCTGGAGTGGTAGAGAACTCAAGATGTAAAAAAACGTTATCTGTTTGTCTCAAGACACAACAAATAGGTCTACAGCATGTCAGGTATCTGTTGAACTTGTTTTTCAAAACTTCCAAAGATAGCAATTTTATACATTTTTCAGAGTTTAAATATACTTTTCATTAAGAAGTTTTTCCTAATATTGGTTCAAATCTCCTCTTCTATTCAAATCTCTTGATTCTCAGCCAGACAATGAGGGCAGGACAAGAAACTGTTTCATCAGCATTTTGTCATGCATTTTGACCATGTTCTCTAAGCAGACCAGATATTTTGTTTTTTGTATTGAGGTTCTTAATCTTCTTTGTTCTCACACATTTTTCTTAAATCAGCACTAGACACAGTGGTTAGCTACATCCTTTTGGCACCAGGGAGATTAAAAGGATACTATTATTTTTACATCCCAGTGCAGAAATTTTCTTTTTTTACCTTTTCATGTTTTTGCTTATTCATGTTCATTCACCTACTGTTATCTTTAGTTCTTTTTATGTATAACTATGGAGTGGTGAATTGTTTTCCATTTTGCATTTGTCCAGAAGTTTGGTCCCAATGTAGCACCAGACATTTGACCTAAAAGACCAGCATCCTTTTTCACCTGATTACTTCTTCAAATTCTTAATATTTGTATGAATCCTTGTCTAGTCCCCCTTGCGTGTGCTAACACTCCCAGACACCATTGTACGTTTTGATAATTATATATTCTAGTTCATCTTCTTAATCAGTAATGTCAATATTCAGTGACTCCAGATTTAAGGCACACCCTTTCAGAGTTCCATTTTGTATACATGTCCATATTTAAACGGGACTTTAAATCAGTTTTGTGGATATATTTATATTCATATAGATCATGGTCTAGTGGAATATGTCCTTGCCCATGGCATGGGGGTTGTAGCTAGATGATCTTTAAGTTCCCTTTAAACCCAAACCATTTTATGATTCTGTGAATTGATAAGTAAGATTAAAAAAGCACTGGTCACTGGACAGTTACAATAAAATTACACTACTCATATGGAGATAAAAATGGACAGGATATGGTACAGCAAGAAGTCTACAAATCACACATTCGTGTGATTACAGTCAAGATCTCCTGTTAGGATGTGTCAGTAGTAAGCTTTCTGACTTCTTCAGTAATTCCCTTTTTTGCTTGAAAAATTATAGTTTTTTATGATATGGTGATCTTTTCCAGAAGGATCCAGCTCAGAATCCTCTGCCCAGGAGAAACAGTCCACAGTTTAATTTATGTCTTTATTACTCATTACATGACACTAGCAATTATTTATTGATCATTACTAAAAGATTGCTCAAACAACAGAAATCTGAATTTCTTTATATGCTTTTTTCCTAAATTCATATCTAGATATTTGAAGGTATTCCTTAATCTTAAAAATCTTAGTACTTATAAAGAAATTTTATTCTGACTTTTTATTCTGACTTTTTAAGTTTTTTGCAGAAACAGTGAAATATGAATCCACTGATTCTGGATATTTGACACCACGGTTTCCATANTGTCTGAGTTTTCAGAGTTCTTACTAAATATTTTCTATTCATTGGATTATATTCCTTCAACATCATCACAGAAAAAAAATCCACAGACTGGTTATATACTGGACAGATGTTAAATAGGAAAAAAAAATATTTCAAGGCAATTAGTCTCGTGATTTATATGAGCCTTTGTGGAAGCAAGAACCAACAGTAGTTAAGAGTATGCTGGACTGTATTCAGAATAACAGAAGGAAACTTTTCCAGGGTTGGATTGATGCCCCTGGAGAACAAATTATAGACGAACTGAAGATGCAGGAAAGCAATCCTGGGTTCTTGAGTACCTTCCTATTGATTGTAGACATTTGTTTGTCTACTTCTTTTGATTAAACTCAGAGAAGATTATCTAAACTTTTACTGCAGAAGTTCAGTAAGGCTTTTTCTGAGAAGACCAAAGCTGTTAACACTTGACAAGTCCCATTCTCTCTCTCACTTGGTGCGCAGATCAGCTTTCAACACTAACAAATGTCGTACCACATTACCTGGCTAAATGAGTTGAAACATTTAAATTCTTCCCAGAAAGACATGGCAGGTGATCACCCACTTCCTTAAAGCTTTTTCCATCATGCATTACCACAGACTTTCATTCTTATCTACACAAATGACGATTTCTGCACATTTCATTTGTATTTGTTTACAATTCTTTGATTTTCCTGTTTAACCTATTCCAACACAGATGTCTCTTAGATTTTGTTTAATGATTGACAGAAATAGGAGTCAGACTGAAAGCAAGGTTTCTTCTAGGCTCCAGTCAGGTTAATCAGAAAGGACCTGCCAAAGTGAAACATTTTGAAGGACAGATACAGATCTGTTCTTGAAGCCCCCTGTATCACAGCAATCTACAATCTCAGCTTTGTTACTGCCCTCCTTGCTCCCTGATATGCCCACAAAAGTTGTTGAGACTCTTTTCCAGCTCTCACTAGACACAATGTATTGACCATCTACTTCAACTACGTCTGACTATGAGAAGAGGTCTTAAACTGCACCCATGGAAAAATTTCCATTCATTCAGAAGGCTGCTGACTTCAAACACCAATTGGATATCCCAGCTAAACTAACAGTCTGCTCTTTATTTACCAGTAAGGTAGGGGGAGAAAATGCTATTGCATGTGATTTGTATTCTTTGTCGCATACTAAATAATTCCTGGGAGATATTCATGATCTATAAAGCAGCAAGCAGTTTGGTCAGAGCTATCTCTGGCACCATCTGTTTGACCACTTGCAAAAGTAACAGACTGCACAGAGCTGAAAAAGAGGCATGACTAGCACGAGTTTGGGAAAAACTGTATCTAGATCCAAAATTAAACCAACTATTCAGAATTTCATCACAGTGTGTCAGCTGTACTGCAGTTACCCCTTGAACCCTCACAGGCTGGTTTTCCCTTGCCTCTGGCAGATGTGCCTGTCTGCTTTTTCCATAGCCAAAATGTTTGCAGATAGTCTCATTAAAACAAAAGTTTCCAGCAAAGAACAGAAAATTTAGCTCCTGAGACCGCCCTGCTGATTTTTCTACCCAAGCAAATGAGAAACAGAGGTTTTGGTCATATTCTGATATATGATTACCTATTTATCTGCTTTATTTTTCTGCATTGAATTATTTCAATGGTGAAAAACTGACAACTTGCATTCAAATTGTCAAAGAAATTATAAAGCTGTGTAGATGAAAAAATGACTCTTGAAGTATGGAACACTAACACTGAATATTCGTAATTATTATGTTTGGATAATAAGAAACTAATACATTTAATATAAGCCATATTCATAATTACAACTAATCTTACAAAAGCATTTACAAGACATCTTTGATGTGGTCTTATTTCCTTGAAATCATCATGATTTGTATTACATTCTTAAAAAAAACCTTTAACCAATGAGTTGTATATCTGTCTCATGCTTGATCACTCCTAACGGCTATAACTACAAAGGAAAAGCCCATTTACCATTTTAAGCACTGGACTTAATTAACTTTTTTACATTACTAGGAACTTTCCCAATAGTCCAAGAATTATTAAATGTTAATGAGAATGTTTCAGAAAGTTTCCTAACCAATAAAGGATTCCTTTGAACAAATTAATAATGTCTACAATTATACTACAAGTACTGAATATAAAAGCTTTGAACAAAAACAATACCAATAAAAAAAGAAGAGAAAAATCCTTGATAATATTTAGACTATCATTTGTAGTTAAAAAAAAAGAAAGCCTTCATCTGTGTTGTTATATTATTCCTTATTTAATTTTCTCATACATTTTGGTACACTCTCTTTATTTCCAAAATGGGTGAGAAACTAAACAAAACTTGAGACGAGCCTTAAGATGTGTTGACCGACTATTGCTTGCATGAGTAGAAATGCAGCCCTTCTCTGGCATTTCTCCATAGAATGCCTGAGTTATTTTTTTCTGTAGGTTAATTGGAAACCTTTGTTTGATGATCAAAATACCGAGTATGTGCCTGAATCACTTCTGAAACAGTAATTTCACAACTGCAAGGGATTTCAAAGGGGTGGCTCTCTCCTGTGTTTTTAGTGATCTAACAGTATTTCAGCTGATGGTAAAGCCATTGGTGTTAAATAGTATCTGATATGAAACTGAAAACACTGTAAAGAAACTCAGTTTGGATGGTTGGAGATAAAAATCAATATAAAATTAGTTATCCTGAACTTCTACTGCTCTTCCGGATTAGTTCAGAAGACATATATTGCACCTCCCCATGATCCTAAATCACCTCCTTAATGTGCAGAGGGAACATGCCAAACTTCCTCCTCACTCAGGTGTTCTAGGAGGGTACATGTAGCTACCTAAGGCAAAATGCATTACAACTCCTCCAGACTTCTGAGGAATAAACACCTCTTGTAAAAAATTTCTCATGATTCTTTCATACGGCTGTAAACACCACTATTATGGAAAAAAAACAGGGGCAGGAGGGAGGAAGAAGAGGAGGCAATCTATATTTATTGTTAGTGCTGAGCAAGAATTCCTAAATTACATTACCGTGAGAAGATGTCTGTAAAGTTTTGGTGGGTTGAAATGCTTCCGGGAACGTGAGTTAATAGGATCACTTACAGTTGGGAAGGCAAGAGCAATTCTGAAGATTGCTTCAGTAATTCAGAATGAGTAACAACAGAAGCCCTCAAGTGCATTGCTGTTCATTAATTATAATGTCCACACAGCAGACAATTTCTGTTTAAAGAATGAGCCTTTGTAACTTGGGCAGCAGGATTATGTTTAAAGTGCTCTCCTGAAAACAAAGGGAGAGCAAGCTTCTCTCTCATACATTGTACGAAAAGAACTTGCCAGCTTACGTCTACCCTCACGAGACCATCCAAATGCAATCACCTCCTGTTTTATCTCAGCCTCAGCCAAGGGAAAAAACCACATGAATTGCATTCTATAAACTGCAGAAACAACTACAACATGAATCACCATTTCTGCAGAAACCTCTCCCAGCAAGTGCCTCATCCTGGCTGCAAATGGCCCCTGACAAATCTCTACGGCTCCATTTGCGGTCTCTGCCGCTGAGAGCATTCCCTGCAGCAGCAACTCAGGCTGAGAGGATGCAGCAGCCTTGGTGAGCTGTGCTGTGGAGCATGTTGCCTCAAAGGGATGGGGCCAGCAGTTTGTGTCCTCTGCACACTGAGGGACTGACTCCAGAAGCAACTTTTAGCAAGCATTTTCAGAATGTCAAAAGTGAGTCTTCAGATAGTGCAAAAACAAACTTGAAAGAGTTTAACAAAAAATTCTTTCTAAATTCCATTTCACTTTTGTTTTTAAGAAATAACTGCATTAAGAAGTAGATACTTAGCTGACCAGTAGGGTTTTCAAACAGCTACAGGTTGCTACAGATCAGTAATTTCTACAAATACGGGGACTGTAATGAAGAAAAATTATTGGAAATACCTCACAGCGCTCAAGGTTCAGAACACAGCATTTTAAACAGGCAAGAAAACTTATTAAGTTCCTTTCTGTATCTTCCAAGGAATTCCTTTTCAAAATAATTGTACATATTTAAAACATTCTGAAACAAATGCAATTGACACAAAAATTTTGAAACTGCATACATAATATAATGAAAATTGTTTGGAACCTACCTTGGAATTGCGTAAATTTGATGGTTCCCATCCTCTCTCCATTTTTGAAAACAACTTCACCCTAAATAAAATAAATAAACACCTTAAAAGTTTTATACATCTCTCATAATATAGTTTTACATTAACATTGTAATTTTCAATTGACTATTAAAATTACCAAAGCAATGTTTAAACTCTGAAGATAGCAGATTCAAACAGATTCAAAGTAACTCAATGACACCTCCCTAAAGCCTTCTTCTACAGATTTCAAGGGGCCTTAGAAAGTTCATTTCAGGGGCCTTCCTTTTCATTTCAAGGAAATGGAAGCGCAATAATGCCAGTAACTTACTGAATTTCAGATGGTGAGAGATATGCAAACAATTGATTTTCACTGTTTACTTTATGAAGGATATGTAAAAACTTTCAAAGATCACACAAGAAAATAGTTTTCCACTTCATTCATCCATCATACAATTCTCCAAATGGCTCTAGAAGCTATTTATCTTATCTTATACACTTATCCTACTAGATTATGGATACCAGTAGCTCCTATGGCTTGGTTTTGTACTATACCAACATGTGTGTCCTAGTATTAATTTTAATTGTAATGCCTTTAAGTCAGTGCTACCATTTGTTACTACCACTGTTACTTCTCAATATAATGGTCATGTAATGCTGAAACCTCCTCACATATCCCTAGGAAATTACTCCCATATTTTATCCCATCTTTCTGGATTAAATTAAGAAAATATCTTGTTAAATTTCCTCCTTACTTCAGCTATTTCATAATTGAGTATGAAAGAAGAAGGTTTTATTCATTTATGGTAAGCATTTTTAATATTTTGAATCTGTAGTGGAGAGCTCAGTGCTGTCAAGATAGATTGCTGTTCTACTTCATCCCTGGTTTTGCTTATTAACACCATCTCCATAAATCTTTGTTTTGGCAGATATCAGAGTAAAAGAAACCAAACAGTAAACCTGTGAAGCTACAATACATTTCTCTGTGCCAGCCTGTCACTTTTTGGATAACCCTTTCTGGTCACTGAAGGGATGCACTGAAGGGCTCTGAAATACAGAAGTCAGGTCCCTGCAGGAACAGTGCAACAGATTTGTAGTACAGAACACTCATCTCCCCACCATTTTCTGCAAACCACAAAACATCATTTCCCTTTGATAAATAAAAGAAACCTTAAACAAGGGTAAGCCACATTGTGTTAAACTTTAAGAATCAAAATCCCCAATCTCCTGGCTATTTTATAAAACAATAAGAGAATTAGGTTTGAAGCAAAAGAAGTGGTATAAATAGACAACAAAATGTTGAATTTAATTTTATAAACTACAGCAGTGCTAGAAAGAAGCTGAACAGTGTTTCACAAACCTGTCTTTAGGAATTATGCGCTGATTTATGGCACGAGAAGTGAGCTATAATCTGATGATGTTCTAGAGCTCACATCGAACCATTTCTTTGTTACTGAGATAACATACCATGAGATTTAGCTGAAGAGTTGTCCTCTTTACACTTGAGATTCATAAATTACTAAAAGTATTTTTTCTTTATTTAAAGTGGCGGATGTTTAAATAATAGATATGACTAATACACACATTAAGAGGCGACATTCCGAAAGCCAGCCTTAGCACTATTTTGTCCGTACTTTTTTCCTCACCACACACTCCAGCACATGTGCCAGTACAAACTGCAGTTTATGGTGTGACCACCATAAAACCTAGATGTTATGAAATCCACGTGAATATAGCAACACACAAAATCCTGTTTTACCTCCCATTGTGTTTTGGTGATGTTACACAGGCATATTTAGATTGATTAGCAAAAGGACCAGTGATTGTATAGACTTGAAGAAAGTAATTGAAGTAATGTTAATACTAACTTCTTCAGAACATGATCATCATATTAAAAAAATATTTCTTGATTAAGTAAATATTTTACTTCAAGAGATGTAAAACAAGACCTCGGTCCTAAACAAGCATTTAAATCAACTGCATGAGTGAATAACTTGCACTTAGAATAAACCCCACACTGGAGACCAACAGAAACCACACTGGTGTCTTGGTGACTATTTAATTTTCCTCAGTCTACCCTCTACATTTTTTCTTTCTTTACTAGTTGCAAAAGTGAATGCCAGAGTAAATACCAATCTGCCCAGCTGATCTGCTCAACTTTGAGCTGTTGACAGGCATCTTCACCCTAGCAATGACCCTTGATAAGTTGATGGGGAGGAAATAGGAAGTTTGTGGCTTGGAGTCCAATAGACAGAGATGTGAACAGAGGGTGGAAAAGGAGCTGAATGAGCTCAATCTGAACAGTCTGCCCTCCTTGGATATTGCTGCTGGTGTTACAGCCACTGCAGCACACAGAATTTAAATTTTTTGGCCCAAATACATCCCTGTATTAGGGATTCACTGCAGATGCATAACTCATCATATAACCTTACACAGGTGTACTTTATTTAGTTTTCCTAAATGTACTACCACTCGTAAGTACAAACCACACTAATCTCACAGTACAAGTTAGGTGACTCAACAGAAATATAGAAGCTTATGTTGTAGTTTTTAGGTTTTTGTTTGTTTGCTTTTTGACACCTCTCTGACCTGCTTCTCTTGTAATTGTTTGTCTTTTTTTTTCTTCCTCCAAAAAGCTACAGTGCTTGAATGTCCTTTACAAATGATGAAAACCAGACTGGACCAAACATTTCAACAGCATCAATCTCACACTTGCCACATATAAGGACATAATCTCCCTCTTTTTTCTGAGTACCATCATTTTTTTTGTGCTCTGTTTTACAAACCTAATATTGAATTGTGTACTTTGTTATACAGAGTAACTGTTTCACCCCCTTAATAAAAAGACATTTTATACTCTCCTTGGATGTAATCTTTCCCTTTTATCTTAAGTCATTAGTCCTTTATTTGTGGTCAGAATAAGAAATTCACATCGTCCATTCACACTTACAAATTATTAGCCAGCATTAGATTTATTTCAGACACATGGGACTTGCCCTGTCTTTACAGCAGTCATTTGTCTCTACTTGGAAGGAACTGTATATTATGCGTCACTATTTTTTTCCTGGTGGCTAAAAAGCAGGTCTCTTTGCTATATTATGAACATGTCATCAAGCTCTTTTTGAGCTACTGAGCATTAACATTTATTACAATTTTCTTTGCATTATCTTTGACAGTATTATTATTATTCAGCTCTGGACAGAGGTCCATGCCAAAGTTAGAATTCTTTCATTCTTCATACACTGAAATCTACAGCCAGCACATTTTTTCATTCATATCTTTAGTTTTCATTGTCTTCTTCAGTCAAACCAGAGTTCATAAGTTTCTTAACTGCTCTCTCAGTCAGGGCCAGGTCTGCACTTTGACCACCATTTAATTTAATGCGTATTTTCTTCTGCAAAGTATCTCAAATTTAGTAAACAGAAAAATAAGTGCATAGTATTTACTTTACAATTTTCAGTACTATCCCTACAAAAAATGTCTGCTTTAGACCCTGTTTACTTCTTCCTTCAGCAGTCTTCCACCACATGGCACCAAACAACTATTTATTCAACTGTTTATCATATACCCAGCCTATACTTGTTATCTTATTGCTGGTTTAAAATGTCAAGAATATACATTCAAGCTAAATTAACAACACAAATACCCCTTAATCAGAGGAAAGACAATGAGAACTTTGACAGAAACACCACAGCTGGATGCAAGACAGTTTAATACCACAGGACTTCTGTGCCCTGAGTGTTTTCGGATGGACCAATACATTTCAGGACACTGCTTCAGTTCTACTTCATTGCCCAGGAATCTGGGCTACTCTGTCCTAGAGTCAGAGTCATCTCCTCATATAACAGTATTTAAAGCCAGTGGCGTTTCATGAAACATCCGAGACTACACAGTCAAACCTGCTCCAAAAGGAGGTATTACCTGAAAAGCAGTAAGATAACTACAACAACTGAAATAATATTTTTTCATAATTTCATATATTTTTATATATTTATATAATATACAAAATTAAGTCTGTCTCTTGAAGTTCTGTGACATCTGCTGAAATCAAGGTGCACTTCTAAACCTGTCGTTTCCTTATTGGTCTGTGTCCAATAGAAGTACAAGCCAAGGAGGGTAAAGCATCCCCTGGATAGGAAGCCTAAGAGTTCACTATCACCCAGAGGGCAGCCTACTGGCCTCTCACATTTCTCCTAGCTATACAGCTTTACACCTACCTGGTGGTAGTTCAGCATTCATCAGGCCCCTGTGTGAGCTGTAGTGGCCTACTAAACTAGCAAAATGCATTCAGTGGAATTTTTTGTTGTTTTATTTTTTTTGGTGGGGGTTTTGTTTTGGTTTGGTTTTGGTTTTTATTATTGCTTTGACAAGTGGGTTATGTTGTTTCTGAATTGCTGAATCAGAGCCAGCACAAAGGAGCCCTGGAAGGATGCAGGTACTAGCAGAAGGAGGTAGGAGGAAGGGAGCACGACATTCTCTGTTATCCCCAGTTCCTTTCAGAAGACTTTCTATGTTTTCATGCAATCCACACCGCCTGCTACTCACATGTTGCACTCAATTTACTCGTTCAGGACTCCTTAGCTGCTGACACACCTTCCCTGACACGCACAAAGCAGCAAGCTGGGATCCTGTGGCGCTTAGTTCCGCAACTCGTGGGCAATGAAGAGCTACACACAGGAATTCACAGCCTCTTCCACCCTCCAAATTTCATGTCCAAGACAGTGGTGTTTGTAGAGAAAGGGAATATAATTTGTTCTACCTAACAGGCTTTTAGCTCTGCAAGTATGACCTCACTTCTCAACCAAAACAGCAAGCTTCCAGTTGAGGGCAGCTTGTGCACAGCTCTTCTGGTTTCAGCCTAGGTACATCACTCATTCAGCCGCAGACAAAGAGCTAAGCACAGGAGATGTAAGCAGAGTGCAAGAGAGGATACCAGGGAGACAGCAGTGAAGGTGTAACCCCCTGTGGGATAAGGAGGCAACCATCATCTTTGGATAAATGAGAGGAGAGCAGAAGGCAGAGGGTGACGAAAATTAAAATGCTCCATCAAATCAACAATGCTTCTCAGCCCATGATTTTATATCTTTAGACTGCTGTGGATAAAATGTCTCTAGAACATTTGATCAAAGCAGACTCAGTGACTGCTGCTTTTCAGGCCTTGAGACTATTTTCAGAAAATGTGTTGCCTTCAAAATTTTCAAGATTTAAGACTAAAATCTGAAATAGTTTACAGTCCATTGGGATGTCTTTTCCCTGCTTGTTTTCTCTCTTACGACATTTTCCAAAAGCTTCGAGTAACTGAACAGTGCTGCATGGAGAGCAGCAGAGCAACTCAAAGAGCAGGGCGAAGCACAGCTAAAAACCTTGTCTTGACTAACATTTTCCAAATGAAGCAATACCACCATTCTCATCTAAACTGAAACTTTTGTTCTAGCCATGACAGAGCAGGCATAAAACAGCAGGAAAAAAATGAACAAGCTTACTTCCATACATTGAGTAGCCACCTGCACCATAGCAAGCATGCTGTGTTATGCTTAAAAAAAACCCCCACAAACAAGTTAGTTTCCCACACACAAAAACACTGGTTTCAGAGAAAAAACAGTGTGGAAGAAGGAAGCTAAATTGTTGGAAGAGAATTGCTGAGGAGAAAAATAATTGGGTAATCATGACAGTAATGGAAAAGAAGAATGAAGACTTGGCATCCATCAAATCCCTTAATATTGGAACTAGGAGGCACTCATCTATTAGGACTTTGGCCTAAAACAGAAAAATCAGTGATGTTTTTCACATTATTCCTTTGCACAGCAGGTAATGACCTTCTTAAATTTGCGTTGAGTGAGGATTACTAATATATTTTATTTCATTTAGAAACAGAGGACTGGGACGTGACCCAGTCTACAGATCTCATGTGACACTTCATATATTCTTCTGTAGCTTGGTAGTCAGACAGGTAAATGGAAAATTATATCTTAGAGATAGGTCAAAGATCAGGAAATATTAATGATTTTTTAAATAGGCTACAGAAACTGCTCTCACATGAATGAAGTATGGGATAAGCAGATGTACAGGTTCACATCAGAGGCAATTTAGAAATAAAGAACACAGGAGAGAGATATATAAATTCCTTTTTTTTCTCCCCCATGGCAAAAACCTTTCTGGGCAAAAATACCTGGCAATTTTAATAAAAAACATAGGCTTAGTGTCTTGTATTTGCCAAGATCTTTGTTAGCATCAGCTAATTCAAGTAGTCTGTGGCATTGCCCATTGTTTTCTGCTTTGGCACTTGTCTACCTTAAATGCCTACAGAATAAGTAATAGAGTCTCTCAAAATTGAAAAAAAAAAATCCCTGGTATATAAAATAATTTCTTTAGACTATCTTGAATTAAAATAATTTCCCAAAACCAAACTTCCTAAAAGAAAAGAAAAAGCTATAGTGCATCTCCTAATATCATGACAATGCAATGAGTTATATTGCACAGCTGGGCTGGAAGAAATGGAAACTGAAGACCAAAATCTACAGTTTCAAATTAGGTATAACATCTTTATGTCCCTATCATTTACATACATCCTCAATCTAGGATTATGTGAAAATACAAAATACTGGAAGCCTTACCACTGTGGTTTCATCGTGTTGCCACTACACCCCCTTCTAATAAATGAGTTCCAGTCCATTCAGCCTCTTCTTCCAAGGAGAGGATTTTTTTTATTTTGCCTATCTCCCCTCTCTAAGCCCCTGTTGCAGTTTTATTTGTTTCCTGACAAAGGCATAACTGAAACACTTTATGTGTGCAGAAGACTGCCTCTATTTCTAACTAATATTTTTCTAGCTGATCTTTACCATATTTCAGGCAGAACTTCAATTTTTTTTCCTTTTTTTCAGGAAAGTGAAGGAGCCAGAAAGGGAACAGACAGAATTTCTTCCCTCCATCTCATCAGCATCCTGTATCATCAGTTGTCACTGCACAAAAGTGTGCTGTTGGCAGCACAATGACATAAGCCCAGACTAAGCTGCTCCATTAGATTAGCATTTAGATGCATCTAAACAATTTTACACAGCTATGCTGAAATGAGACAGCACAATCATAGCATTTCTTTCAGCACAGCAAGCAAAGGCATCATTTACGAACATCTGAGCACTCCGTTTATACACAGAAGCAAGATTAAGGGAATAATGTCCCTGACAAGGTACCAGCAACTCATAAGCAGCTAAAAGGGGGTGAAAAAAGGATGCTAGCCAGGAAATCAGGCATCAAACAGTATCAGAATTGCTGGCCATTGCAGGTGAAGAAAGATGAAACCTTTATGCTTTGTTACTCATTAATGTGCTTTTACACATTCAGCTGGGCTTTTGGCCAGCACAAGGCAAAGCAGTTAGATGCTCTTTTATTCTTTATGGCCATATAATTTTTACCCAGTGACAGAGTTTTTGTGAGTCATGTCTGCCAGTGATCAGGTAAGCTCTATGTTGGACATCATTAGTGGTCCTAGATTTAAAAGCATGGCAGGAAAGAAATTGGAATGAAACACATATACTTGAGAAGCTGCTTTGCATGTTATTTTCTGAGTACTTCAGAAACAAAATGACAGGCCCTGAAACAGTGTGCAACAAATGCTTTCAAGTCTGGTGATATATACAATATATAACAGCGCTGACTGCTGGTATTTAGCCAATTTCCTGATCTATGGTTGGCCTCTGAAGCACGAGAAATGTAATTCCTTTTCTCTTGGCTCAGTCTCTTCCAGGAGTGTGTAAAAACATTGGTGTAAACAACCTGTCTTTCAAGGTGGCAAGAGAAAAGGGAACAGTCTGAAGCACTGGGACTAGGAACTCAAGCTCTTCCCAGTGTGTATAAAAGAGTAAATATGAACTGCTGAGGTGATGTTCAGAATTGTTCTTACGAGACTGAGTCCCTGATGATTTCAGTTTCTAGCTTTGTGTGTCTGTAGAAACAGGGTAACAGCACATTATCTTCCATCATCATGTTTTGTTTTTTTTTTCCCACTGTTTTTGTAAGACTGAATCAGAAGAGATGGCAAAAAGCCTTTTAAGGACACCACATTAAGCAGCAGTTCCATCTCTTCAACAGTGCAATTTCATATGATGTTCTGAAGTAATTTCTTCCATTTTCTTTAAACTACATTAATCTCAGAAGAGAGCAGAACTGCACAGACTGCATTTCATTTGTTCTGATGATGACCCAAATGACTGCTGGACCCACTGCTTCCTCTCTGTGCACCTCCTGCCCAGGCTCTGTCACATTGGCTGGACACAGGAGATTACTTTGTTTACTCTGTTCTTTCTAAAGAGCAGGCAGCCCCTGTTATTAACAAGGGTTTCATATCCAAAGTGGAACACACTGGCATTACCCATGTGCAAGTGCTGAGCTCAGTATCTTCAGACTATTATCTTTCTAAGTGAGCAAATTTAATTCAAAACTGCCTTAACAGGAAAGGGGAATTAAAAACTACAAAGACCAGACAGCTTAACAAATCTCTTTCTAAGTATGTATACCTGTCAGTCATGGATGATTCTCCCTACTGGGTAGAGAAAAGACTATGATAGCAGACTCATTCCCGGTGTTACAGGGCTATTTTACTTCTGAAAATTCCCCTGCAGGCAGAAGTGTAAACTGATGCTGACCAGGGAAGACTCTGAGTAAGCTAAAAGGTGTTTTTTTTGTAGCAAGCAGCTATCCAGGTCTAGACGACTAACACTGATTTTCTCTCTTTTTACACAGTAGAAGCTCTTACACAGAAACTCAAACTGTTTAATTCAATATTCATAAAATGTTTCTAGCCATTGGAGTATTTTAAACTTTTCTTTGGCAAATCAACTAAGACAGTTCAAAGCACATGAGAAATGACTGTCCAGGACATTGACTTTCTAATACATTTCCCAATAACCATCACTGAAATGGGTCCATTTTTCATTTCAGAATGAAACAACAATTTTTGTTCATCTAAATGTACAGCAAGCTTCTAAAAATCTTTTAATTTAGCCCAGTTGTGGTTTTGGCTTTACTTGACAATTGCTGGAATTGCTATGACATTTAAGATGTCTATTTCTGTAAAGCTAAAAAGCCTAGATTAAGTTATTTCCAATCCTAGAACTCTCAGATTTACTTTTCTTTAAAATTTCAGATTTTATCTATATTGCTATCAGAAAGGACTCCTGAAGACAGCTATGTTTGATGATAATGAAGTAGAAGTTTTGTGCTCTTCCCTTTCTTCATCACTGCATCGCTCCAGGTGATGCTTTCATCAGCATCAAATTCTGACTGAAATCTGCAGAGAAGAGCATTAGCATTGCTGAGCACAGAGATTTAAACAGGCTTGGCAGTGGCATGAAGGAGATCTAAGCAGCATATTCTTAATAAAATCAAATTCAGCCCTTTTTGTTGTCCATTTTAATCCTTCAGGCTGTTCTAACCTCTGCCAACAACCTGCAGAGAGTCAGTAAGATATAACTGGCATAGTTTCGACACTATAAAGATTCTCTATTTGTATGCCTATAGAAGTTTAGGTGAGGAAAGATGGGAGGTTCTTTGTGAAACTCTCAGATCTGAAGATGCTGAAGAGGCTTAGTTTGGTTTCTGAGTGACCAGTCCCATATACCTTTAGATCCTAGACAACACAGCAGCTTTCCAGCAGGCACAGGTCACAGATCCCAAAGGTGTAGCTCTCTTCAGACCACATAAAGTGATGTTTGGCACAACAGTGTTACTTTGGGCTCACTCTTCCTACACTTTCAGAACACTAAAGTTAAGTCTTACTGATACTTAAATATCTTACCACTGTGATGGATGCTTTTAAAAACTTTTGTGAAATACTTTGTTGTTTTAAATACATTCTCTGCCTAAATTTAATCAAAAATCAATGTCATACTAAAACTTTGAGACATACCTAGTCACTTAATAGATAAAGTGTATTTTCCAATGAAAAAGATGACTTGAAAACTCTTCAAGATTCCCTATGGACATGATGATGGAGATGAAAACAAGACAACAGATGATATCTCTTGTCACCCCTTAAGTCATACCAGCTAATTTGTGGAAATTAGTATAAAAGCAAGTTAATGAAAAGTGAGTCCTCTTTTTGGTTTTCTTCTAACCCAAAGAAGTGTTTAAAGTCCAGCTAATGCTATGAAATAGCTACAGACTAGACATCTTCTTCCTACCCATGCCCCACAGCGTTTCCACACCCAGGATGTTATCTATACCATGCCATGCAGACTAATTCAGATGCACCCAGGTAAATGAACTAGTAAATCTACATAGGAAAACAAGATTGGTGTCAGTCTAAAAGTACAAGCTGATTCCCAGACTAGCAAGCTTAGTCTAGGGAATTTCCTATCTCAGCTCAGACACCACTAAGCTGCTTCTGGATAAAAAAACAACCCAAAACACCAACCAAACTAAAAACCAACCAATCAACCAACAAATTCCCCAATGCCCCAAAAACCAAGCACAAAACCAAAAAATCCTCTACCATCACCAAAATCAAACAAATACAAAAAGAATCCCCCCCCAAGCACCCCCTAAAAAAATGAAGAAAAATAAAAACTATTTGATCTTATTTAAAAGATACTGCTCTCAGTTCTTGCTTCAAGAGGAGTGCAGGCAGAATCAGAGTTAGTAAATTTGGAACTGGAAGGGAATTAGGGAATTACTACCCATCAATGCATTTCATGGGGCTATATTCGTATCTAAGCTCCTGGAGTTATAAAACTCAGTATGGGGAGCTTTTTTACTTCAAACATTTCCATCAGAAGACTGCTTCTGAACCTGAATCTTTTTATCATTTTAAGCTTTACTCTTGCTTTCAGGTTCCTCTTATTTTTGGCCATATGCTTACTTTTCAGCTCACAGAATTATTTGAAGGAGATTCCCCTGTTCTTTTTTTAAATGATATTTGTGCAGAGAACAAGTAGTTCTCCACTCAGCAGACTAGGTATTCTCAGAGCTACAACAGGGAGAGGAATAAAAAACAGCTGAGTTATCTTTCCACCACAAAAGTTGGTTTTATATAGGAGGAAGGTTTTTACCTGGCCAGCCTGAAATGTCTCTCTCAAGCACAAAGTGTATTGGAACTTCATGTTCCAGAATGAAGGCAGGAATTGAATTTCAGTGTCCTGAAAGTGAGACTGGAGAGGAACCATTCTGAGCTGCTGTTCTCTGAACCTCAGACACCTACAGTCTCTTTAAATACCACTGGTATTCCTAAAGTAGACAGATTAATGCTCTCCTCTGATAATTCAACAGAATAACACAGTTCATTTATTTAACACATTAAGATAATTTGAAATTTGTATATCCCCTACTTAGTTGCAATGAAAAGGAAAAAATAATAAATTTTAAAAGACATACAAAGAATGCTGTAAAAGAAAAAACCCGCATACATTTTTCCTGTGGAAAAAGGGCTAAAATCAGTTTTCAGACTTTAAAGATATTTTATTTGAAAGGAAAGATCTAAAAGGTTTTCTTTTGAAACCGTAAAAACAATTTTCTAAATATTGAAAATACTGATACTTAAATTTTGAAAAAAAAAGTTTGTGTGTCTATCAAAAAGCTGAGGGTGGCAGAGTATCACTCAAAAGAGCAGATAATCTTTACTAACTCATAACTGCACTCTTTAGACAATAATGTACACAAACCTACACTAATTCTCCTAATTTATATTCAGAAAGGACTAGACTCATTTAAATACAAGGTGAGCTTTCATTTCCCTCTCAAGAACAGTACTTCAGCCCCACACCCCTGGATCACACTGAGCTGGGCTGAACTGCTGTTTGAGCCCCAGCAGTGCTCTAACAACTGAGCAAGCTGATGCCAGTGTAAATCCACTGAGAATACTGTTGGCAGCACCTCAGCTTGTGCTGAAGGATATCCTGGAACTGTTCTGCAGGGCTGCTGATCTGATTTCAAGCTTAGATTTTTCAAGGCGAGCACAGAGGCCCAGACCCTGCTTTGCCTGCTTTTCTATTCCCAGAGAAAGAGAAGGCTGCCTCATACTCAAAAGCCTTCTTATCCGTTTAAGAGAGCAAACCTTCAAGATCTCGGAAGCGTTGAACTTGGAAGAGATCTCACTGGAAAACAAAGAAATCATTGCTTAAAGATGCAGTACTCTTCATTTTCCTACAAAATATCCAGCACTACAAGTTCCAAATAAGCACTGCGAGTTGAAGCTCATGCTGACACCTCTGTAATTAAAGAATTCCAGCATCAGATTCTTGGCTTCTTGGAGAGATAGCAATAATATCTAAACAGCCTGAAGGAAGACAAATGACAGACTCCATTATTTTCTCTGGCTATCTCCAGTATCATAACCTTTTCCTTATCTTGGTCAACACACTCACACTGAATGGAACAGGACTAAATTTCTTTACAATACTCTGACAAACTGCACTGCTCTACACAATAGCAGCAAACCCTGTACTCACAGCTGCCCTTAAAAATCAGTTACTTCTATTTTTTAATTCTTGTCATCAATCATCTATGCTAATTGGCCAAGTGTATGGCATGCCTATAGAGTATTAAATGTCCCAAAATAACTAATGAGAAGACTTTCATTTCATCTATTTTAAATGAAAGTGTTATTAGAATAAGAAAGTATTTCCTTCTCTGCCAATGGCATTCAATGAATATTTATGATGTTTTTCACTATATTGCAGTGATACGACAATGTTGAAACCCAGCTAGAAAGAGGATATAGCACTTAAAAGGAGATTCTACTCTCTTTCTATCACTCATAAAAGGAATTAATATTTGCAAAACAGCTAACAATTGCTTCTCAAATTAGATCATATTTATCTTCATATTCTAAGCTGGAAAAGGAATCTCTTAATTTGTAGCAATAACTCTCTTTAAAAACACTAATATTGTGAACCCATTTATTAAATATTTGTAAAGCTATTTTATGCACAGCACTAATGCTGACTGATCAAAGCATACGTAATTAATGGACAAGAAAGCAATCATTGCAATAATGGAAATCTTATTAGCATACAAATTATGTTGTTTTCAAAAACTCAGAATACTCATATAAGGAAGATACCACTTATTCCAGACTATTTTTCTGAAGCCTATAAGCCAAGTCAATCTCCTTGGACGGGCCATATTGCTGTGTCTCATGGTATCGGAAAAAACTTTACCCTCTTTAGAGGTACTCGTAGGAAATGATTGGGAAGTTTTAATGCAGATCTGGGTATCAGGTGGTACTGCTGGGCTATGTTACTGTCCACATTAGATAAAGGAATTTATGCAGCATTGTTTTTCAATCTTATTTCTCTCTCTTCTATTCCCATCTGCCAGATAAGGTGCATTAGTAACCACTAGAGACAGGGAGGGCTTCATCTATCTCGTTCTTCTCTTTTTTCTCATCAGAAATCTTCCCTCTGCAATGTGGCAGGGGGAATATACAGGAGCAGAAGAGGTGAGATGCTTACTGCTGCTGATGTGACTTTTTTGACTCAATGTATTCAGAAAAGGCATTTTGCTTACTAACCCCTGACAGTAATTTTTGTGGCTGGAAGCCAGGAACAATTTCCAGCACTTTGATTTATCTCCCGGGGTGGACACAGTCTGTCTGACAGACAAAGACAGTGTCTGTACTCTTTTCTGCCAGGGTACGTTCATAGTCCTGAAAAGAAACACTGTGTTCATACTCACACTTTAAAGACTGAACTTTATTTTACTCCCCACGTAGTGCACACAGGGAGCAGTGGATCCGGAGATAAAGTTGCTCCTAGATGCAAACCTTTTTATATCAAACCCACAGAAGACTATCAATATCCTATTTAAAGGTGCTGTCTGGAGACAAAATTCATGTCTCCAGTCATTCCAACCAGTATTTGATCAACAGCATTATAGAAAATATCTGAAGTCTACTGACATCAGCGAAGCATAATTAATACAAATTTCTGTCTCAAGACAGCATTCGTTTCTTTTTTTTGTCAAAATATATCCAAATGATGATTATTTTTATCCAGAACATGTACTACTTTATTAGGAAAGACTATAATTTGGAGATTTTCTGAGCCTCTGAACATCTTTAAGATTTATTCCTAGAAGTGAGCCACTTCTCACTCCACTGAGTTTTTATTAATGGAATTTTCCCATGGAAAATAATGGAATGAATATTCTTGATGACAGCTAAGCAAAAGAAACTTTCTTGCTAACCAAAGTGAGAAGGATAAGACTTTCTATTTTTCATGTGGCTATCAGAGGCTGTTGTAACCTTTTTGTCCAAACATCATGCATTTCACATGGGGCTACATATTCCCACTGAAATTTAAGCATAAGGCATCTTCTGTCTTTATTCAATAGTGATTAATTTATACAATTTACATATCCTGTAGAGCACTATGATAACTCTTTGTTTCCTCATGAATGAAAAGGATGGTCAAGTGAGTATAAAATATTCCTTATTTTAAAAATTGCAAGACAAAGTGTATAAAAATCAGTTTGCCACACATCGCAGATATACTGAATGATATTTACAGGTGAGGAATAGAGAAATGGCAGACAAAGTATTTTGAAATTTAATGAAATAATTGCAAATTCCATGTTGTGACAGTCTAGTAGCTCAGCACCTCAAATATGTTCTAGGAACTATTATGCTATTTTAGTATTACAGGATTTTTCTCTAAAATTTTCAGTTTATCAGAAATGGTATCCTAAAAGAATAATTTCAGTTGTAGCTTGAGATGAACCATCTTTATTTTCAAATTTATCTACAGAACCTATGGTAGGAAGAAAAGGTATTCTTCAAATGCACAACCTCCTATTGGAGTTTTATTTTTAAATTTTTTGTACATCAAATGCTGCAAACTTTCTCCTAATTCTCTTCTTCCCAACAGGCATTAGTTATAGTAAAATTGTCCTTTCTATTTTGCTTCTAAATCAAGATTGTTTGGTCACTGTATGCAGTCAAACAAATTTGGTATATCTCAGCATGATGCTTATCAGGGAAATACGCTAATGGCTCCATAACTTTAAAAATGGTAATGAACTAAGGATGCTGTTGTAGGAAGCCCTTCCCAATTCTTTAGGCATTTTGTTTCTTTCCTACTTCTTATCTCTTTTACCTGATGACGTAAACAGAAAATTAGCTGAAAGAAAATACTGTTGCTCAACATTTGAAATAAACAACAGATTTCCCCAGAGCAAAGTATGTTCAACAGAGCTACAGTCTTGTGTTAGCTCTCCTTTTCCTATTTAACCTACAAACACTGCAAAACTTCAGCAAGCATCAGATCCAGAAAAAGCTCTCATGTTTTGCCAAACCTGGCTGTTCATTTCAGTGTGCAGCAAACATGAGAAGTTTTTCATTCAGACACACTGCATGAAACACTACTCATTGAAAAGAAAGATCATGCAGATAGTTGTCATAAGAATATGCACTCAGTAAGAAAATGCATTCAGATTCAAATGTGTTGGCTACACTTCAAACATGCTCCACAGCAGAGCACTGCTTGCTGTGTCTGACCTTCACACAGAGCCCTCTCACCACGCAACTACTGTTAGAGGCTATCAGAGAATCTATCTTCAGACAGAGTGGGAATTGGTGTCTGATCTGGAGCAGGCTTGACTCAAGTGCTGCCTCCAGTGCAAGTGCTGCAGTGTCCTGGGTCACACAAACCAGCCCAAGCCTACTGCTCCTGGCTTACTCTAGCTCTGCACCAAGACAGAGCCCCATGAGTGGCAAAGGAGCAATTACTCTCAACTCGCAGCTCCCACCAGAGCTCAGCTCACTGCCCAGCATGGTGGGATTGCTGCTATTACAGAATCGAAAAGGAAACAGCAAGACAAAATGGGGGAGAGCTGAAAAGCAGCCCTCAAATAAGAACATGACACCATTTTTTAAGATGAATCATCTTTCCTTCTACCATATCCTAGATGGCTAATCTGAAGAGAGTTATGACCGCTTCTGCTAAAGTGAAGAGCACCATCTGGTTTTAATTTTTCTTGTTTTCACCTTTTTTTAGGAGGATGGGGATATATGGCCTTCAAAAATTGGTGGCTTGCAAATTACATCATCTTTAAACTTCACTTAACCTTTCTCTACAGTGAAATCGGGTCAGGTTTTTCAAACAGATCACAAAAACAGTGCTTGTCAACAACTTTTTACATGCAGCATTCAATGTTTTTTCAGCTTTTCTATGTAACTAGTAGGAACAGACTTCCGTCCTTCTCCTGCTGCCTTATAACCCCTGATAACCTTTTTTGTGGTTTGGGGAGTTTTTAAAAGTGGTTTCCACTTCATCCAGACTTTGAAAAAACCCTAAAGCAAATTTACAGTTTCTTTATGCTGGCATATGTAGAACTTTAAAATGTGAAAAGTACCATTCTAGTTTTGGGGAGAATTTCAACACATCCAACTTTTAAAGAAATTATTTTGGTTTTTTTAGTATTTTTAGTGTTAAAAGCCTGCCATCAGTGAGTAAAAATGCATGCTAATTACTGTGTATTTTAGAAGCACTATACAGCAAATATGAGAATCACTCGAAAGTCTTGCCTTTATTGACATTATAGACCAACAAACTGGAAATACTCTGCCAGTAAAGGCATCCTTGTTACCTTGCCTGCAAAGAGGCTGCACCAAGGAAGGCTGGGAAAGGTGCCAGCTGTACTCACCTACATCAGTACTACCCTCCTGCAGTTAATTACAAGATTAAGCTGAAAACAACGTGCAGGCTTCAGGAATGTGGAAATTAGAAAAGGAAAATAGCCAGTGTTTACCACAAAATAAGGCAGATCTGAACAAACTAATCTTCTAAAGGCAAAGAGGGAAAATAGTGAGAAAGATAAGCAAAACTGCTCCATCTGTCTGGAGTAAGCTCTGGAATAACTTACATTGAGGAAACTCCTATCACACACAAACACTGCTGCTACAGAAAGATGTGAATTAATGAAGGGAAATTCAGAAAGCCACCACACAAAAGCAGCTTTTGCCAACATCATGCATGTCAAATACTATTTCCTCTCTCAGATCACAGTGTTTAAATCAATGGCCTGCTCACTGCCACATAACTTCTTAACATATGCATTGGTGGAGGAATTTAAATCAAATTAAGTATATAGGGATTAATTTCCTGGAGAGGATTAAGACCTTGCCATCTATATGGAATGGCTAAATAATAAGTAAAAAGAGATATTGTCACAAATATTTGAAGGAGGCAATTGGCAGACAAAAATGCTTTTTCATTTAGGAACTGCAAAGGTAAAGAAGAACTCTAGCAGGAGTAGCAGATTAGATCACAGCACAAAGGCCAGGAGGAAGAAATATATTTTTTAATAAAGACTTCAAGTTATTGTCATGACCAGCAGGATTTTTTTACAACTACAGAAATAAGAGCAAAAGATAGTGACATCTTGGAGTGGAGGAGAAATTGTAGAGATGGTAGTAAGGTGCTATCCTGGGAGGGGGAGGGCTTCAAGGCAGTGCACCACAGCACCTGCAGAGCAAACCATCCACATTTGATAACTACAACCAGTGTCTAAGTCAGACAGTGATGTCTGATTCTTGAATGTATTTATTTTGGCTGCCAGTGAACAAAAGGTAAAGGGACATTAATCTAAAGTTGCATTTCCCTAAAATATTGTGGTTATTAAAAGTAACTTTTCTCATTGCTATAACTGAAATAACATTGAAACAACAACTGAATCTTATGAATGTAATAGTGATTAAATATGATTATCATGATGAGGTAATTAATTTTTTAAAATTGAGAAAATAATAATAATGCTTTGACAGAGAGGGAGCGCCATCCCTCTTTTCCTTTCTTAAAAATCTCATTGCTATGTTCAAGAATTTCTTCACTTGTACCCCTTCTCATATGTGATCCAGTGCTGAATGAGATTATACTAGTGAAACACAGGGCATTTGGAGCAAGTTCTTTCCTGGCTCCTCTCACCTCTGTGGTGAGAGTTGAGGCACATAGGAGCTGCTGAGCTTTGTGGAAAGCAGTCTGAGATGTAGTTGGTATGAAATACACAAGAGAAAATAAGGCTGCTGTGGTGCATCGGGATTGCAGCACACACAGCTGAATTTTGTGGCCAACTGACAGGAGTCCATGGTTTGCAGACCTCAAAGAACAAAGCTGACCTAAAATTAAAACACTAACTTCAATTTTATTATCTCCATTTGAACTCAGGGTATTCTATGATTCTGTTATAACTTAAGATCATAAAATACGTGCAGTCTGCAAAAGCCTTAACACGTTGTATTTCAGAGGTAGCACTGCCTCGCCTGTCACTCACAGAAGTGAAAAGCATGTCACAGACTAGATTTTCAGCCATGACAAGCCCCCAGGCAATGGCATGCCTTTATTGAAAAACCTAAGCCTGACATGCCTTTAATTTCACTGAGATGCACATTAAAACTTGTATAATATTCACATTTTGTATAACAAAGTTTATTCTCTCTCACAGCTAATTTGGGTTATTGTAAAACAGTTCCACAAAGAGGGGATGCTAAATATTAATTCTATAAAGGAAATGTTTCTTTGCAAAACAAGGAACATACTCTTTAAAGATTGATTCAATACAGCCCTTCACTAGCCCATTTGGAATACTCACTCTTAACATTCAGTGTGTTTTTAAGCACTTGCTTAATCAGAGCCTAACAGAAAGACCAGTATGAGCAGTTTGAAAGCCTCAGGAAAAATATTTTTCAGAAAGAAAATATGAAAGACAGCTATTCTGTCCTCGATACTTTAAAATGTAAGTAGAGGAAATATATTTTTAAATTTTTTATAATTTTTAAACATTTTATTTCGCATTATGTGTTCCTTCAACTCACAGCAGAGAGATATGCAGCTTGATATTTGTAAGTGGGCAACACTTAGGGTATTCCAGGTTAATTTTATAATTATTATGGAGTTCTTTTTAATATCATTTTTTTATCACTCATCACTGGGTGAGCCTTTGACCAGCCTAGCAATTGATCAAAATCCTTATCTAAAAGATGTTACAAATGTATAAGACACATTACATGATTATCAGGATATACATAAATTTCATTATGCACTTTTCTGGGGAAATATTTCATAGATGTATTTCAATCAGAAATACCATACTGTATGCTTATGTTTAAATACATACTAAATAATAAGTTGCAAAATAAAATCAATATTCTAGGTGCTTAGCTGCATCTTTATTTGCCTGAGCATTTTAACAGCTGACATTTACTCACTGGTGCAACATAAAAACCAGAAAACTAAAGTGCCCAGATCTTAAAAACCCCAAATGCCCAAACATAAAAAAACAAATATGAAAAGAAATAATTGGCAAGGTAGTTACATTTTCCTTCCTTCCTTCCATCCATGTACATGCTATTTGCAGGAATAGCTACAGAAATTCATGAGCCCAATGAGTCAGATGCCACTACTTAGGTTTAAAGGGAAAGCACGCTTAATATTCATGATTCATAACTACTTATCCAAATGTTTTCTGAACCACATCTACAGGGATTTCTGTTCCCTCTGTCACAGCTTCTTCCTTAGCCTAGGAGCAGCTGAGATGCATTTTAGAAGTGCTCTGGAGCAGGATCCTTCCCCTCTCTCGCAGGATAAGGGTTGACTCAAATTGGGGAAATGGCCCCTGCTGTGTCCCTTGGGACTTAACAGCTGTGCTATGGAAAATAAAGCAGAGAGAAAGCTTGCTTTTCTGTACACTGCTAGGAAATAACCACTAAAGGATGTCTTTCTTCCCATATGCTTTCTCCTTACTTTCTGCAAGAGGGAAAACTTGACATTAACTCACAAAGGTCTGGAACATTAGGCTGAAAGCTGAGCATCGAATCTTTTCTAGAATATTAATTGTGGCTCTTTGGCCTCCATAACATAACTTGCATCTTCAAAATGGAGACTAGCAAAAACACCATCTAGATGCAAAGAGATCCAAATTTCCACAGTGCCACGGTCTTTGCATTTAAGGAGTAGGCTACAGAATAAATCTCATTAAAATTAATAGCTTTAAAATCACACAAAAAAAAAAATCATGAATCAATTAACAATTCCAAAATTTACAATGGAAAGGTCTTTGCAAAGCATTTGTGATGCTGCTGAGGTCTACTCAGAGCAATCAGTTTGTGACCCGGTGTTTAATGCACTCATCCAAAGGATGCACTGTTTGTTTTGCACTCATCCAAAGGGACCAGCAAACAATTATCCCTCAGCTCTATGTGTAGATTGACTGATTTAATTCTAGATGCAATTTAACTGGTGTATGTGTTTTTACCTCAGGCAATTTATACTTTTAATCCCCGATCAAATTTTGTGGTGTCATAATTGCTTTTCTTATACATTTGCCTTGGTTCTATATCAACAAAAATGTCGTAATGGAAATGGAGTTGTGTAGCCTGACACTGAGAAAAGACTTTAATTTAAAAAAAAAATAGGAAATTAAGTGACAAGCTAGATATTTTTTGTCTCAAATGCCAGTCTTCAGTGTCATTCATAAAGAAAGCACCAATAATAAAATTTATGAGATTTGACTGTGATCTTAGAAAACTTTGCATTAAGAATATCTAACAGAAAATGTCATTGAAGTCTCTCTTAGACATGCTCACATGCTTCTCCGGTCTGCAGCAATCATCTGAGTTCAGCAGAACAGGAACCTCCAGGCTACAGAAGTTTACCTCTGTCTCACAGAATTCACATGCAGCTGAGACATGCACTTCTGACCACTGGAACTTCCTCTCGCCTTTGTAACTTCTGAAGAACATTTCAACCAAAGCAGCTCAATACAAACATGGTGAAGCTGTAGCCCCACCATGCCTGGTAGTCACCAGGCAATTGCTGCAACGCCACAGGGTATCAGAAAACAGGTCGAGCAGCAGCATGCAGGACAAGGAAGCCACCTGAAGGAAGATCTTCAGTGCTTGAGACTCCACAAAAAAATTCAACAAGCTATTTCCTTCACTGGGGGTACCTGGGAGAGGGAGGGAAAATTTCCAGGCTCTGTTGCTGTCTCTCACTCTGGGACAATATTCTTTGCAGTCTCTAAGTGTGGCTTTTAGCTCTGGCTACTCTGCAGCACTCACAATGATGACTGCTCATGCACACCATCACCCTAACTGCATGCAAAAACAATTGAACCGCTGTCTAATTCAGCAGCACTCTGATGAATGAGGCAGAATGGAAATTGCACAGGCAGAAGAATTTCACCAGAAGTTTTTGAGGCACAAATTATGAGGTAGAAAAATTTTAGAATTTACAAACTATAAAATAGTACCTCTATTTTTCAAAGAATTCTGGTTAAAGTCTTGGCGCTTATATAGATAATTTATGCAGACACAACCCCCTATGTCAATCCGTCACAGGTGGAATACCACGCTGATTTTTAAATACGCTATTCTGGAACCACTCTTCCCTCAAATAATTCTCCATAATCTCTTGATTTGTGTTGAGTTACTCTTGAAAGTTCTTCAATTTTTCAGTATTACAGTCATATTTCCATGTCACCAAGCAGCACATAGAGTATACTCTGCAGTGACGATGAAACACCAGCCCTGGACAGCTTTATTTACACAATCTATGATACTGTTTGACAGTGAGATGACTCTTTGTATCCAAATTATCTTGTTTTGGTTCAAGTTGGGTTGTTTTCATCTAATTACTTGTTATAACACCTACTGTTACTAAATAAGTGGCATCACACAGAGACTCTGCAGGTTATGCTTGGGATGAAGGGTCACTCAGCCAAAAAGGTTTGACGATACTTGAGAGAGCTGGGTACAGCTCTAGCCACATATACAAGATTTAATGTCAAAGCAGTTCAAGGAGTTCTCGGATAAAGAGCAGAAATATTTTTTAAGAGAGACAATAAGGTTTAATGAAGCTTTGGCTAGATGTTGGAGGCTGATATATAAAAATAAAGATGCTATAAAAAGTAAAAACAGCAGAGTGATGTGTGAACTCCTTTATAGACCATGTTCTAAAAGAATAATCTGATTTCTGACAGTGGTTAGTAGGAGGCATGGTTATAAGTTTTGGTGCATTTGAGGTGAATACGAATTACAAAACTGGAAAAATTACTGTCACACAGAAAGATTCAACAAGTGAAGCACAACAGGTCCCAGGCTTGATTAAAATAGTTCATTAAAAGATGAGAGAAGAGTCTGACTCCTGTCCAGGGCTTTGGATTCATATGCCAACAACCTCAGCTGTCACTATGGGCCAGATATAAAGTGGGTGATAATACAGAAATCAGAATCCTAGGATTACTTTTCTATAATGTACAAAATAGAAATACCTACAAATTGTTCAAATGAGGTGGTTGGGAAAAAAAAAAAAAAAGGCAGCCTATTTTAGTTTTCCAAGTGCCTTTGGTATCAGCCTGCCTTGTCAATGGCAGGACTGAAGTTGGGATGCAGCCCAAGTGGAGCATGTTGTCCTATACTGAAGAGCCTCCATCAAGGGCCCTGCTGCACTTCCTGCTTCATCACCTACCAAATGTTTATGTGAAGAGCTCCAAGGGGGAAATCCTACCATGCCATGTACTCTACTGAAGTGCAAGATCTCTTTTGTTTTATGAAATCCTAAAAAATAGCTATCTTTATGTGGCTCTATCAGAAGCCAGAAAATACCAAACTCATCCTCAGCAGCAGCAGCAGATGAGAAAACAACCTATGAGAAGATGGTGGGGAGAAGAGCAGAAGGTAGCAAAGACAGAAGTCCTAAAAGCTGACTCCAAAAATATTAGAAAACTATTTGAAAATGTACTGTGCATTTATCTGCAATAAATGCCATTATAATGCTTTAACTTTCCTGTGTTTCACTAAAATGCTTGCAGGCTCCAAGAATCTTATTTGCAACTGGAGCACCTCTCCAAGGAAGAAAACTAGTTCACAGAAATCATGACTGCCAAAAAAGACGAGCAGTGATGTATGAAAATATAATCCACTGAACATCAGACCTGACAACCTCAGAGCATTTCCAGGCTAAGTCAGCTAATAACACCACTCTTAACACTGCTGCAGGTGGATTCACACTCAGCAGAATTCTATATTCAAGTTAAGAAATATTTTTTGCCTAGAGCTCCTGTAAAGATTAACAACAGTGGAGAATACGTTAATTTGTGAAGCTAAAAACTCAGAAGCGCTGCAGTGTGAACAGAGAATTAAAATAAATACAGTTTTAAGAGTCAAGAGTTTCTTACCAACCATAAAGTAAAAATGTCACCTTGCAAAATATTTCCCAAGGGAAAATTTTGCTTTTAGGTGCAGACAAAAATTCCCATAATGCTAAATTCTAATTCTTGTAACTTCAAGTGGGTCACTACCACTGAAGACAAAAAAGGCTCATTTTAAAAGCTTTTTAAAATTACCCAGTGATGGGGTAACCTAGATGAAAGCAGAATTTAAATTAAAGTTTGCCAAGCAACTATTCAACAATGGAGAGAAGTACAATTAACCTAAATCAATAGATCTTTGTAAATGTGGTACAAAAACTGTCATAGAAAACGTATATATTTTATTTCTTTCCTTAGAGTATCCAAAACAGTGTTATAAAGGATAAATGTAAGCAGGTTAGAACTATATTTATACTTCAATATTAATTTACTAAATGAACCTGCTTTCAGATCTAAACACATTTAGAAATGTATTTATCATTTATGAGCTTTACTAATTTTCTAAATGCCCAAGAAAAGCAGATGTTGAGACGATTTTAGAGTAGTATGATGAAAACTCTGCAAAAAACAGTAGAAAACACATTCTCGAGATTTCAACAAACTGGCTTATGAATATTCTTCCTATTGCTTCAGCCTTCAGAATATTATTTGTGTGCTTTGAGGTTTCTTATTTATCTTTTTTCCATTTTTCATTTTCCCAGCCATTTGATACCCTGTAAAGAATTACACTGTTGAGCCGAAAGAATATATAGAATGAGCACAATTGATCACCAAAATATTCAGCATTTCTTTGATTTACATGATCTGCACTTAAAGTCGCAGGCTCTTATAGTCATCACTATACATTATTCTTAAATTGCTACACTCCACCCCATTATTTTAATCACTCATAGTTTTTTGACATCTGACTCATGTAATTCCATATAGTACACTCGACACATTCTCCAAACACGCTTGAACGAGCTCTCGAGCCTAATCATTCATTACTAACTTACAGCAATACACCTGATCAGCACTCTTAAAATATCTCCACTAATTCCAGACAGCATCTCAAAAGAAGTTTCTCCTACATTTCCTGTGAGCAAAAACGATTTTAGAGTAAGGTTTTGAGCTACATTTGCAAATTGTTTATTAGAGCGCTTTGCTAGGTGAAAACTGCCTTCTGCTCACCATGAAGCCAAAGGAGATTTGTCCCTGATTGAAACAAGAACAAGATCAAACCAGTAAAATCTTACTATATTTTGCCTGTACAATGAAATAATAATAAAATGAAAGTCTACTTAGAGAAGGGAGAACAGTAATACTAAAATTTTGCATCTTTATGGCATTTATCGTCCCAGATGAGTCCTGGTGAAAAGCTAGTAAATAATAACTTCCTCATCCATCTGAAACCTCAGTGAGAGTTTTAGGTACACAGAACAGAATTACCAGAACTGGAACAATCCCAAGGCAGCAGGGCTAACATCTGTTCTCGTGGAAAATAAAAGAAGAACTGCAATTCCCTCAAGCACTCAGGAATTCAGTTTTATACTATTTCTAAAATATGTTAACTCCAAAATAATAGTGTTTTTTAACTCTAGAATCATGACAGGAGAGCATTCACATCTTAAATATTAAGCTAAACCAGGTACATCTCTAGTGCTTTCTTCTAGGAGGGAAGGGATATAAATTAGATGTAGCCCCAAGGAACAAGTTTACAGACTGAGGCTGATGCAGGATACCTAATCTTGCTGTTCTGACCACTGTGCCCACTGAGAGGATCTGCTGCACTTCAAGGCTCTGTTTGGTGGTTTTCATCCCCAAACCACTGGCAGCTGAGGGCCTGGAAATATCCATGTAAGATGTCTTTGCTTGTAATTTCAAATGGAGACATATCAGACAGAAACAGCAGCATCCCTAAATTTGCCATACACCTTTTTTCCTTCTCTTAGGGACACTGAAAGCAGGAATAACTACCCCGCTGAAAAACACTGTTGCTCTGGAATGCCTATAATTCATAGATTTTTTTTTTTTTTTTTGCCTAAGCTTCATTGCATCATCTGCAACTACAAACCTGGCAGTATGGTTCAGCTGTGCCTGTACCAGTCTGCACCTGTATGAGTCACACACCATCTGCCAGGTAACCATAAAAGAGCCTTGCTGGCTCTTCAAGACCATCAAGGTCCATCTAGTAAATACTTACATGGCCCAGCTACTAAACACATGGTCCATGCAGACCTGGCTTATCTGGACATACTTCTGTGGAATTGACATAATCTGTTACTGATCTGCTCTTCAACAAAGACAGTAAAATCAATTTCAGGAAACATATAGTCAGGTAAGAAGATATTCAATAAACTCTAAGTACTAATAAACAAATCAGAACTAGAACAAGAGACATTGGAGACTGAAAATTCAGAACTGTTCAGTGATGCAGATTAGAAAAGATCCTTCCAGGAAATCTTTTTACTTCCCATTAGATTCTCCTAAATACACATTTACCTGCAGTCTTCCTTTCCAGAATCATTGTTCTTAAAAAAGCATGTGTACAGGTTAGGGACATAGCTAGGGATACAATTCCTCTCCAGGGCCTCTCCACCCAGAACGCAGAGCCTGCTGATACTTCATCTGTTCCCTCTGCACTCAAGTTATTTCTCTCTTGAGGAAGGAGCAGTCCTCCTTTACAGACACTACCTGAAAGAGGCTTGAAATAATTTGAACATGCCCTGTATAATCATAGCTCTCAAGACAGTTGTTTGCTAGGCTGCTGTACTGACTGACACACTGTGTGCTACAACAGCTACCAAGAACTGCAACAGGTCCCAGTGCAGCTAAAGCACTTCAGACTTTCCCTTCTCCATCACACTCCACTTCCCTTCTGCACCTCCCTTTACAGCAATGTTTTAATCCTTCCTAGGGGTGTTGCACCTGTCAATCAGTGACAGAAATTTAGAAATTTGCAACACTGCCACCACATGCCTTTCACCATGTTTCCATTTTGGATAGTTATTGCAGGAGAGACTCTGTCAAAGCAGTTCTTACAGCACATATTGCAAACCCTGAACTGTTTTTATGGACTTGTATATGATGAATAGAGGTGCTGATACTTTCTTGCTGATATGGGATCATCACCAGAGATCCACACTGATGTGTTATCTGCCACTGATCAAGATACTGACATGGTTTGAAGTCACAATACAGGTGGATGGAGCTACTCCAGGTTTTCTATAATTTTAGGAGATGATATTTCAATGGTACACTTGTTGCAAGTGGGACATTTCTCCGTAAGTGTCTGTAGAATTTTATCATATCACCCTTTTTCAGTAGGCACATAACACTTCCTATCTCATATTAACAAAACAAAAAAAAAACTTGTTGAAGCAGGGCACAGGGTTTTGATGCAGTGATAGAAGGTACATAGCATTTTTCCTTCTTTTTAAAGTCGATAGATGGTGATGAGGTGGCAAAGGAATCTTCCTAGTAGTGCTTCTGACTAAGCAGAAGACAAAAGGCCATCTAATCACCAGGAAAAACAATGTCCTGCATATTCAACAGACACCAGAACCTGTAGTTCCATGTTGCCTGTCCAGCACATGCATACTGCCCACTTCCAGTATCTTGCTATTTTCAGAGAGCCCTCTGTAACAATTTCAGACAAACCCAACTGGTGAAGGAAAAAACTGTCTTGAAATGTTGCTTTAAAACCATCGCTACCCGCTACCAGTTTAACTGCTGATCTGGAGCAGAACAGAGCTTTGATAAATTTAATTTTTTTCTTTAGTCTTTTCATCCTTCAAATTCAAGGAATACAGACAAGAAAAACAAAACAAAAGTAAAAAAAGAAATCCCAAAATATAAACAAAATGTTGATTAGAAGCATGCAGCTAAAAAACATATCACAATCCAGAAAAAAATCCACGGTTGTGGTATTACTGGAAGGCGCTTGTTTTCTTTAGAAGCTTGAAGAGAACTGCCCTGCAGAGTACAAACCTGCATCACCACTCAGACAGTGCAATAACCTTCCCTTGAGCTTTCTTTCTTTATTATTTGTAGGGACTTCCACTCTTTGTACAAAAAGCAGTGACAAAGCAGCTTCTAGGGCATATTAAGAAGTATGTTAAACACTGTCTAAATACAGACAAAATTAAATACAAAGCAGAGGAGGCTAAGAGATATCAGCCAGAAAATGTTTCACTAGCTTTTCTATAAATGTATGTTGTCAATTTATTTTCATCAAATATCCAGCTATTAAAATGGCAGATGCTGCAGTAAGTGTTCTACAACTTCAGACAAAAGCCTTTTTTATTTGACACCTACTACAACTATTAAATCGTCAACTGCTGATTAGCTTGAGGGCTAATCTTTGAAATGTCACAGTTAATTTCAGATCTCATTTCTAAAAGTTAGTATTTCCTTTTGTATGCAGTTTTACACTGTTGGCAGTTGAAAATATTTGCAATGAATTTTCCTAATGAGCAAACATTGTTTATGACCTTATGCAAACTTGCTGATGGCTTAGTTTAGCAGCTCTCTGTTTTGAGGAGTCTCCTAAATGAACTGGCCACATAGAGAGCAAATTAGTTACCAACCCACTGTACTGCTCTTGCTTGCTCATGGGAGTTGGATAATTTACAAGTCAGGAGGGAGTAATGCAGTAAGAGATTCACCATATTTATCTCTGCTCAGGTAAATGGAAATTCAAGGTTCAAGAAAACCAAAAAGCTCTGTAGGCGGTCTTGCACACAGCCAGATCCCAAGTACTTTTCTTTTTTGTGGTACACAAGAAATGCCCTAACAGGAATCAAGTTCTGAAAAATGAAAAGGCAAAGCAAGGCATTAAATTCAGAACACTTCTCACTCATGGGGTCAGGTGCAGAAAAAACCTGAGATCGGCCAAGAATCGGCGGGGCTGTGAGCGTGTGTGTGTGTGTGCATACTTTTATAGATTTTCCTATGTGTTTTGCTAGCTTTTTGTACTCCCTCAAATCAACCAATTATGATTAATATCCAACAAGAAATTTTCAAATGCTCAAAATTAAGTCAAATTTGATTGAATATTCTAAAGGATTTCTCCGAAACAGACGTCTTTACAGTGTTAAGTATTCCACTGCACACTAAACCTCTACCCCCCGTCCCTTTTATAAAATTAAATGTTATTTTAAAGCTCCATTCTATATTAACAAGAAATTGTCTAATTGAAATTTCTGCCCTCCCACCAATACTTTTACTATTCACCCTACCTCAGCCATGCCAACAAAGCAAATTTAACAGCAGGTATAAATAGCTCTTGAGGCTTAATTCAGAACCATTGGTGCAAAATTAGCTGCACTGATCAATGCTACTAACAGAAATGTTTGTTAGACTCCCATATTAAGGATAAGTTCATCCTGCTGAAGTCCATGCTAATTTTATCTGATTCTCTGCCAAAGACCAACACATTTTTTAATTTAAGCATCTTGGGTATGTTATTCTTCCAGGATGACATGAAATAAATACTTTCTCCCTGTTCCTATTCCCTTGCTAACACATCCTGTATTTCTGAGATTCCTGTACAACAAAGTGGCTTCTGAAGCCTGGAAATTGGAGGCAAGCTGCTAAGATAAATCTTCAGAAATAATCAGCATCAAAATACAAAGCAAACTTCATATAAATAAGCATTTTTCCAGTTATGAAATATGACTTGATCCATTCAAATGCAGGATGCCAGCGACAGACTTGAAAGCTATTTCATGGCTGTGGTTTCAATTGTGCAGCAACTACTGTGATGGAATTTTATCCTACTGTGCTAGTCTCTGGCTGACATAAAAGGAAAAGACAACACTGTATTTAATTTTCTCACTCCTCCGCTGCAATTCTTTTTCCATTACACAGAAACAATAGAAGGTCATAAGGATGAAAAGTAAATTAACAATTTTGAAACTTGATTTATAATAACAGATAATAGCAATAAATGCAAGAAACAGCATACCCTGATGCAACAGTTCAGGCATAAATCAGTGAGAACATTCATAACTTCACATCAGTGACAAAGGTGAAGCAAATAAAAAATTACAGAAAAACATTTTTAAAAAATAGTGTCATGTTTTGAATAAAAAAGTAATTAAAATAATATCTGACATGCACTGTATTTTCCCCCACTACTTGGCTCCCCCATGGAACCAAAACAAACTTCTAATATCCTGACAACAAATGTGGTATTTAATATGGCAGCCTTCCAGTGCCTAAAGGGAACCAACAAGAAAACTGCAGAGTGACTAAGTACAAGAGGATGTAGTGATGGGATAAGGGTCAATGGACTCCAACAGAAAGAGGACAGATTTAGATTAGATATTAGGAAGAAATTCTTTAGTGTGAAGGTGCTGAGGAACTGGAACAGGTTGCCTCAAAAAAATCATGGATGCTCCATCCCTGAAAATGTTCAAGGCCAGGTTGAAGGGGGCTCTGAGAGGGGTTGGAACTAGATGGCCTTTAAGGTCCCTTCCAACCTAAACCATTCTATGACATCTTTCCAAGCATAACCAACATTTTTTTGCTTAAAAATATAGATATTGCTGTAATTGTAAGTCAATGTGTAGTCATCCATATTCTCTGCAAAGAGGAAAAAAAAACGGGACAAATTACTAAAACAAAATCCATCTATTCTCTAGATGGATTTTGATTTGGTATAACTAAATATGATTTGGTATCCTGAGAAGACAGCACTAATTATTCACTAATTATTAAGCCTCCAAGCTATATTATGGTAGCATTACACAAAATAAAGTTTGACTTTTCTTATTTTTTTTAAATTATACCTTAGACAAACAGTCTTGGTTTAGGAGAATGAATCTGACTGTGTGGAAAATTCTCCTCAGCTTTCACACAGACATCATGAACAGGTTATAGGCAGAATGCCAAAAAATGCTATAGAATCAAAATGCAGATATATACATTTCCCAGTCATATATTTTTTTCCCATTCCTTTATCACTCTGTACTCATTCAAAGCAGTAACAGCTCAGCAGATATCTCAGTAGATCCTGCAAATCTAAATTACTTCCAGTGCCTCTACCAACTACATCAGACAACTCCTCAGACATCTAAACTGTGTCCAAAAAACCTGTGTAAACACTTCTTTTATTTTCTTCCATTTTCTGACACTTAAGTTCTCAGAAAGAATGTGTACTATTTGAGAAGAGGAATATATTTAGCAAAGAAACAGGACCTGGCACTTTATAAATCACAAAGGTAGTGTTGCATTCAGTTTATGCAAATGTCTCTATCTGGATTAAGAAAAGTGGGAAAAAAAGTTCAAAATACTTTATTTTTTTTTTTTTGTTTCAGCAACTTTCTCATTTATAACCAATCAAGTGCTCTGATAACTAAGGAAATTAGAAAAATGCACACCATGAAAGCCAAGCTAGTTCAAAATCAAAAGCACTCCTGTTCTGAAAGCTGGTCATTGCAGAGAGGCCCTTCTAACCACGAAATGCCTTATTCAGTTGGAAAATGGCCAACCCCAGTGAATCTGAATGTTCTTCACAATTAGGACATTCAGACTAACAAAACTGTAGGAAGATCCCTGCGGGTCTTTTACTTTGCATTTCTCATCACAAAATAATTTTCCATCTGTAAAACAGTATCTAGTTTATCTTTTAAAAAGTGTAGCAGATAGCTGTATTACTCTTTTCTGATAAAACACCAAATTTCTGTTTTCCTGCTCTGTATTCAGAATACACAAGAAATTTATATGGTAATCAACACGATTATAAGTCCGAGAAGTCTGGTAAGTATGAAGGCAAAATAAAAGAAGGAATCAATTTGCTAAGAAAAAATAAATCTGTAAAGAGAGCAGAACCTTCAGGACTATTTAAGGAATATCCATAATTTCCCTTCCAATAGATTTCTGATAGCAGAATTAGAATAAATAACATTTTGTACTGAGTTTCTGATGCATAAAAATAGGACTTGTCATGCCGAGTCTGTGGGCAATAGCCTTATCTGTTTTCTAAATGCTGTCTCCTAGAAAATTTTTAAAGATTAAAAAATAAAAAAGAACAGAGAGCTGAAAGAATAATATTTCATATAACTAGGAACCAGCTCACTTCATCCTGTTTTTTCAAAATTGTTTAAAAAATTCCACAACCCCCTCCCCACACAATGTTGTTTTCTATAAATAATTTCAAAGAAAATGAAGACTGGGTAAAGGGATTTATTATTTATGACATGACAGTGTTTCTGATATCATATTCACAAAGAAGAGAGAAAGATGCCTCTACTTAATAGATTTTCCAGTTTTAGATTCTTGTCTACAGCTTCTTGTTTATCTTTTCTTACCTAACAAATAACATCATAGTTTATTATTGGATGAGTCTTTGAATATTGATAAGATTTAGTCCTCCCTTTTGTTTTATTTCCAAAATTCACTTTATATTTGGCACAGATAATCATGAATAAAGGAATGTCCTTCTCCTGTTTAGAATAAGTTTTTAAAAATAAACTGTAAAAAAATTGTATTAAAATACATATTCTGTAAAGAAATGAAATTAGATTTGGCACTCCAAGACTTAAAACTCATATTCTAGTGAAAGTTTCAAATTAGGTCACAAATGACAGCAATTTATTAGACTGAAGAATAAAAAGTTTAAAAGTATTTCTGGTAAAAATCAATCTACTCCTTCAGTTTCAACTTTCTGAACACTACAATGCAAAATAATTAACATTTTCTTCTCAAACTCTTTTTCTCCATGCTGTCTGGAAATCTTGCACATTGTGTGTTGTACATATGCCCTAAGAAAGTGCAGTTGCTATAGAGTTTCTTCTCTCCATATCTCTTTCAACAAAGTGTTTTTGTGAATTACAGGTACAGGAAGCATGATCCTTGCAATTGCCAGATTTGGGCTGTGCACTGTCATTATGACTCAATTGACCGATGATAAAAAGAAATATTTTACCAAAGCACCTCAGACAGGTACTAAATACAGTAAATAATCATGCAGTAATTTCTTTGAAAACCATTCTACCTGAGACAATAAAGTAAGTACATATGTGGCTGTTGAAGCTCTGATTCACTCCCTCCCTAAAGGGTTGCTTGTGAAATTTTTCTGATGTCTCTGAAAGCAGTAAGATTCTTTCAATCTTTGATTTTTTTGGGATTGATTTTGTTGTTTCTTTGGGTTGTTTTGGGGTTTTTTTTGTTTGTTTGTTTGTTTTTTGTTTTGTTTTGTTTTGGTTTAGTTTGGTTTTNTTTGGTTTGGTTTTTTTGGTGTTTTTTTTTGTTGTTGTTGAAGAAAGAGCAGTGAAGGGTAATTAAGCAATGTTAACAAAATCTATCAACTTCACCATAACTGGCTGCAAAATTAAACAGAAGGCAAAAAAGATAAGGGAAAAAAAACCAAAAAGGAAGGACATAGTAATATTCCATTTCAAGCCTATTGATAGATACCATATATGAAATCATGCAGGACAAATGTAACTGAGTCCCTGCAGAGTCTGGTTCAAAGCTGCTACTGTCTGAAAGCTTCATCAAAGATCCAGTCCTACCGTGGATACAATGGAATAACAAATTACTTTGATGAAACTTTCAGTCTAATTCAGTGCAAAAAGAAAGCAAAATTCATATTGTGCAAGCAACTAGATACTAGTATTGTCTTGCCATATAGTTGGTTTTTACTTAGAAATTCTGAATTAATTTCAATTGTGTGTGCCACATCACAGAAAGCTTTTTCAGCACTTAACAAGGACACCAAAAGCTTGAGCCTTTACACCTTATTGATGTATTTGTGCAGGCATTTCTTCCTTGAACCAGTTTCTGACACCTATGACAACCTTAGTTCTGCTACTTCAACATGTCTAGATGTTAATTGATATCAAAGACAGTTTGTTCTAACATGGGGACAGGATGTGACCGACTCCCTCCAACCTTCTCCCTGCTCTTGCTGCAAGGAGATGCCCCTCTGTTCACCACTGAAATACACTTTTCTTCAAACACTGTTTTCCTTATCTAGCCATATTGCAGACCAAGCACACTGCTCAACAAAGCCTGTTCCAGTAGGCTCTTTGTTGCAGCTATTGGAAACTCCAAAGATCCCCTTCCCTGAAATGGAGTTGGCTCATCTTTCTTGGTGAGCTCTGCAGACTCCTGAACACATACACACCACTAACTTCTGACTGAGGTTGCCTCAGATACAATTAAGCAATTAAGTTTTGAGACCACACTGCTATTGCCTGTTTTATTCTGCTAAAAAGCAGAAGAAATGTAAACAGATTCTAAAAAAACCCCAAAACCTAGGGGTTTGCAATTGTACAATTGAAATCAGAATGAAGATACTACTGTATATGACCAGATCTTAAGTCAATGTGAGCATGCTTCATACTTAACTGTGAAAAAATACAAATTATAAATAAATTTAAATCACAACTGAAGCATGTTGCAAGAATATCTAGGATGTACAGCTCTGGAGTTAGAGACTGTGTACTGTAACCTATTACCAGACCTAAATGATGGAGAGAAATAAATATTTTCAGATCACATTCCAGCTACTACTCCTTAACTGCTAAAACATTCACTTAAAAGGTCACTGTGGCTTGCAAAACTTGTGGTTCACTTGAGACCACTCTGATTTGTTAATTCAGACGACATTCATGCTTAAAAATCTGATAACTGAGGAATAGTACAGCGTTGTCCCTTTGCTTCCGAAGACAGGTAATGAGTAAGACTGTCAAAGCATTAATTTTTAATATAAAGTGGAACTGAAAACTCTGAAGATAGAAGAAAAAAGCAACTCTGTTTCTTTTTCAAGCGTACTTAACATTTAACACTTGTTTCAATTATTGACACAAAATCACAAGCCTACGGAATCCCACAATTATCTGATGAGGACTTACCGTTACTCCAAAGAACTTGGTTTCATTCATAGCATCCAGAAAAATGCTGCCAAGTTTTTGATTTGTGTAGTTAAAATCTTCAATTTTTTGGTGCTTGCTGGTGGAATTCAGGTAATGCATTGCCCGCTGTAGGGTCGTGGCAATCACCCATATGCCATCATAGGCATAACCATGAAATTTGCTCGATTGCCCATCACCACGTCTAGCATTGTATTCCTTTTCATACTGCTGTGGAGTCTGCAGAGGAGATTAAATTCAGTTTTACTTCAATTCTTAACATTTTACAGAGTCAAATCTACAGCAACACCTCAAACTGCACCCTCCAATTTAGAGATGTGCATAACTAATACAGAAAAGGCCTCCAAAATAAAAATTTTGAAAGAAATTCAAGAAACACGTATTGCCTGATTTAAAAACTGCTGGTGAGATTGGGAGGCAGAACTGGGAGACAGAGAAACTGAAAGCAGTGGTAGTGCCTCACTGTATAAATGACAACTTGCTTTATTTTACTTTTGTACAAAAGGCTCCAGTTCAACCAAAACTGTACACTGGTGAGCCATAATACTAGAACAGAGAACAAGTCTCTATCCCTGCTAATTAGTGGTCTGATTACACTTCACAGGATAACACAAATCAAATAACATTTACTTGATCAACTGTTTGCTCAATACGAAATTTTGAGTGGCAATTTGTCTATATTGTACAAGTTCACTATGTTCTGGATGGTGTGCTACCATATGATGAGCCGCCCTTCAGTAAAGTTGCCTTTCATGCTCACTCAGCAAGGCATGAAAGGCAGATGGAAAAAAAAAAAAGATGAAAAGCAGCAAAATCAGGCATGTTTATTCATTGGTCAGAGTTTGTAGGGATTTGTTCTGTCATAAAATTTTATGTGCTTTATGGAAACACCACACATTTTTATATTTAAAACAAGGCTCACCTCCTGCCCCTTAGTTCTGATAGGCACAAATCACCATTCAAATTGGTCATTTGCAGAATAGGTTTAAATATAGGAGTTTTCTGTTTCTATGCTCAACTATTTAACTTAAAGTGACATAGCACATGATACTAAAGACTGTAATTCAAATTTTAATGTACATTTAACTATAATGTTCACACTGGGGGAAGAAGGCAGATTTGAAGCGAGGGAATTCACTGCTTTCCTACCCTGTAAAGAATTAGATTTGATTTTCAAATATTTTAAAACTGCAAACTAGTGAAAAGTGGTGAAACTAGCTGTGATGTCTGCCAGGTCACTTGGTAGAAGAACCCTTTAGCTTCACCTCCCTCCTTGGTGCTTTATTGTGCCAACCCAGTAATGAGAGAACTGATGGCATAATAAAATAGGTGGAAGAAAAATACTAACCCTTCCTGATATAGTCTTATTTGTTTTCGAGCTGAGAGGCTCAAAATCCACTCCAATATAACCTTCCATGGCTGCAAGAAGATTTTTGGTGAGACACTGTGAGGAATTTATCCAGGCTTCCCACCAAAGATTTTCATACCACCCTGGAATAATCCACTGATATTTGCTGCCATACATTTCTTCATCATAAGCCTGCAGACAAAAAAATAAAAAAAACAAAAAAAAACCAGAAAAGATTATGAACATTGCAATAGAGATATTGAACATAAAATCAACTGCTTTTTGTTAACTTTTTTCCATTATTAATGAAAAGACGGTGTAATTGGGGTACACAAGCATTTTAAACAGTTTAGAATAACTACTGGCTAATAATGAAGACTCTTGACTTTAGAATTCTGGACACAAGAATTTACTAAACCTTGTTTTTCTTTCAGTGGATCATTTCTTAAAAAACAGAACAATGAAACTGTATTCTAGAACTGAGGGACTTAAAGTGGAACACAAACAGACAGCACAGCTTTCCACAGAAAGTTCTTTATAACACAGCTATTACATGAGTGATAGAACTACCATGCTACCATATATAAACTAAGCAATTATCACCCTTAAATCAACCTAAGGACTAGGTTAACAAGCAAACTTGGATCCTAAGCATCATCAAATCACACATGGCGAATATGAATTAGGTGACTGCTAAAAAGCAGACCACAGTAACATTAAATTAACAGTTCCTTCTGAGAAGCATGCCTGAATAGAGAATTGATAAAGCAAAATCTTTATGATTTTATTTTTCTCAGCAAGAATTTTCTTCATATGAAATTCTATTTTGTTGGAATACTGAATACAGCCCACTGTAACCCAAGAAACTGAGATTATAGTTATCTACTTTCAATACATATAACAGGAAACAGAAATACTTTTTAGTCAGCCATATATGCTGTTGTACCTAAAAGCTGATCTATTCTCAAATATTCTTTTTGATTGGGAAGAATTTTCTAGGATAAAATTAGCAAATTTTATCTCAGATGTTTCTCTCACTGTCTTGCAACTAGATATTTTTCTTTAGACATTTCAATCAGACTCCATTTCAAAACTGCAGGTCTCATGCTTATTTGGCTCCTAATATAAGCAATACTTGAGACAGAAGGCCTAAGATAAAAATTCTAATTTCTAGAAATAGATGGTGCAAGCTTAGAGCTCTTAACAGAAAAACTGCTACATTTTCACAGAAAATATTACAGAAGGAAATTATAAGAATGTAAACAGGCCATATTAGTCATTCTGAAAAAACAGTTTTGAAAAGTATACCAAAGATCATACAAAAACCCATCAGAGAAGCAAAGATCAATAACAGAATATATTAAACAGGACAGCCTCCTAAATATGTTAATACCCAAATTAAAAATGTGCTTTAAATCTGTGAAGTCTATTATAATGGTGCCAGCTCAGTTCATAACAGCATTGTGCACAAAGCAGATCTATTTGGCCCCTGGCTGCAGAAGCTTTTGTTCAGACAAAATCAAATTTCATGCCTTTGTATACAATGCTGCTTGAAAGTCCTGTCCGAAACCTGGTGTCTTGCATCTCACATATTACTTATTCCACAATCCACATAAACAGTTTATCTTTCTCTTGCTTGTTAATTCTGCCCTTCCAGAAACATATCTGCTTCTGTCCTCCTACACACCTCCACTCCTGCACAGTTATGGACACACTGTATTCCAGGGCCACCTGCAAGGAAAATAGCAATTCCATCCTGCAGTACCTGCTTCTAAAAGAGTTTGCACTATACAGTTAGGTCATTCAAGACCTTTCAGGCACTCAATGTTTTTTATCTGACAGTTTTTGAATCATGACGACGCAAACTGACACGGAATATTGCTTTTAAAGAAGGACGATCTTACATAGTTTCCCATGCTCTATAGAGATTAAAGTATCAAATTGTATGTTGCCAGAAAGAATTGGCTGTGAACTATTCTGAAATTAGAGCTGCTGGAAATTTTCTGTTTGCATAAGCACTTGTACTGTTTCCTGCATAATCTGTGAATGTCCTGGAAAATGGGCTGAAAATTGAAAGTTTCAAAATAGCCAGAAATTTTATCCTGGAAACAAGGGATCATTCCCAACATGGATGCCTGAAAGACTGGTTACACTTTCACATTTCTGCAACAATCTGGTTTAACAAAGCACAAAACAAACACTTTAAGAGCTGTCAGCTCTTCCTTTGAGATCGGTGGAATGACAGGGCTTGAAGGGTAGTCTAGGGAAGGCAAAAGTAGGAAGAAAATCAGATCCTCTGAGGCTGAGCGCCATGACCATGCAGTCATTTTTCCAGTGACAGCACAGCTGACAGTATTCAGAAATTTCAGTGTTTGGATCCCAGAAGACTTATTGCAAACTAATGCTTTCTTGCCACTATTTTCTCCCTGTTGATTCTGCTAAACAGAGATGATTTTGATGCTTAAAAGACACAAGTACTTGAAACACATGGATCTTTCTTGAACTGTTTGAGTGCACACAGACGTATACTTACAAGTTTCAGTTTCTAAGGGGAAAATTTTTTTGGCAGACAAGAGGAAGCTGAAGAAGCTTTGCACATACTTTGTACGACCAAAACTGCACAAAGTAGTCATACATTTTCCTTAATCTTTCTCCCATGCCCTATGTAGAATGCAAAGCCCGGAGTTGCTGTCAAGCAGCCAGAAAACTGTCATGGACAATTTTTGCCCTTGAGAAAGTGAATTTTTATTTTTTTTCTTTTAAAACATGTTATTCTTGTTTGAACCCATAAATAAAGGCTTATTTACAACAAAGAGATTCATGTAAGAGATATTTCTTATGTGTAGCAAACAATTATTGGCAATTCGTTGATAGTTGAAGTATTAACTTTTGACCAAAAGGACCTAATTTCTATTCCAAGAAAACATCATATTCATCCCACTGAGGGGAAAATCAGTTATAAAGCTAAGATTTCCCATAGAACTAAAATTGCTCACTGTTTTTGACACTGGTGATACATGTACAGCTAAGCTTATTTAAATCCTTGCAGGAAATACCTGCCAAAATTCACTTTGGCTTGAACCAGTCCTGTTCTGTTTTTAAAGTTTGCTACTGAATATACTCTATTTTAGTCCAATTCCAAATAACAAGGAATAGAAAAAGAGGAAATGATCTGAAGTTGCAATAGAGGTGATTTAGATTGGATATTAAGAAAGACTTCTTCACTGAAAGGATTATCAAGGACCAGGGAAGAGGTTGAGTCACCATCATAGGAGGCATTCAAAAGATGTGCAGATGAGGCCCTTAGGGAGTTGATTTAGAGGTGGACTTAGCAGTGCTGGGTTAATGGCTGGACTTGATAATCTTAAAGGTATTTTACAACCTAAATGGTTCTGTGATCTTATATAAACTCCTATTGATGTCCTGAGGAAACCTCACAGCATATGACTGTTGAATCCAGGCAGAAAAGTGAGGCAGACTTTACCACCTACATAAGTCATTACCAAATAATATTTAGGATATAACCACAATCAGGAAAAAAAAAAATCTCGCATTAGTGAAAAAGCATCTTCCTTTAACAAACTCAAGGCCTTTTTCTGATTGACATCAGTAACCCTGCAGAATGTAACAGGGCATCACAAGCGAAACCTGTCTGAAGATACACCTAGAAAAGAGGAGTTAAAAAACTTGACATATCTAAACGATTGTGCTCTGAGACGTATGTCTGTAGGAGTGCATGAGTCAACAATATATTTTATGACTAATAACAAGCTTTCTGCCATACTGTAGTGCATTAATATATAAATGACCTACTTTGAACTGCCCTCTCCTGCATTCAGTCTCCTCCTGAAACTCTCAAATAAAAACATTTAAACAAGCCTAAATACATGATCTTCCAGATTTCTCCAGGCTCCAGAAAAATCCACCTCATTATTTTTGACACTAATGTACTTTAGAAGCAGCCATCACGCTTTAAACTGCTGAGAGTTGCGCACATTTCGCACATTCACACCAAACCGCAGCCGCAGAAACCTGCGGCCGGCGTTCATGTGACAGAGGCATCCTCCCCCTGGAACCCTTCAGACCACGGCAATGCATACTAAAGGACAGCCTGCCCCTCTAAGGAATTCTAGGATTTCATCAGTGGCCTCATATGAACATGGATTTGGAACAGAATTCTAGAGAAACGCAAGTAGAAATTAAGGCCAACTAGAAATGAGGCCAATCTCTTGCTAATGTTGGATTGGAAGATAATTCTGACCAGAACCCCTCTGCTGGGGAAATGCAGCCCAACCCCAAGAGATCTGAGGAGGATCTGGGCTGTAGAAGTAACCATTCTTTCTTCCAGGAATGAAAAAATAGGAGATTATCTCTCTCAATCCAATTTAAATGGCAGTACAAAAAGATCCATATACAAAGACCTATCAGAGATGAGAAGAATGAAAAATAAAATAATGCTTTCCATTTCCTTTTGGATTAAAACAGATTTTATTCTTTCCAAATATACTCCACAATCTCCTTTCCAAATTTTGCCACCAACTGGGACAGCTGCTGAGTAAGAGCCAAAACGCATCTGAGACACATGTAGCACTCAGATTTTGAACTTTTGCCTTTCCTTTCTTTCCAAGGATAGGTAACTGTCTCACTAAGTGAACACTAAAAAACACCCTTGGAAATTCAGATTCCTGAATGCTGTCTTGACTGCTTTTCCATTATATTTACTGTGTTCTTGGATTAATCTAACTATTTAGACTAAGAACTCAATACTTAGGCCACTAAAATCTTTCTCTTTGAGATTTTTTCAGGCTGGTACTAGTATAGATCCACATTTTAATCCTGCGACTTTTAAAGGCAATAACAGTGGACAAGTTTGCAGCACATTCACATAAACAAATGGTGAGGATAGGGAATTTTATGTTTGCTAGTCTTACTGTTATGATTAAAAAAACTTTATTTTTTACCATCTAATATTTGCTTTCATGTAATACATGTAAAATGTACAGTAGTCAGATGGGAATGACAACTGTACAATTAACAACATTTTCAGTAGCAGAAATTATTAGTGTTGCTGAGTTAGGATGTACAGGAACTGGCTTGAATTTCTTATTCTTTAAAAGCAAAACATGCAAAGGCCGTACATACAGACATTATCACCAGGACACAGACCTTGGACAAGATTGTAATCTTGCAGTTCTCTCTCTATCTGCTGCTACATATGCAAGTATTTCCCTGGATCTGATCTAAAGAGCAATGCTCAAGTTTGATTTAGCATTTAATTCCACTACAGGAAAGCAATAAGAAGAAGCTAACCATGCAGTCGATGCCTAAATTCCACTGTAGACAAAGTATTTTATTGAAAGAGAAATGGAACTACACATGTGTAAGCTCTTTTTAGGATATAAGCCTTCACAGAGCTGAACTCCACAAAGAGATGTTTGTTCTCAAGTTACTTTTTTATCGAATGCAGCACATTCTTTATTCTGATATGCAATTAGATGTATTTACTTACACAGCAGAAAACTTTCACAGCCATTTCCTCATTAAACTGGCCTAGGATTATCCGAACGTCATTGCCCTGGAGATTGAATAAAATACGTGGCAGTTAAACACAGTCGCAGCTCCCAGACACCACTTTAATTGGCCATTCAGATCATGCAGGGATTTAGCACAGATTACAGCTGCAGACAGAATTAACGCAGAACTATTTCATCTTCTATGAGTTAAGGAACTTGAAGTACCGCAAAAGAAAAAAAAGAAAAAAAAAGCTGAGGTGTAGAAAATGATTAGTCTATAGTAGTAATGAAAGTAAAACCGATAATACAGTCAAATATTAGTATTCAATAACACTAAAATATCAAATATTCTTTTGCATCTTTGTAATATTTCTACTAAAATTTTGCATATTAGAACCAGTTGAAGACATAACCTTATCACCGTCTGCACGAAATAAAACTGTAAAGTTAAGAAATGAAATTTGTGAGATCAAATGCCTGCTCTAGAAATTTTTAAATGTTTTACTCATACAATATCTTCTCTACAGTCACTATAACACATTGTCAACTCCCTCTCTACTCCCTCCCATCGCCACACATTAAAAAAAAAATCATCACAGTTTAAGAACCTATGACTGAAGTCTGAAGAGAATTTTACTTTCATACTTAGAAACATATTAAGAGTCTTCCTAAATTCAGGAGCATATGCAGGAAAATATTTCTCCAGGAACAGGACTAACCTCTTCCTAACATAAAAAATTACTTCTAATATCCATAAAACACACTTTTACAGCTTCACATTACCTTTCTTTTCACATAAAGGCAGATTTCTCTGCAAAAGCCTGAGCAAATCAAATTTTTCATTTCTTTCACATAGGACCTGTTTAGAATAACTAATAGCTCTTTCCTTCTCCAAGGAAAAAACAAACATATGATTCGGTATGATTTTCAGTGGCAAAAAACATTTAAGTTTTAATTAAATCAATTTGTCAAAGATTTTTAGCTCAGATAATTTCAGTGTTTATTTCTTGTTTAGCAGAAAATATTATGATGGACAGTGCAGTAAGATATTAGAATGCCTCTGTAATTAAATGCATGAAAACAGTATCACTCTTAGCATGGTTTAAATCAGAGATAATGTAACGTGCTTGGCTCATTCTGAACCTGTGCATTTTCAGTAAGCCTGCTTCTCTTCATTTTTATATTTAGCCACAGACGGATAAAGTAATGCAAATCTTTTTCAAGTGGATTAGATTCTTTATAAACAAATCTAACAAGGTTATATGAAACTAAACAAACAAATTACACAAATTACAGCAATAGTATTACAGTTTTTGTAACAACAATAAATAGATTTAGGAATTATGCACAAAAAACCCTCACCTCATCTACTATTTCTTTTTTTTCACATTTTAAAAATAATTTGGTTATTCTTGGAACCTCAGCTCTGAGTCATTTGACTGCTCTGAACATAAAAATGCAGACTTAATAACTGAAAAAAAGAGTAGCAGACTTTGACTAAAAAATAAATGGCACAGCACCTAATAATGAAACTTGAAATTGAAGAAATTCCTTTCCATTTTATAACATGATGAGAACCAATTAAAAAAAAACCAAACAAATAAACAAGATATGTAAACTATGTGGCTTCATAAATAATAATCCCAGAGTGCACACACAGCAGCGCTGCCCACTGGCTGTGTGACAACATTCAGGCTGAAGTCATAGTGCCTGTGGTGTGTGGTTTCACGCCTTAAGACACTGCTTCCACCTGATTATCACATAATTTAGTATACAATCATGTAACCAAGGAATTGTGTGTCAGAACACATGTAATTTAGGAACTAATTTAGGAAAGTCTATACAACAGGTCTTCCTCTTGCATGCATAGCAGTCTTCCCTGTGCAATGACACACTCCTCAGCCAGCCTCTTCCTCCTGAACTCCACTTTTTGCATCCTCTTCCACATTTTCCCCAAATTTGTTCTTGAAGAATTGCATTCAAGATTGCAAGTAAGCCTAGATCCACTGGATGCCAGGCTTGGGTCTGCTGGCTCCACCCCACAGAAGTGACACTGAAGCTTCAAATTCATGCAGCTGCTCATAGCTCAAGTGCCTTGCAGAGGTTTTATCTGCATGGACAATGAAGTCTGCACTGAAGTGTACCAGAGGTGGGTTCACGTCAGTGCCCGTGGGTCAAAGTCCACATTACAGACTCATGCAAAGAGATACATCAGATGCTTGCTGGGCATAACACCTTTTTACCCCTTCATTCATACTGTTAACTGACTATAAACCAGCATGATTTCCTAGCAAGGATATACTATTTCTTTACTCAAACCCTTGCAGAATGGTGCAAGTTAACACAGTGGAACTTCCTCATAGGGATCAAAGAAATCACCCACTGGATCCCAGCAAGTGTCAAGTCTCTTTTTCAGAGAGCTGTAAATTGCTTGCGTGGAGCTAAAACATATTTGACAGAAGAGGTTTTAATTCATGGAACTAGGCAGGTGATCTACAAGATGATTAAAAACATCCCAGGGGGAAGGCAACTCCCAAAACTGCACTTACATAAAAAGACCAATGTTTAGACTGTTTGCCAGATGGTGAGCTGTCATATTTACTCTTCCCAGAGATTACAGTAGCAATATCAGCATTTAAGCTTTGCCCCTCAGTAAGAAATACATATGTTCCCATATGGACTGAAGTTCAAACAAGAAAATGAAGAACAATTACATTTCGTTTACCCACAGTTGTGGCAAATCCTGCATAAAAACATGTTTTATAAATTAAGACTATAGCACAGCCTCAAAAAATAATGACTCTTTTTCTCCTTTCCTTCTTTCACATAGGTGAGGACGTTATTTGGCTACTAAATATAAAATGTCTTTGGTAGCACCAGCAGCTGAGTAATATAAACCCTGAAGAGAGTGAGGATCAACACATCTAAGATGCTCTGCTGAGGGATGAAGAACAACTTGTCTCCTTCACTGCCATTTCTAAAAGCCTAGACACGAGACACTCTTTAGCCTTTTCAGAGTTTTTGAGTGATGCACATTATGCTGGAATAGGCAGCTATTTTTTTTCAGCCTTCAGAGCTTCCCTTTTTTGATCAGATTTTAATCTGTCTCATTTCTAATGAATAACACCACAATGTTGTATTATATAACTTTCCAGAGAAGGATTGCTACAATATCTCATCTGCCAGGAAAAGTCAACGTCTTGGCAGGCTCTTTATGAGATACCTAAATTGAATAGCTCAGATACTCTGTCTTATTCTCTACCATGTATCTGACAGTCAGGAGGTTATCAATAAATCTACAAAAACCTGGGTAGCTTTGACAAAAGAAGTAGCCACATGTTCTGCCTTCTAAATGCTTGGATGTCCACTTGAAAAACTATAGATAAGCCTCTGACCTTAGCTATGGAATCACTGATGGTGGAGGTGAACTAGAGGACACCAACTCCCACCATCACAACATGATGGTAATTCTTTTGTCCTACATGCAATATATGAAAAAGTTGGAAGCAAAAGTGCTATTGCTCTCGCAATTTGCAGGTGCATGCACAGAATTTTCAAGCATTTACATGGATGTACAAATCCATCCCTTTCTCTGAACACAAAAATGAATTTTAAAGATATACTTAAGCTTAAATTTACATTTTAAGTGTGCAGTCAGTGCAGTAGAAACTAAGGTGTTACCGAGAGAAATATAAAATATAAAGGTAGATTTCTGCAAATCATATCAGATTTTGCTATTTTCCATTCCATAATCATCAATTTCATTAATTTAAATGTGTTTGTGAAAATAAAAGGTATTTCAGGTAAGCAGATACCAGTTTACCTATATGAGGTTTACATATTGAAGAAAGGAATGAATTATTGGAATTGTTTAGCTAAATTCTGTGTCAAACGTACCTAACAACAACTAACCTTATGTTTCTGTCAGGAACAAGCAATTTTCTGGATAATTGCTTATTTATTATTTTACTAATTTGTTTTGAAGAAGAAATCATGAGATAACAAATATACTGTTAGTTCAGTCTTCTGGTATTCCCTACAAAACAACCCAGTTTGTTGTTGATGCAGAGGAAAGCTAGAATCATATTGCTTCCTCTGACTTCCAGCCTAAAGATCCATGCTTAATATGCATTTTTTTTCTTATTATACCACTGCTAGTCAAAAATATGGACTTTACTGTAACACCTACTGGAGTCTCTTCAACCCAGACAGGTTTCCAGAACGGAAATGCAAACTGGCTTAGACTGGACACACACAAATGGCTTTCCACAAACATAGCCTTTACCTATTAATACTTTAAACATTCAAGTTTACATCTCTAGATTGTGAAAATAATAAAGCAAATTTAGTTTACTGTGTTCCAGCAATCTAGCTTCAGTAGTGGTCTAGTCTTACACAGGCCAATATTCTTGCTTCAATTTTATTTTTTTAATATCATTTAGTTTGCTAAGTTTTTTTTTTTGCAACCTGTTTTACACATATTTAAGCATTTGCAAGACTGTGGCTTTGGTGGTGTGTCATATGTACTTCATGCCAGAAACAATTTGATCTTCGCCATTTAAAAGTGCTTCCTCCTGCTGTTCAATCATTTGTCTCATGTTTCTGTGCAGTTTTCATCTCTCCTGTGTCTAGTTTATTGCTGGTTGTGCTGCATGGTAATGCTAAAATATAGTTTTAATTTTATGAGATGCCAGAAGTCCAATAAATCATTATAATAAGAGAAGGATGGGAAATTATTCTGCTACCAAATTTATTTTTTTCTTCTTCTTTCCTTATGATTCATTTGAAATCATGCAGATGATGTTAGCAAAGGACTAAAGAACTCAATTTAAAATGTGTAATGAAGCTAATGGAAAGAGGCTCAATATCCTTTCTACACGATAATTTACCTTAAAAGGGTTCTGGTTCCAAATCTCAAGAATTTTCACATGTATATCACTATGACTGGGGCTTTAACTGCAAACATTAAGCCAGCAACAACTTCCTTTGTTTAGTATCACTATTGGGAACTATCAAAAATATTTACTATACATAGACCTTCATTAACTTAAGAAGGACTAGGCCCTCAAAATGCCTTTTTTTTTGATATTATTATGCAATGGAATGTAGTAAGACATCATTCTAACACAAATTTAATTTCCTTACTCCTCTTCATAGAAAAAAATATCACCATTTTCTCTTTGCCATCAAAGAGCAACACATACCTTAAGCTTCTTTACACTTGTGCAGGGATCATTGGAAAAACTCTCAGTATCTGAAATCTCGATGTCTTTGCCATCAAGGACGCCAGTCAGATCATTCCTCACCTGTCACAAGTTGAGAAAAAGGCAAACTAGTGAGCCGAGAGCCAGTGAGAAGGAAGCAGATGGACTGCCTTTATATCTGTAATGACAAGCAATGATCTTGACGATGATACATGCGCCCACATCGTTTTTTCCATTTCGCCTAAAATGTGATCAAGGCTCTATTCCTCTACGACCACAATCTGCTATCAATGGCTGTACCACGTAAAGCACTTTACTATGAGTGGAAAAAAAAGTTCACACACAGGCCCACAAACTGGGCTTCCACTTTGTGTCATAGAGTGGACAATTCTGTATTTCCAGGGCTGTTAGGACCAAAACCCTTGTTGCAGTCAAAGCAATGCATGAGACGGTATGAAGGGAAGAGGCTCATCAAGGAAACTCTTATACATTCTCAAGTATTTATTTCAGTTGGTCCTAAAATGAACCAGCAGAGCTTAGCTTACATCACTTAGGGACTAATAAAGCCTAATGAACTCCTCTGTGGCCTGCTCCCCTCTTAGATCACTCATCCCACCATGGGGCAGCAAGACATATAGTTGGCTTGAAGGTGGCACATGCAACCAGGTACCAGCAGATTTTTTCACCTGTTTAATAGTGGCAAGACTGTCCTCTTTGAGCTGCCTAATAGCACAAAGAAGCCAAACAACATACAAAGCAATCTGGTTTTCTTATTTAGGGTTTTTTCCCCTATAACTGCTTATATGACAGGTATTTTGTTATAATTGCTGCTGGTTTTCCTCCAGCCACATGACTGCAAAACCAGTTTCACATTACTATTCCTAACAGACAAGCAAACATAATTTTAGTCTGCAACATGATTACAGAGTGAAATGAAGAGAGTGGCGCACCAATTTTAAGTTAATAGAATTATGAACACATCAATTGCAGTGATTGTCTATTTAATTTGTTTGTAATAACAGAAATAGGAGAAGCAAATCAGTGTAAAACAGGTATCCCACATGCAAACTCAGAAAACAGAGGATGGAAGGTACGTGATATTAAACAGGAGAATTTAGAAGTCTGGGTATCATATGCATACTTTCTGATGACCCTCTGTATGGGTCATTTCCTGACAATCAGCACTACACCAGCTTCCTTAATTACTTCTTCCATGGCCTTTATGTAACTTTATCCCTTTAGTCATGCTTTAAAATTACTAAGACATATTTTTTTACTTTATAACCTTTTACAATTATTAGAACAAATGGACATAGAAGTAACTTTTTATTAAAAATTGTTTTATCTCAGAGAGGCAAATCGGAATGGTCAGCCTGCCAAGATTTCAGTTACATCCTTTATTCTTCTGTGATGTTGCCAGTTTTTAAGCTCATTCTGTGAAAATGTGTTCACAAAAAGTGATCAGTTGTGACTTCTTCTTCTACGTCTATACTAATAAAACTGAATTATTGTTATTTTAATTCTAGTAATGCCATTAACTACTCCTTGCAACACAGGTTTTTCTCAATATGAAGAATTTTTTTTAAAAAAAAAACCATCAGTGATAACAAAAGAAAAAATCCTCTCTTGATCATAGTTTAGCCAATGTTCAAAATCCTTTACTTAGTGTTAAGTGAACACTAGAACTATCATTTGCTACTGACAAAAAGTAACATATTCCTTACTTAGGATCAATGTACTTTCCAAAGGAATACAACTTGTCATATGCTTCTACCCAATACTGTCCTATTTTCTTCTGTAGACAAGATTTTTTTTTAGTTTCAGATTTACTTTTCTGATATTTTCTGACCAATGCTAGTCAGTCTTTTAATCAAAGAAAGATTAGATTAACATTACTCAGCTATACTGAGCAGAAAACAGCTGATTTACCAAAGCCAAATTAGACCATTATTAACATAAGAACAATGACAAAAAACACACATTAAATATTATTAATACTTATGCATAGGCTTCAGTGGTGGGCACAAAGCTGATGATTATAAAAATTATACTTCAGGCTGTCTACTGATGTGTTGGGATTCCATCCCTTCAGAACTTGAGGAATTAAATTGCGTATGTTTGGGGTTATTTCTGAGCAGCGCTTATTTAAATTCAGCCACTGAGAAATTTCTTTGACATCTCCCCTGGCTCATCTGCTAGAAGCAAAGTATCTGTGGCTTTCAGAGCTCCTAGACTTTTCATTTATCTACTGATTAATCTCCCAAAAGACACATCTTACTAGATTTTGTGCCAACGAAGCTGAAAACCTTTTCCCTTTACTGCTGCAAGCAGATATTTGCTGTTTTCCAAATGCATCTGCTGTGGAGATTTTGCCAAAAGAAAGGTGATTCGTTCCCATTATCCCAACAAGATATTAGCAGCTTTGTAAGAATTTACAAGGTTTTTCTAAAAGATGATGTTTCCCTTTTGATGCTCTGCTATGTCTGACATCTGTCATCTTGTGTCCCAGGTCAGGGAGTATTTTTACTGTATTTCCAGTTTTTACTTCCTATTTCCATACTTTTTTTCCCACCACCCTCAGGTTCTTTTCTTCCTTTACAAATACTCTAAATATACCATGGAATGGAAACTTATGGTTTTCTTTCTACAGAGGTTCTTCACTTCTTTCAGATAAATTTGTAACTACAGAATCTTCTGATTTAGATTTAGGTCCAAAGTCAGTCACCTCCACTTCTAGAGCTGCCAGTCCTGATGCGAACATTCCTATTTTGGATGAAATTTGTGAAACTGAGAATACAAAACGCTGCATGTTTTGTTTTAGCAGATGCTTGCAGTCCTGGAAAGTGTGTTACCAGCAGTTTTAGTACAAGCAGTTTTAGAGCTCAGCAGCAATCGTTTCATTCCACCAACTCTAAGTAAGGAGAACCAGAAACTGCTTCTGTCTTTTGTTGTGTAAATAGGATAATTTCAACTTTCAGAAACTGCTGTAGAAAGTGGTAACAAAACTGCATTAAGTTTTTATGGGGATCCACAGTTGCTAAGGAAATTTTACACCAACTATAACACAGAAGCAGTGTAATTCCAATTTTAGACCCTTGTTGACAATTTAATGAAGGCTGTAGCTCTATGACTGTTTACATCAACTTTACATACTTTAAAGACGGCAATATTTCATTTTCCCAAAACAGGAACTACAAGTCCTGGTCATCAATAAACCTGAAAATTTTCATAAACCAGTGAAAGACACTTTTGCACTCTTCTGCCTAAAAAACTAGATGAAATCAGTATTTCACCATACTACATATCTCTGTGGTCAGCTGCAAAAATTACTGGGGTGCAAATATGTTTACTCAGGAGCAAGTTCCAAAATATGAATTTGTAAGCAATGCTTTTTCAGGAAGAAAAGGAGGGCCCTTTTGATTTGGCAAAAGTGAAGATGCAAGAGAACTGGTTTTTCTCTCTCATTCTGCCAGAGCTGTTCTTTGATTCAGTTCCTATGACTGAAATAAAGGTTTTAAAGCTTGCTACCAAGTCAGGCTGTACATTTTTCTTGTGAAGTGAATGGCAGCAATACTTGCCTACCTCATAGCTCTTGTATCAAATTTAGTGATGTTTGAGAGGTGAACAACAAAGTCCCTCACCCTGCACCTGTGAAAGAAGAAATACAGGGATTTTGAGGAATAAAGAACTTGCACTGCAAAGGCAGAAATTTTAATTTCTTTACTCCCTAGCAAACTGAGAGAGTAGATAGAATAAATAAGCAGGCTGTAAAAAATGGTGAGTCTAGAGGAAATAAATTATCAACATATTGTGTTCTGTACCAGAAAGAATGGCTGTAGCTTTAAGAAAAGCAAGAAAATGTTGGGGAGGATCATGGTCTGGCACCCTAAGGAAGTGAGACACAAGTGCACAGCCCCTGGACCAGGGACCTCACCAGCCAGCAGCCCAGCAAAAGGAGCATGGCAGGCTTGGAGGGAACAGCCAGTTTCAGCCACGAGGTGACACCTCCATGCAAGTTCATGGTAATAAGACAGGTCCAGTGCAAAGCTGAGAAGTCAATCCTCAAGTCTGGAACAGGATCAGGTTTGGTAAAAATAACCAGGGTCAGACAGAGCTCATGGTTGCTGGGCAGGTCCATACCAAAATGACAGGACTAGGGACAAGCCTACAGTGTCCCTGCCAGGCATAGCTGGGATAGAGAGACTGAGAAAGCAGCACCCTACAGCATCACAGGGGCATGGACTGATGGCACTGAGTTGAGCTGAAATGGCATCAGGGATGGGGAAAGGGTGACATGCAGCCCTAGAGGGATACTCAGGGGCAGAAAGGGCTTTTGGTGCTCTCAGAGCCCTGACACAGAATTTTGGTTGTTTTTTACTTCCTACATGAACTCTGTGTGATGATTCTCTGCATAAAATATATAAATGGTCGCTCACAAGGATACAAAAATTGCACACATAGTGGTTTTGTTTCAGATGAGATGAGATTGCTCACTTCAGTGAGATTATGGGTGCAAGCACTTTGTAACCTGTAGTAAATAGTTAGCATCCATTTGACCACAGTATTTCATTTTTTTGCAAGCCAATTTTATCTGGTTATTCTTAGGAAAACAGTAAAGAAAGGTGGCATTCCTGATGAACTGTCAATCTAGTTATGATAGCCTGGAATTAGGGGTCTCCACTGACCAACATTTCAAACTGTTTCAAATTACATGTTTAAAGGCACAGTTCACTTAGTTAATCCTAACTCTGCCAGTTACAAAATGAATTTAATAATTTTTAGATTAATCATACTACTTTGCTTTTAACAGATATTTCCGATGACCTTTTGGTTCACTAAAGCTGCATGTAAGTACAGCAAGCTAAATCCTTGTCATTCAGGGCAGTCTAATCCCACCAGATGTTGATCATAAGAGATGCCTAACAAATGAGAACTGGTCAGACCAGATGGATTACACAGTCAGATACTTTACTAAGATTTCCCATTGTCCAGAATATACAGTTCACTACAAAACGTTATAGCGTAGGAGTTTCAGTACAGACATATAAATATATGTGTACAAAACAAATGCTTGAATGATAAGAAAAAATTTTCTCATTACGTGGACAAAATGTAAATTGTGAGTAATTGCATAGGACAGATTACAGTTTTTGGGATTAGTAAAGATAGAGGTCTCACCATACACGATGAATTACAAGCAAACATAATTATCCCTATTTCCATTCCAATGGAACACATTACTCACATTTAGAGGCTTAGAAGCATTAAGTGAAAACTTACATCCAAGAAATACAAACTGCAGAGATACATTTTCATTGATATACATATAATTTGGGACTACAAAAATGAAGCAGGTGATAGAGCCTTATTTGAAGCAGAGAGACAATGCAAAAATAAAAGATGAAGCAAAAATACACCAAGAGGAAACAGTAAAATACTATTTTGGCTAGTAGGAAAGAGTTTCATTTAAAGGAAAACTAAAAAACTAAATATGTTTTGTTGTGCAAAGGAGAAATTAAATCAGAACTGCATTGGATTTCTTTTTCTGTTCAAAAGAAATCAGATATTTTTTAAAAGTACTATGTTTATGGTTTTCATTGTGACAGGAAGAGAATAAGGAACCCTGGAATATTGGATTTTTATTTGGGTGAACTGCCACAGTACAGGTTTTCATAAAAAATACTACTTTTTTCATTACAGAAGGATGCTAGTAGCTGGGTTTAACCTGAAAACTAATGCAATCAATATTAGTCTTGCCTACAAGAAGCACCCACATGCTTTAGATTGAATCTTTCAGACTAGAGTAATAATAACACTGCTAATGATATATTTGTTGTATTTGTACTATAACTACATATTCCAGTTAAAAATGGCAATTATCCTCCTTTCTGCCTGGAATGGCAGTATGGTAAATATGGTTTCACATAAAACCTACATATGTGTGACCATCAAACAGATCATATCTATTTAAAAATAAACCTCCGTGAAGTCAGCTACAAAATGCCCTAATTTCCTTCTAAATTCCCTAAAGGAAGAAAGAAATTTCCTTACTTTACCTTTCTTGTGTTTTTTATTCACAGAAGTTAAACATAATCAGGAACTTTGATGTCAAACTTACCAGTTGTGTGTAAAAAGAATTGATAGGCATGTAGGGTTCTTTTGGTAGGGGGAAAATTTATTAGGGGGCTTTAGGGTGACCTACAGACAGTCCAAGTTAGAAGGTGATTTCTCTCCAACAGATAAAAAAACCCCAATTCATCTTATCAAGAGGTGGATCAGTTGCTGTGAGGTATTTGAAGAAGCCAGCATATTACAGTGAAATAGAAATTTAGCTAGGAAAAAAGCCCAGGGATCTGCACTACAACAAAGTATGGAAAGGTTAAGCTCTACTTAATCTACAGGTATGTTAAGAACATGCACATAATGTTCAGCAGGACTTTGAGCAGTCTGAAAAAACAAATTCTCTTCACTAAGACTGGACACTAAGTTATAACACAACTCAGTAATACAGCAGTGAGAGGAAAGGAATGGTACATTCCTTACAGGAAAAAAGTACAAAATGCATTGGCAAGCCAGAAAGGATCTCTAAGATAGTAGGCAAGGATTGAAAGTAATGATATATTCTATAAGAAATAACATCTGTTCACACGAGCAGTTAAGGAGCACCAATGAACAAAATTGAAAAAAAAAATGCACCAAAAATATACTTCTGGTTCTTTTACTGTGGGATAGCATCTACAAAACTGAGGATAATGTGATTTCTGATGGCTTCCAGGGAAATAGGATGACCATCCTTCTACAAGTTTATCAGATGTGACTCGTAGAGAAAGCAGAACAAAATTAAAGGGTCTGGAGTTTGTAATGTTATACAACAGTAATTTTCATGTCAGGTATTATGAAAGTAAATAGGGGCCATATTGAGAATAGATTATTTAATAATTCATAAACCAATGCCAGAAGTGCAAGTAATTAAGTGAGACTTTAGAAATGCTTGTTTATTACAGCGGGGGAATGCAACAGGACTACTGAAGTTGGTGCAAGCTTTCAAGAAGCTGGGAGTGCAGAAATACTCAGTATTTTTATCTTGGAGGGAGGTAATGTGGAGGCAGACAAGTAAAGGCACTGTATATTATTATGTGTGAAGAGCAATCAGAACATCAAATGAAAAATATAGAGTACACCTGCATCTTTTTCTGGGAAATTAAATTTCTCAGGGTTTAAATATGAGTTTAAAGAAAAAATATTTAAAGAAATTTTTTTAAAAATTAAAATGAATTAAAACCCTCTAGATTATACAGTAAGGCTGCTTTACATTGGTGAATTTAGTCTAGCCTAGGAAATAAGAATAGAACAAGATAGAAAGTCTCATGGTACCACAGAAATAAAGAATAAATCACAGCTTAGAAAAAGATAATTAATTTCTTTTGAAGGACACACTGTACCACCACCCTCAAACCCACTTCTGTAATAGTCCACATGTAGCAGAGACTGTTCAACTACTGAACCAAAAATTAGGGACTCAAGATCTGCCTACATTATTAGAGGTGGACAATGTACAGTGTTTAGTAATTCTTACATACATAGACATTTCAAACACATTTATTACACTCAGGAAGAGCCCATTTACTAAAAAAAATTCTGAAAGGAATTCATTGAGAGGGATAATTCTAACAAACATGAATGATAATTAAATATTGCTTAAGAAAATGTTATCAGTGCTAAAAGAGCTTTGATTTATAATTACATAAAGAAGCACCTTTATGTAAAATCCTCCTTGATGAGGCAGAATGAAAGCAACCTACCATTTATACATTTGAAGTCTCTTAATCCATGATGGATAAAATATTCTTTTATTCTAACACTAATTAGGAAGGGTGTTACATGAATATTGCCAAAGTTAAGATAAATGAGCATTTCTAAGGAATGAGTCATCTCATCAATAAATAGATGTCTAAAACAGGTGAGATGAATTACATCCTGGTAGAACCTCTCTCCTTTCTCCATTAACTATAAATGGAGCTCAGATGACTCTCAGATACAGAGAGCTGAACTCTAGCTGAATTTCAGGTCTCAAAAATCTAACCCTGTCCCAAAATGGTGTTCCAGTAGCACTGCCACTTGCTGAAACTTGGAAGCCCCAAAGATCCCTTACCTTAACAAAAGATTCTCAGGGCAAGGTCAGTGGAGTGAGCTGTCTTCCTGCATGGAGCCTTGTTCAACCAGTGGCTGAGGGAGAACACACAGAGTCTTACTCCACTTCTTGGCTTTAAAGTCCTCATGTATTGGGATTCTTTTCTTTCAGAAAATCTGGACCAAGTTTGAAGTTTTGCCATCACTCAGTCACTGTACCAAAGCTACATTTCCTCACTAATGGTTCAATTGCATCAGACTCAGGGGGCTATGCCAACATTTATGAAAACCTCTGCATCCAGGAGTAAGTCTTGTTACCAACTGAAAACTATGAATTCAAGCCTCAGTGGAAAACTAAAAATGGAAGAAACATTTACCTAATATAAAAAGTAGATGACATTTTGATGAAAGGGAGATTACAGAACCCGTGAGGATAGAGATCACAAGGAATTATCGCATTATTTCAAAAGTCCTCCAAAATAGCAATCCATATTCCTCAGACTTCCTAAATGTGGAAAGGTCAGCAACATCAAGCTCAGATTTAATTCTGTTCTATGCCTGAACTATGGGAATACTTACCCTCCTGGCAACACACTGGGGTATTAGGGCTTTAGGCTTTTTAGGAGTACAGGGATAGGTTTGCTTAAAATTTGAGAACAGTTTAATAAAGCTTTTCATTAACTTATTTTCCACTGCTCCAAACATCTTTGTTTAGATCAATTTTGTAAAAAAACCCTGCAGCTTAAACATCATAAGTGTCTATTTCTTCTTTCAGATGAAAAGCAGAAAACAGACACCACTTCATGGATCCAAGGTCATCACATTACAATGATAATGCTATTATAAATATACTAGAAAATTTTACTGTATGAACCATGTTTCAGCCCCATGTTCCTTCTTTCTGGAAAAACAGGAGAAGTTACCTCCTATCTCTTCTGACTCAGAGAGGTTCTGCTACATTAGAGAACTAAATTGGATACTAACTGGAGTGATACTACTGGGCAGAGACAAGCAATAAGGAGATTTTAAAAACAAATAGTCCTATTTTTCTCTACTGTGTATCATTTACACTCAAAGAACTTTTTTCACTTCCACATGTATATTAAATTGAGCCATCCTTTTCTATTTTCTTAGGATTGAAATTTTGTAGCACATTGTACTACGGACTGTAACTTTAATCCATTTGGAAACCAAAGTCAGAAGAAGATAAACTGAAGACACGCGACATTAAAGTACTAATGCACTTCTTAGTTTTATGTACTGAAATTTCATACTACTGTTTTATTTTCAAAAATAACTTTTTAGAGTCTTTGAAGTGGAAACAATTGGTCACTTATTAATTTTTTGCTGTCTCAGATGGTCAGATGGTCACTAATATAATTTCTCTGATCACTGGGATTGTTATCTGAGGAAACAATGGGTTTACAAACCCAAAGGGCCACCTTCTGCATGTGCAAGCTCTGCTGATCTGATTGTTCTGTCAAAATGCTTTAGTATCGACTCTCTGTGAAGACAACATATTAGCTTTATTAATAATTTATATTTATTTATAATAGAGAATACCAAAATAGTTTCACAAATATTTGTGAAGCACAACTTTTAAAATTTTTTTCTTTGCATCCTCTCTGTGTGTGAGATGCAGAAAATCACCAGCAATGCAGATCCAATGAAGGATTGTGAATCTGGCTATAATAGTTGGCATCAAGAATCTGCACTCACCCACCTGTACTGGAGAAACTGTGGTGTTATGAAACCTTGAACAACTAAGATATTGTCAGTGTTACAGGAAAATCTTTCTTCTCCCTGCTTTCAAGACCACAAGCCACATGAAGGCTGAAATTCACCATATTAGTTGAGGCAGTCTTCATGATGGGAACAACATCCTAACCTTTGGATCTCCTTGGAGATCATATTTCAAAAAAAATAGACATACTGTCTCACAGGCTAGATGAAAGGCTACATAACTTAGGGGGAAAAGTCATCCCCAAATACCAATCATTCTTTTATTTACAGAAAGGACTTCTGCAAATTCCATCTGCAAATCCCAACTGATGTCCAAATCTGTTAGCTGTTGCTACGTTCAGATCTACATATCTTACATGACTTTGTAAAGTGAGCTAAACATTCTGATAAGAATACTTGATAAGTTCAATTTTGTTGTCATTCGATGCTGCAAGAAGGTTCAAATGGCCAAAGACAACTAATATTTTTCTGTTTGGGAAATTTATTATGCAGTGCAGTAAACCTCTGATAAAGTGGTTACACGCTGCACCTGTAGGAGGAAGCAGCAGTCTTGCAGGAGCTGTATGGTGACTGTGGTCTTAATTGTTGTAGTAAACCGTACTTGAGTCTGCCCATCAGTGAATAATGCTTCCTGAAGAAATGTCTTGATTCTACTGTTCTATTAAAAAAAATAAAATAAAAAAATAAAAAAATTTAGTTGCATTTAGACTACCCATGAGCTCAGGAACAAAAGAGCTAACCTAAAAGTAAAGCTTGAAAATTCAAAACTAATAAAAGACAAGGCATACAATTTCAACTACTTAAATGTATTTTGAAAAGGTGCCATGTACTTGACACAATAGCTAACTGTGATTTCAAGGAAGCACATAAAGTTGACCCTGTCTCTTATATGCAGCAGCAAGCTGAATTTCAAGGCTTCCTCAGGGAGTGTGACAGAACGTTGCTAACAGTCTGCAACAGAAAAAATAATGGATGTTTAAATGACACTCTCTGGCAAAAGGGGAGCTACTTATATGAGTAACTCATATCACTTGGGAAGAGAAGAAAGTTACAGACTAAACTACTATTTCTCCTTCTAATCTCTCTGCCTCTCACCTCTTTCTCCTAAAACCGGATAATGGCACTATCATCTATTACATCAGTGATTTTCCCAAATTCATCATGAGAGACATGACTGTCCTCTGCTAAAGGCTTCGGAGAGCAACCACCTTTGTCAAAAAAAGCCCAAACAAGTTAAAAATGGATAGAATCCATAATCACATTCTTCTTTGGGAAGCACAAATTTAAATAAGCAAGGTAGCTAATAGGTCAGTTAACCCATTCCAGTTAATGTAATCAATTCATGTGCTAAGTGAATTAAATTCACTTTTTAATCAAAGTTAAATTCAGGTAAAGCAATAAAAAGTACTGTTGCTATTAGAGCATTTTCATTCTATTTTCTAGGACTACTAGATCATTAAACTTTATTTCGGAATTTCGGGATTATCGCTTGGTTCTCCAAGATTAAAGAAAATACAGTAATTATATTAATATCTTTCTTAATATTGAAGAAAACCTTGCAGCAACATTTCCTGCAATGGCGCATGACTGTTATTTCACACTTTATTTACTTCAGAATCCTCAGAAGGACACCATATGGTGGTGATAATTTACTGTACTTGAGCGTCTCAGTTTGATTCACATACTTCCTCCACTGAGATTTCAATTGTTGGCTGAAGCTGTACTGCAGTTACCTGTGAAAAGTCTTTCTAGAAAAGAGATTTTCCCCTGGCTCTTGTACATATATTTTTGAACCCTTTAATGCCTTTGCTAATTGCTCTTTCTCTTCTTTGACACACTTTTATGTTCTGAGATTTCTTCCTCATAGTGTCTTTTCCTGAAACTTCTTAAATCAAAATAATTTCTTTTATGTCTCATAGCAAGTCCTTTCTAAATAAGTTATGCACACTATTTTATATTATTCCCAATGGGATTCTGAATAGGTCTTGTGGTGCACCTTGGCAGATTGTCTTAAGTAGCCTTTTGGGGTTTGCATTCATTCTTACAGCAATGCAGCAAAAAAAAAAAAGCCCATGGTGGCATCTTTTAAATTCATTGGCTTCACATTCCCTTTTACTGCAGAATCCTCCAGAATCACATTAATACAAGCTGTTTGGTTTGAGAAAGTAAAGCAAATATTATCCACGACTGGAAAATCACATAAAAAGGTAAGCAGTCTGTCAGTACAGTCTGAGAGGAAGTCCTTAATTCAGTATGGAAACCAGAAGACAAAATCTTGTAGGTAAGAATTCTAGATGAGAATGACTTGAAGTGCTCTATGCTGCAAATTAAAGAACCAGTTTCAATCTGTTCTTTGGGCCACTTGTTGGCAGCTTCAAGTGGTAAAAATTATGTCTGTTTATATAGACTGGCGGTCCTCCCCTTGACCTTGTGTCCTAATTCTTTTTACTGTTGCTTTCCCTTTCCTTTTTAACCTTGTGGATTGTGTCTGGAATTCAAAGAACAGCTGGAATCAGACTTCTATATCCCCACAAACCCTAGCAACAATCTGGTATGAAAAAATGTTTGATACCTTCATAAGCACAATACAATGCTCTGTTTTATCCCACTTAGGAAGGAGAGCATACACGTACTATACTACCATTTCAGGTTATACATTTGACTTAAATGGAATTGAATAATCTCTCCCAAAATGACTTCTATCTATTTATGAATTTTAAATAAATTCCATGCTATTTTTAATGTGTTTTGAATTGGTCTGAAGGATAATGCCCATTTAGCATTAAAAACCCAAAACCAAACTGTAACATTAATTGCCTGTAAAATTAATCTCCCTCCTTTAAACAAGAAAGAGATTTAGAAGCACAGGGAATAGTCTCCTAGTCCATACAAACTAACTCTGTTCTGGCAAGAAGAAGCTGTATTAAACTGGGAGTTAGGAGAAAGACATTAATTTTGTTTAAATTATGTTCTCTTTCTTTACATAACATTTCTGCTAAAGCTCTGCAGATATGTTTGAATTTATATTTGTGGATTCTGCAATCTGAATAATTCTTTAAATTTCCATCTATTTATTTATTTCAATGCCAGAAAAAAATTAGTGAACATTATCTAGGAGTGCAGGTGTTATTAGAGTATTTAGGAAACTGACCATTCATTACTGATTTGTGTGAATAAATGTTTAAATAACAAACCATTGACATGAAACCATATTTTCCTCCACATTGCATGAACATATCCAAGTAAGGGAAGTATCAGCTATTACTGATATTTGGATCTAAAAATGTGTATTAGAGAAAGGAGGACAGGAATCCTCCCTCTTTCTCTCCCTGCCCTGATTCCCTGTGGTTACCAGATGATGTGATACTCTTAAGTATGGTCCCAAAGGAGAGGAGAAATGGAGGAAGCGAGATTATCTTGTGATGTGGTGTGTCTCTTAGTTTTCAATCATTTCTCCAAACTGCTATATAATAGTTTCTAATAGATTAAGTTTCAGCTTTATAAGGTCTTTTTCTATAAGATTAACCACATCAGTAGCACCCTGCAGGACTTCAGCTCAGCTCCTGCTTCTTTGCTGCAAGAACTTGCCAATGACTGACACAGCAAAGGAATTTCACACATGATCCTAGCTCTGTAACCCTCTGGAATACACTTTTTTTGTACCAGCTGCTCCATTAGTGGTTACACTTACACAGTTTTTCCATAAAACATGACTCTTATTATTACTGCTGAGAATGTACCTTCTGCAATACGTATTTCCTTCAATGGCTCACAAAGAAGTATTTCTTTATCTGTTCCATTATTGAAATAGAACCCAACAAACACCTGAGATACATTAGAAATATCTGTACTTTCAGACACTCCCAACATCCTACACTGCATGATTCTTTTTAATATCTGTTTCTTCAACTCTTCCACAAGTCTTCAATTCTTCTGTGCATCTTACAACAGTATTTTCTGACAAATGGATTTTGTCACCCTATTGTTTCCCATGCATTATTTCAGCCATTTTCACTGGAGCAGTAAGAACAAGTGTTGCCTCAATAATATGGGCCTTTTTGTATTTTCCTATTAAGTAAGAAAATTCAGAATTTTCTTTTAAACATTTATCATTATGTTTAGCTATGTAAAGTACTGGACAGACTATCACATGACTTTACACATCCCTTGAGGCTTGTTTTCATGTTCTGGATGCTTAAATTTTAAATGTCTAACTAATCTCAATGGCTTCATTTGCTGTCAATAGCAAACGTCTCAAGGCATAATGGAGCTTTAGAGCAAGGTTTACTATTAGCAACAGTAGCTATAAATCTATATTTCAAATGATCTTGATAACTTGGTTTTGCTTTTTTTTTTTTGCTTCACTTCTTGTCAGATCTGCTTGGTTCATCATAGTTGTTATCCATAATGTGACTGATGAAGAGCTCATACTAGCAGGAGGAGAAATGCCAGCTCTGTCATTTTCTTCCTGTTCACTTCTACTGGCATTATCAGTATTATCTTCAATCTGCAATTGCTCTGCAGGAATCTTTTTAAGCCCCTTGTCCATTCGGTAGTTTAGTGAAAAGTAGATAATATAATCCATAAATCCACTTAACTGGACACATGTAAACAGTAATTCATGGAATAAGCTGAAAGTGAATGAATGAGTGAGGATGCCACTCTCAACTCCCTACTGTTGGGAAGTAGCCCTTCTTCCCTCAGGACACTTCAGGAACCCTATGTGACTATCTGAGACATGGGTTGGATAAATGCACCAGTGTCAATTTGTATACTAAATATTAGTAAAGCTTAATTTCTTCCTTATTCTTTGAGATAAAAATAAATATAAATGGAAATGTGACAATTTTCTTCCTGCACCCCAACAGACCATCGTACATAACAACTGGTGCGCAGACACCCCTATCTGGAGACCTGAGCTCTACTCACTCTTCAGCTTGGCACAGTTCAGAGTTTGGCAGCCTATATCTGGATTGCAGCATGAATTGAAGGCAATCTCTGACCACTTACAAAAAGATGTGCACTTCAAGATATATGCCTAGCCAAAAAAAAAAAAAAAGACACATGGTTAAAGTACCTACAGCACTACTACAGTACCTACACTCTTCTCCCATAACTGAAGATAACCAATTCTATCCAGTTCTTCCACTAAAAGCAATGCCAAGATAGAGCGCAAACTTTAGAGGAGAACCGTAAGATTGATTTGCAGTTTGAAAATAGACTGTACAGCAAGAGACTAAATGAGGTCTAAGATGGATTAAGACAGAACTGGATCTTGATGATAGCCTGTACATGATAAATTACCTACTTAAGGAGATTTTCTAACTTCAATCTCTAATCTAGCAGACAAAAATACATAAAATATAGTGACTGGAAGTTAAAGATGAAATAAGACACATTTTTTAATGTGTATCACTAACCACTAAGACAGTGACAAAGATGGTAGTGAATTTCCCAGCCTTCTGGTGTTCTTGAGCATGAATACTTGCAAAACAACAGAATTATACATTCATGAATTAGATTCTGCAGCATTTTCCCCTAGCAAACCAAGAAAAATCTACACTTTGACAATATAAAACCAAACTTTCCTATTTTTCCTATTCACTGGATCTAGTCTCCCACCCCTCATTTATTTGTACTTTATTTGTACTAAATGTCCACATTTTTTAAATTATATTAAATCCCTGTAGATGATAAAAATGCAAATTCTTTGATATCAGCAGAAAGTAGTCCTTTTTAATTGTTTAGGATCTACTGATTAAAAACACTGATGACTTTCATTCTCTGGCAGCAACCTGAGCAAAAAGGAATAACATGATGTACCGGGTCTGGCTGGAAAGAAGTTATCGACTCAGCTTTGTTCACAGCAGCCTGTGCCTTGCTGTGCTCTACACTGGTGGTTAAACAGCACTGATAACCCACCAGGGTTTTGGATATTGCTAAATCATGCTTGCACACAGTTAGGGATTTGTCTCTGCCTTCTGTCCCCCAAAATCAGTTAACTTGGAATAGGTAAGGTGTTGGGAGGGGACCCAGCCAGGACAGCTGATCCAAACTGACTAAAGGGATATTCACTGCCACATGATGTCACAGTCAGCAACAGAACCTCAGGGGAAGATTGTTATATTACACCACACAACGCTGTATTGAGATCTGGAACGTTACAGGCTTTTAAAGGAAAAATACAAATATTTTAATGCCAAAAGGAAATTTATCATTTGGAATTCCTGCAAAATAGAGGGCACAATGCTTTAGTCAGAAAGAACTGCATCAAAACCATGTGATGGACACTGGCAGAATCTTAGCCTTAATAAACAAAATCCTTTTTGAAAGTTCTTTCTGTCTTGGAGACAGATAAGAACTTTTATTTTTTTGGGCCAGACATATTCTTAAGATCTGGAATCTCAGGTCCCATAGAGTTCAGCATTTGCTTATCAAGAAATTCTATTTAGCTTTCTTCTTTTCACAGATAAAAGTTTGCAGCTAAGCCTAGCTACAGCTGAGATTGCTTTTCTTTCATTGCATCACTGACTGAAATTCAAACACACATACTGTGTATATCTGAAAAGATGTGCATTATTTTCCCCTCCATGTCTTTCATTCCTATGTTAAATTTTACAGGAAAGAGGTCTTTCATTCTAATAATTGAAAACTAATGTGCATTCAGTTCTTGTCTACAGTTTTATTTTAAATTGGCATAGAATTTCTACCATATATTCAAAGGATCTGGGAGCCTTGCTTAAGGTTGCTTTTTAGTAAATGTGAATGACTTACTTCATCAAGAATTACCACAGATTGCTTAACATTCATTCAGCAGAAGTGATGTTTCCATAAGGGAAACAAAAATTAACCAATTTATTTTCAATTAACCATTTTTTTTCTTATGCAAATATGTTAAGCCTGTATTCTAACCTCAGAAAGTTCCATATTTCAGGCTGCCTGACTACTTTCACTAAACTCTGATCAATAGCTGCCACAACATAGCAGTGCTCTTCTGTATTTTTCAGGGGCTATAGGCATTTGAGGCAGGTGTCCCTTAACCCTGCTTTATTGCTGCTGTAGTCTCTGTTGTTCCCATCACCCCACACACCGTGCTCTTGACCCCTCACTCATCATCTCACTCAGCTACAGATCATCATCTCCCTCTCCTGTGGTTAACACTACACAAAATGAATCCCAAACACAGAGCAATTCCTGTAAGCAAAGGGAGCATTCTGGCCCTGAGGCATCAGTTATGAGGACATGTCCTCAGTCATCTGAAAAATTGAAACTTTACACGGGTCACACTCTGTTAGTACAGTAAATATGTAAGAGGACCAATTCTGAATCTAGTCATCTGTTTTATCAAAACCATTCCGAATTAATCTTTACCTCTTTTTGAGTCAAAAATTTGCCTGAAGGTGTTGGTCAACAAAATACAGGAATTTTGCCAGAAGAAGAAAGTCTCAATCAGAGGTAAATTTAAGAAAGTATTTTATATGGAAAGAACAAAAGATGTTATGCAAAGCATTTTAAGGACACAAAATTTAAGCTAAACAAGGTAGTGAAGGTAGGGGGATATCATTAGTTTTGTATTTGTAGAGCTGCACAAATTATAACTTAAACAGAAGTGAAAAGCTCAAAACAGCTAGCCTCCCATTTGTTCAGAACTTCTTGCTTTTTGCAAGTGTCCAGTATTCACAGAAACAAAAGCATCTATGAAACCATTGGTTTCTATCTACCATAGAAAACTTCATACCATGGTTTTCATTTCACCAAGCTGGACAAGCAAAACAAAGCTGGTCTGAGGGAAAACCTCAGAGCTGATTGCAGAAGACTGACAAAGGTAACACAGAGCACTTGTCTGTTCCACCAGCGCAAGAGCAAACACTTTTGCAATCATTAGACCTGACAGTGGCAAAACATGAGATTTTTACTAGGCTGTAGGCAAATTGGTTTGCTAGTGCATCAGAACATCATACAGCCTGAAATTAAACAAATAAAGCTAAAGCTAAAACGAAGAAAATTACTGGAAAACAAAATAAGAACTAAAGGGTACAGTGCAGTATACCATAATGAAAAAGTAATTAATATATTTCCCTCCTCTTCTTCTCCAGGGAAAATCATTTGGATCCATTCTAGCCTAAGAGTCTCTGAACTCCTATGAATTCTTACGTGATTATCAGGATTGGATAGAAAACCATACAGTGAAAATGAAAATTTATATAATTTTTTTGCATTTTGAAACAGATTCCACCTTCTTATACCTTCCAGCTAGTGATTTTAGCACCGACATAAATGGAGGTTTTACAGTCTTAGAGAAGACATCTTGAAAAGACATGTGGACAATTCTTGATGAAGCTGGGCAGTGATGAAAATGACTCGAAGGAAATGAAAGGCTACACTTTTCATTGGTAAAGATGATGCAGCTGGATTCTGCACTCATTCAGTATGAAATTAGTATCTCATCTACAAAATCACTTTAGACAGATGAATGCTACAGTGCACACCTCTACTACACGCAATGTCAAGAGGCAGAAGGATCACAAAAGGGAAGTTTTCAAGCTGGAGACATGACAAGATTCAGAAGAGTTTAGCACAAAGCAAGGGAGGAAAGAGAGCCAAGTAAGGTCTATGGAAAACATTCCTGCTTCCTTCTCCGTGACTGCAAACAAGCACTTTGTTGTGTCCATGCTTGAAGGCAAGAGGAACTATGGGGGTGTGTGGCTCTACACTGAATAGGACATTTGTTTTAAGGAAGGATTCCTGCTTCTGTAGCATGTCATGGTTTCAACAATCACCATGCAAAGCACCACTCCTGAGAACTGCGAAGCCAGAGCCTCTTTTTTCCCACACGTACACTTTGGCTAACGCATTTTTCTAAATACTACTGCTTATTTACTTATTAGGAAAAGTAACTGCAACCTGAGTATGCAATTGTGATGACTTAACAGATTACCCTAGTCCTTGACACCTGTTTGTCCTGCCTGGAAAGTTGCACTTGATCACAGAGCATTATTAAAGAAGCTTTGGTGTTCCTGTTAGGACATGCTAATGCCATATATTGTCTTGTCTGTCATAGTGAAGTTGGCATTTCTCTCAGCAACCCCTATATAGACTGGGGATATAAAACATGTGAGAACAAATCTCCATTATGTCTCTGCATGGCAAACAAAGGCGCAGCAAAGGCACTCCTGCTCATGCTGCATTACTAACTGTGCATATCTAAGGAATGACTAGAACAGTCTCTGCTGAAGGAAGACCAACATCTGTTCCTTTCTTATCATCCAAACAGTGCCAGCTCAATGTCCATATACAGGCTTAACTTCAAAAAAAGTTTTGTAAGCGACACGTTCTCTACAACACTGTCTAATTCTGTTCTGTACTCCTCCTCCCTTTCATAGATGTGTAATTTGCAGAATGAAGTACAGGAATTCACCACCCACCTTCCTCCCTCAGAGCAGCGCAGAGCAAACATAAGCGTTTCTTGTTATGTATCTGTTTAAGAGTACCTGGACATATTCCTCATTTTCCACCTACACTGTATCCTTCTGGAATGGGTTATGCTCCCATTTATTACGGTAGCAAAAGTACTTGGAGTTACTGCCAAAAAAGTTAGCAGATGTCTGCCACTCTGATGATTAGATCCCCATCCAGGCAGTGGGCTGATGTGAGTGTGAATTCATTTCAGAGGATTCAAAGAGAAGGGAACAGAAAAGAGAATTTCCACTTTCTTGGCATGTTCTTGAATGAGAAACTAAAGCAAAAATATCATCTGCAGAAATAGCTTTCTGAGAGAAAGCACTGACCTCCATTCAGCCTTTGAAGTACAGACAGTAGCACTCTGGAGTCCAGAAATTTATTTGGGGATGCAAATTCTGCATGTGCGGAAGTACATTCCTATAGCCCCAGAGGAAGGCTTTAACTTCCTAGAAAAATGACAGCATTTATCATACACAGAAATCTCAGTGCTGACTCTTGGTTGGTTACCTTTACTAGTTCATTGGTCAGTGTGTGTTGTCATCTCTGCCTCTGATTTTGGGAATGCACCCAAAAATTATTTATCCACTACCCCATCCATTGTGTCAGGAGGAAGAACAACTAAACTCCACAGGTTTTGAAGCCTGTATACTTTTTACAGACCTAGGTTATGAACCTCTTGAAAGCTTCTTCACAGCAACTGCAAAGAGCTCTGGAGAAGAAGCCAAGACAGCCACTGCATCAGTTTTAGTGAATTTAACTCCTATTTAACATGTATGTGATTAACTTTTGACATTTACAGAAAGGGTTGATCTCAAGTTCTTTCTGATAGTATTGATTGCAGTCAAAGTTTAGAAATGTGTATGCTGAAAGTCCTCCTGCATTCATTCAACCATGTAATACTAATACAATGCAAAAGTAGCTGTCTGATGTAGACTAAAAAAGAGGCATTTGACAAAAATTAACATACCTTCAAGTGTATCTTCAGTATCATAACAGTAAGATTATTATCATAAAATTTTCAGTAATCAGAGTTTAATTCTGTATTTTCTAACAAAAAGAAAAAATATATATTTCTTAAGTAAGTTCTCCGTAAGGTGATGAAATACTGATTAGGGAAATCAAAAATTTTCACTTGCAGAAGGAACTTACAATTCTGATTGATTGGACCTAAAAAAGAACAAGGAAAGGAGGTTCTTGTTAAGAATGCGGTATGTCTGAAATCCACTAGAATTTATCACTGAAAGGGACTGTCTGGTACAACCAAAGAGTTGATACATGGATTTAAAATATCCACACATGGGAAGTCTCTTCATGTGCTGTAGGCTGTAAAACATTTTACAGAATTAAAACTTAAATCCGCAACAAAATATTTAAGGCTACAGCTATAATGATCCAAAGGAAAAGAGTTTAAAAGAGAATATTTGAAACCATCCCCAATGTCTTATGGTTCTGCATCAGCTGGAATCTGTTTAATTAAAATCCTGGAGTAGCTGGAAACCTTGTCACATGTAAAGCCTACCACACATAATTTTCTGATTCCTGTTAACAAGATCATACAGAACAACTCTTGTGATGATCTGTTCCTTTTTCATAATGGGAATTTCTTTATTCTGTGTCATCTACAACTTTCACAAGTTTGTAAGTTGTTCTCCCTAAAGTAATGAATTAATACAATTTAAAAAAAAATCAGTTCCAGGGCTATCCTTTTAAAAAGAAAAAGTCATTATCAACTTCTTTATCCTAAAAATACTGCTGTTTGCTGCAGCCTTCCCTCTGGCTTTGCTTCTGAACTGACTTAGAACTCCCTGCACTTATCCAATCTTCCCTGTTCTGCCCAGGTCCTGCAGGGCACTGTACCAACCAAAATAAAATTCAGCCAAGCATTAAAATCCACTCTAATAGTTCCAAGAAATCAATTAGCTTACCATCTCTGACATAATTTTCCTTTAATAAAACTACATTGTGATTTATTTTTCCTGCCCTCTGCCTCTCTTTTTATTATCTCCATGCAGACTTTTCTTTTCAGGTGTCCCAAACAGACATGGCTATCTGTGGAGCAGTTGATGGTCTTTGCTTTGTGATCCTCTGGGCACAAGGTCTAGGATAATCAGAAAACTCAGGAATCCTTGAAGGTGCCTGCTACTGCCAGGCAAGGAAGAGATAAGGAGAGCCATGCCAGTGTGGCCCCAAAATGCTCTAGCAAATTCTAATGAACATGACCAGGTGCCCTTGACCCAAGGTGCTTAGAGCCCTCTTGCAGCCACCAATTACAGAGAGTCAAGAATCCTTTCAGCTGGTGCTCAGGAGAGGCCTCTGTAAGAGCCAAGCCCGAAACACAGCTCCTAGGGACAGATGAGCACAGAAGCTTGTGCAGAAGAGCACAAAAAAGAAGAACAGAGGTGGAAGAGAGAAAGAGGCACCCAACTGTGTTTAAATAAGCAGAAACACAAGTGTGGTATTGACACACAGGTTGCACAACAGCAGGAAAGATGAAAGAGACAGAGACAGACACACACAGACTTCTTGAACACGTTACAGTTTCAATACCCCTGGACCCCAAGATGCAGTGGAGATTCAGGCTGTCCATGCAAAGTCAGTGATCTCTGGCACCAAGAGGAAAACTCCTGATTCATGTAAAGGTCTACAAATACGACAGATTCACTACCCTCCCAGTAGCATAGTGAATCCTGAAAATGACTGAAATGTGCTTCCAAGCAAAGTATCTGAGTCCCCTAAACCTAACCATCAACCATACAAGGATACCAGGAAGAAGTAACAAGAAATAGTAATGGGTGGCTCCTTGCTGTGGAGAACAGAGGAACTCCTCTGTGGACCTGACCTATGATCTAGGGAGGTTTGTTGCTTTCTGCGTACCTGGATCCAGGATAATATTTAGAGGGTGCCCAAGCTTTCCTGACACTTACTCTTACTCCCTGCTGTTCTTCCACGTGGGTACCAATAGTGCTGCCTGGAGAGTATCAAAAGTGACTTCAAGCTCTATGAGCAGTGGCCATGACCATGGCCCATATGGTGCTGTCTTTACTCCTGCTGGTGAGGGGAAAGGTTGTGGGGAGGAGGCAGTTGGTAGTACATATCCACAAGTGGTTGTGGAGCTGGTTGTGGTGAGAAGGTTTTGATTTCTACAACTATGGAACCCTGTTTGTAGGTCAACATTTGCTTGGGAGAGATGGGATCCCTCTCACTGAGTGAGACAAAGTTATCTTTGCCAGCAGAATGGCTGACCTGGTAAAGAGGCTCTTTAAACTAAGAATGACAGACGAGACTCTGAGTTACCAGAAGCACTAAGAGACAGTGGAGGGCAGAGAGGATTGATAAGAAAACGGCCTGGAGTGACATGACCAAAAGGGATCACAAAATCAACAAAACAAAGCTTAAGCAGCCTAAACAGGGTCACCTCCAAAACGTAAGCAAGGATGTGCCTACAAGGCACCATTATGGAGAAATCTTCCCATTGTTTTGGGAAATCAGCATGTGGGGTTGCCCTCTGCAGTGCCCATACACTAATGCGTGCAGCAGGGAGAATAAACATGGTGACTTAGGTATCAGTGAGCTGCCGTGGGGCTACTATTTTATGGGGCTCACAGACAAGTTGGGATGGATTGTATAACTTGGGTGATGCAATGGGATATGGGCTCCTTTGGAAGGAGGGGACAAAAATGAAGAGGTGGGGTTGCCCTTTGTGAGGCAAAACACCTGGACTACATGGAGCTTTTCCTAGGGATGGATAATGAGCCAACTGAGATCTTGTGGGTAAACAGTTACAGAGCACACCAATGTAGGTGATACTGTATTGTGTCAATAATCAAACATTCATGGTGACTGGGACAAGTGCCTGAAGACTGGAGGAAAGGAAATGTCCAGGAAAGAAAATGTCCAGGCCAGTCGACCTCACATCAGTCCTTGAGAAGGTGATGGAGCATTTTGTCTACCTAGACTTCAGCAAAGCTTCTGACATTGTCCTGTAAGATTCTCATAGAGTTAATAGAGTATGAGCTGGACAAGTGGACAGTGAGGTAAATTGAAAACTGGCCCAAATGGCTGTGCCCAGTGGCATGAGGTCCCGGCGGAGCCCTGAAGGTAGCTGTGTACCTCAGGGGTCTGTACTAGCTCCAGCCCTGTTCAACATCTTCATTAATGATTCAGATGGGGCAGAGGGCACCCTCAGCAAGGTTGCTGATGACACCCAACTGGGATGAGTGACTGATACATAATAGGGTCATACTGCCGTGGGCTGACAGGAACCTCACGTTCGACAGGGGAAGTGCAAAGTCCTGGGCTGGGGAGGAACAACAACCTGCAGCAATATATGCTGCATCTGCCCAGTGGAAAGCACTTAGTCGAGATGGTCCTGGTAGACACCAGGCTGAAGGTGAGCCAGCAATGTGCCCTTGTGGCAAATAAAGTTAATAACATCCTGGGCTGCATGAAGGAGTGCTGTCACAGTGTGTCAGGGGAGGCGATCCTTCTCCTCTGCTTAGCACTGCTGAGCTCACACGTGGAGTGGCAGGTTCAGCTCTTGGCTTCTCAATACAAGAGATATGGACACACTGGAGAGACACCAGAGAAGGACCATGAAGGTGAAGAGGATAAAGCAAGGCTTCTTTCAGTGGTGCCCAGTGACAAAATCAAATGGGATAAACTGGAACCTAGGAAGTACTCTCTGGACATCAGGAAATGCTTTGCAACTGTGAGGATCACCAACCACTGTCAGAAGTTGCCCAGGGAGGCTGTGTAGTCTTCATCTACGAAGGTACTAAAAGGCTGCCTGTACACAGTCACTTCTAACTACTATTCAGAAGTCTCACCTAAAATAACTGCCTGCTCTGTAGCTGAACGTACACAGACTACTTCTTATGAAGAGGGACAAACCTGGGCTAAGGTTCTATCTCTATGTTCTCTCTATCTCATATTCTTGTGACCTTGCCACAATCTCATGGCTTCTAAATATTTACCAGGATCCAGAAGAATAATACTAGATCTAGTACTTCAGTTTCTCTTTAACTAGTAAAAGTCACTTGAGAGACTGCCTTTCTATAAAGATCTTAATGTATCAACTTGAATTATAGGAAAGCACAATTGTAAGACAGAATAGATGATTTCATTCTTCTCTGCAAGGTCAAGAAAACTTGAATTAAATTTTTCTTAAGATTTTGCTATAGAAATCAGCCAGGAATTGGGAATAAGGCAATATGAAACAAGATCTCAGGCATACGACACTTTGGAGAAAAGCAAGCATTAGGAAGAGACAGTTTTTAAGAGTTTTATAGTTAAACAATTACATTCATAATGTCCTGGTTTTCCTGCTCTCAATATCTTCTCTTCATACTTTTTCCCATATTTTCCTTTTACTGCCTTCTATGTATCTCTAATCTGCTGTCTTTCCTTTTTTCTGTTCAAAGTTGAAGGTAGAGCACTCCTTCTAGGATGAAATTGCTGTGTACTATTCAGAGCTCCCAGATTAAACATTTATGTTATTTGGTATATGAGTCTTCCAAGCTTGTTCATAGACAAAAAGTAATGTTTTTCTTGCTGGCCTAAAACCTCTTGCCAACTGTGATGGAGAGTGGAAAGCTCTGCTCCTCTTTTTGATCCTCAGAAGCCAAACCTGAGAAGTCAAAAAGCATAATCACACCTTAAAGTCTACATAATATATACCTACAGTCATCTAAAACTGACGTCTCAAGCTTGTTTTCTGGCTGAAATTTGAAATGTCAACAGCTATGTCATTTATTTTCCCCAAGTCCTCTTAGCCACACAATAACTCACTCACTGCCTCTGCTTATCCAGTGAATTTTTATCAGAACTGACCACTAACTCAGATGCAAGTTTGCAGACTACACAGTGACAAAGCAAGGCTACAATAAACAAAATTCTAGATTAATAATATTTTAACCCGGTTTTCTCTACAGCAACAGACATAAACTATGTTGAGAAGACTTATTGTAGCTGCTTTTATTGGGAAAAATTTTATTTTTTCAGGTATTACATTTTCTGGGATGAGACTTGGAATTTAGAGATACTAAATTCTTTACAGTTAGGTAAAATGGACCCTGATGGCCTACTGATTTTTGTAGATGTTGCATTGTCAGTGTGCAAAATGCAACATAATCTAAAGAAATCCTTAGTGTTCATCATGTTCTCCAGAAAAAAAATGCCTTTTTGTCCACTTAAAAGGTTTGTTTCTCTTAAGTTTTTGTCACTGACATATTTTGAAGTTATTGAACTCAATGAAGACCGTGACAGAGCCGCAGGAGAGAGTATTTTATCTTGATATTGTTAATCTATTTCATTATCATACTGCACACGTCTCATTTCTTCTGCCTTTTTGAAATGCCACCTACATTTATAACATTACATTATGAGTTCTCAATATTTCCATGAAGAAGCAGAGAAACCATATAAAGAGACGACTATTAAGAAGTAAGGAAAAACAAAGATTCACTTGAGATTAACAGAATTTAACTTATTTTAAAAACAATCCCAGACAAGGTAGTCAGTGGGAGGAAAATGTATATATATTTTTTTAAATCTAGAAATATCATGAATATGCTATCAAATGCTAAGTTAAAATGCAGTTTCAATGAATTTCAACATGAGATGATTGCAAAAAGAAGCAATTTTATCCAGGCTATATCACAAAATAGAGAAGCCCTCTTAGTGTACCATTGCAATTAAGTGCCAGCTTCCAGCTTGAAACATACTATGAATAAAAAGGTGTATAAATAAAATGAAAAATATGCAGGAAATAACAGAAAAATACTGAAGCAAGAACTAGAATTACTCATAAGCAAATAAAGCATTATCTGAAAACCATTTCATGAGTATACACATTTCTGTTTCCCAGTCATATTCTGTAGCCTTCACACCTTCTTCAACACTGGTGGCGTCCAAAACTTCTGACTTACTGATAGTGAAGTATAGCTTTATTCCCATGACTCTTCCCACTGAAGCATGAAAGACAGCAAACCACAAACCACAGGAATATTGCTTGGTTTGCCTAATTCAAAATACAACCCCGAACAAGTACTGCCAGACAGCAGTAAAACTTGAGGGACCAACCATTGCATAAGTTGCAATCAGCTGAAAGCTCATCTGTGAATCAGACGCAGGACTTAGTCAGGCCTTTTCTGAAAACTGTGTGTGCAACAGTGTTGTGGTTTGGGAATGTTATTCTCCAATTTAGTGCTCCCAGTGAAACCATGAGCCTCTTGTTCACACCCTTTTCCCCCTCCACTGTGGTAGGATGAAGAGGAGAGTAAGAGGCACAAAAGGTGAAGATCCTGGGATGAGATAAGAACGATTTACTGGAAACAGCAATGAGATAGGAGAAGGAACTTTAACAGCAGCAGTACTAATGATAGAGGGTACAAGAAAGATGTGAACAATTCATATGGAAACAATAATTCCCAACTGCTCCCTCCACCATGCTTCACAGAGCTGGAAAAGACCTCTTCTCCCTGGAAGAGACTTCCTTCCCCCAAATCCCAGCAATGAGGTGAGGTGGTATAGAATAACTTCTGGGTCCTAGACATGTCCCCTCCTGGATACTGCAAAAACTAACCCTTCCTGCCCAGAACCAGGACAAACAGCTACAACTCTTCAGGGTTGTTAAACACTAAAGCTAGCTTGGCTTCGAGGAACAGAGGTTGGACGAGGGACCTCCCAAGATCTCTTCCAACCTAAATTACCCTACAGTCATATACCACAGCAAACACTGAGATGAAAATCCTGAAATATTTTGTAACCTCATTTATAAGTCTTTGCCCCAGAATTAACTTTTGAAACAGAGTCTTCTCCCAGAGGATGAAAATAGGGCAGCAATCCATAAAATCTAGGACATGGAAGCACAGTAGGTATGAATTTGTCCTAGTTAAGTAATAGAACTGATGAAATGTGTACATTATTCTTATACCAAATCAACTTACACAAGTGAAACATTAATCCAATGGAAAGGATATTTATGCTTGTACAAAGAGATCTGAAGAACTCACAAAGGATGCTAACAGTGAGCTCACCTATTGGCAGCCACAGCATACAGCGCACTTGGAAAGCCGTAATCTTTGAATCCAAGTAATGCCAAGAAAGGGAATCTGAACACACAATGGCAGTGTGAGATGTATAGATATTGCTCATGTGGTCTGAGAACTGAAAGCACAGTGGCATAAAGTTCTCCATTCTCCCCACTTAACCTTTATCTCTCTTTGTGACCTGGAGAAGAAGGAAGATATAACATTTTTTAATAAGAAAGAGAAGACTTTTCACCAAGTAAAGGGGAATGGGTAATAACCCAAAGCCTCGGTGGAAAGGATTCCCAAAGGAAACAACTGAAATAGAAACAAGAAATCCTCTGTGATCTTGGCCTTCAGAGATAAACTGGAGTGAGACAGATAAACTAAGCAATTGAGACAACTGTCTGATGACAGGGAAAGGTAAACCAAAAAAGACAGCTTGATGACTTTAAGGGGCAGCTAACCTGCGGACAAATTAGGTGAGCTTTAATTTTTCAGGAGATAAGATCGAAGTACAAATTGCAGAGGGACAAGAGACAGTGATCTAGCTAAGGAAAAGAAGTCATCAACCCAAAAATCCCTGAACTTAGATGGCAGGTAAAAAGATGCAGGCAGGATTCCTGTTGACTAAACTACATGGGTATGAAATCCCTATGCAAGAACAAGCACATATTCCCCCACGTGTTTAGGTAGAAGGACCACTGGGGGAAATTTAGATAGATATCCAAACTGCTCTATAGTAAAAAAAAGAGAAAGAAATCTGTCAAACTGATGCGGTTTGGGAGATGGAAAAATGAGAGAATTGCTCTGTCTTGCTGCTAAGAGTAAAACCACCTGGGTTACTACACAGCCTTCTCTAAAGATCTCATTAATTAGTTTCTGCTTATTTTATTTTGCATAAGAGTAAGAGCAGACATTCAGTAACTTCTGATCTAATGGCCTGTAATGCATTTTCATTATACATGCCATTCACATCCCAAGCTCACTGGCATTTTAAAACAAAGACATTTTAGATCCTATTTGACTATTTTTCACTTTCAAAAAAATGTCAGAAGAATAGTTTTGCCTGATGTTCCTTTAGAGGGAAAATTATAGATTCAGTTGACCAGCACCTGAGAGTCACTAGGAGGCCTTGACGGCCATTCCCCTGGGAGCTCTATCCAGCCTTTAGTTCTGCGTCTTCAGTCTCTGCCACAGACCTATCCAGCAGTCACTAGACCTGACCCTGACTTGTGCGTTGATTTGCCAGCTTGGCCTTGGACCTGCTGCATTGCAATGGACTTACTTGCCTGATGATCTGCCCACTTGGCTGATCCTGGCCTCAATCCCTGCACCTGCCCTCCTCTCTTGCAGCGGGACCGGGCTCTGCCCAGCTGTAGCGTGCTCTCCTGCTCATGACTCCCATTCCTCACTGCTCCCAGACAGCAATTTAATTAGTTCCTGCAGTTTTTCCTGTGCTTTTGCTGTCTGTATGGGGAAGGGAGCTCTACTTGAAGCTGAAAAAGGAAGAATTGCGCTCTAATCATTTTGAAGACACCGGACTCAACATGCTGTATAAAAATCACTGCAATTCAAGGAAGCCTTAACTGAATCTTGCACTATTTGAAAGCTGTAATGAATCACAGTAAATTGAGTTTGCAGACACAGAAGGTTGTTGCTTACCTTTCAAGAGAAATGGAGAGACTTTGAACTCAAGTGCAGCACTCATGCAAACCCTTGAAAGATGCAGTTTTAGAGCTTCTTAAATGACCCTGACAGACAGTCCCTCCGGCTGTCCCAAAGGAAGACCAAGAATCCCTGTGTTGTGTTTGTTTAGTTTTATCCTAAAAACCCCTACGCAAGGAAAGTTCAACAATCTACTCCTATTTGATTTTTTTCACTTCTAATCTTTCTCATTAAATGTTTCTGAGTGACCCAATGCTTTTTATAGACTTCTCTGATCTACTTCCTTCTTGAAGATGGTGTCTTGAAGACCTGATGTTCCAACTTCCACCTAATGAACAGTAAGTAGAGCTATGGTTTACTTTGTGTGTCTTAAGCATCAATATTGCATTACATCAGGATGGTGCAATGAGAGCTCTTTGCTTCCTTTCTACTTTTTACAGTAAATCAAGGAGTCTAAACATCTTGCCTGTTACTCAATTTGTGGTTCATTGTAGTGCTTGCCATATCTTTCTCTGGAGATCTGCTGCCTACATAGCTATTTTGAACTTTTTCACTTAAATACTGTTTTTACTAAAACCTTTATCAATGGGCTAGTTTTGGCTGGGGTAGAGTTAGTTTTCTTCACAGTGTCCAGTATGGGGCTGTGTTTTGGATTTCTGCTGAACATAGGGGTAATAACATAGAGACGTTTTTGTTATTCCTGAGTAGGACTTGCACAGAGTCAAGGCCTTTCTGCTTTCCATACTGCAAGGGCCTGGGGTTGTATGGCGGGCTGGGAGGAAACACAGATGGGACAGGTGATCCAAACTGGTGAGAGGGATATTCCAGACCATATGACATCATACTCAGTATATAAAGTGGGGGAAGAAGGAGGAAAGGGGAGACATTTGGAGTGATGGTGTTTATCTTCCTAAGTAACTGCTATGTGTGATGGAGCCCAGCTCTCCTGGAGATGGATGAACACCCGCCTGCCTATGGGAAGCAATTTGCTTTGCTTTGCTTGTGCACACAGCTCTTGCTTTCCCTGTGAGTCTGTATTTATCTCAGCCCCTGAGTTTTCTGGCTTTTGCCCTTCAGATTCTGTCCCCAAACCTGCTCGGGGGGGAACGATCAAGTGTCTGTGTGGTGCTTGGCTGCTGAATGGAGTTAAGCCAGTATCAATATAATTCTGAAACTCAATCCTGTCCTCAGCAAAGTACTTGCAGCTTTTCCCAAGTAGGTATCAAATGCAATTTAATAAACATTTTCTCTATTGTACTACCTAGAGAAAACCTTATCCCCTTCTAGAGAATACCACTTGACAGAATCTCATCCTTCTTGTTAGACAGTATACCACTGATAACTACTCACAGAAATTATTTCCAAGACAGAGAAGGGTAAAGTATACCATACTTTTTGGTGACTTTTTGCTTCAGCATTTGTTTTAAAAACAAATCTTCTACTGATACAATGTCAACTAACTTCTGTTGCAGAAATATTGGTTAGAGAGTAGACTGCTCTTACAGTATCTTCACCAAAATTAAGCTTCCCTACTTTTCTTTAGGAACACTTTTAACATTTCAGAAGTCATGAAATATTGTACATCACCTATCACACCTCCATGAGACCTGTTACTTCGTAATAGAGGGAAATCAGATTGCTTTGCATGATTTATTCTGACAAATTCATTTTCACCATTGTTTAGCATCTTTTTACCCCCTGTGTGATTCCAAACAGATTATTTGCTCAAGTGTCTTTCCAGGAAACAAATTTAACCCGACTGGCCTATAATTCCCAGGGCCTTTGTGTGTTTTCTGGAAAGACACAAAGGTTTCTTCCCTCCCCCTACAATTCATTTACTTTTTATCCTTTAATTCTCAAAGCTCATAAGGGAAGAGTCTAAGATTTCTTAAGTATTCCATAGTGAATTAATTGTGCCAGACAATTTGAAAATATCTGACTCATCTAAGATGACTCTAACCTGTTCTTATCCCTCTTGCCTGGTTTTAATTACGCTAGTCTTCAGAGAGCAGTCAGCCTTTTTTAAAATCAATGCTGAGGAAGAAAACTGCCCAATAACCAAACAACCACGCATATTTCTGTTAGTTTTACTGCTCTAATAATTAGTGGGCCAAGCCTTTTCCTTGTCTTGCTCTGATTCATTACATAGAAGATGCTTTCTTTCACTCAGTTGTTAAAATCATACTTAACGGCATTTAGTCCATACTTTAATGCAATTTCTATGACCAAAATGTTTCTCAGGGTGAAACTTGAAAGATCTGTGGGTGCATGGTCTGTGATCTTATTAGTTCTGGAGGCTTCAGACATTTTTGTCTCAGTAAGCTCCTTCAATATTTTCAGCCACAGACTTACCAGATTTTGTTCCTCAGTGTTCAGATTGATGCTTGCAATAAATCAGAGCACAAAAAGAACCTGGTGAAATTGGATTTATTCTCCTTTATAAGTGAACCAGAGTCAAAATACAAGCCTCCCCCAAAAACATATGCTTTTGCAAAGCAAAGAGTATAAAGTATTGCACTGGGGTGCAATGATCTTGCATGTAAAAAACAGACATGTGAAAGCATGGGTAGCTTTCATTACAGACACTCAAATAATTTAATAATTCCTCCAGAAGGGACTTAAGCTTATTCAGTACAGCAAATGTGACCGACTAAGAGAAAGCCAAACAGGACTGAAACAGTGGGACTGTTTCTTTTTCCTGAATTGCTCTTAATAAAAGGAACTAACTCCTTAGAAGTCTGATATTAGTATCTCTCTGTGTGTACTAGAAATTATGCAAATCTTACCTCAGAGAACCTTTGTACATCCTGGGTTAAAGTTCCTACTCTTTTCCAATGATAATATTTGAGTAACTTCAAAATTGCTGGATTCACTGCATTATCAGATGGCACTGTCCGGAAGAAATTAGGATATTTTTTCTTATCAGCCAACTCTGGAGTTGTTGCTGCAAATGAAAGCTGGAAAAAATTGAAGAACAGAAAAATGAAAGTCACCATAAGTCATCTAGCAGTCAGTAAAAGAATTTTGGTTTTCTCAGTGCAACAAGACACAATCTGTGCATTGCTGTCATGTAGAGAAGTTTCATCATTGTACAGCTTAAATATAGTACCGGCACTACTTATTTTTAAAGAGATTTTTGAAACATTTTAGCTCTATAAACCACCTGTTACAAAATTAAACTAGGAAATCTTAAAAGTCAGTGATGTAAAATCATCTGTTTAAAATCATGCATCTTACACATTGCACAGAGCAGTAAGGCCAAAGGAAATAAATCTCTATGATTAATTCCTCATCAATTTCTCTTCATAAAAGTTGAGAATACCTCCAAGAGGATATTATTTTCTCCAAGTCTTATATATCTTAAATTACTGAGTAAATCTCTAGTAGTACTTCTTCCTATCTTCATGCACCAAAACAGAAAATGAGAAAATCATTATGTTAGCCAAGGCTGAAACTCAGAAGTTTACTTGGGTCTCAGATTCCTGCACTGAAGCAGGCCCCCTGTGGTTTGTGTTATAAAGGAGGATTCAATGGCTAAAACACTGGAATTTGTTCATGGTTACAAAATGCTTACTAAAAAGTAAAGAGGAAACCTTTAAAAACATACAAAAACAAACAGAAAACTTCATTGAATTCTTCTGCCCAGGTTAAAGGTGGCATGTTTTTGTGTACATTTTTTAGACAGCATTTTGAAGAGAATGCCTGCACATTCACTTTTTGAAAACACTCCTATTCCAAAGATACTTCTGGTCATTTCCTCCAGTTCTTTTTAGGCTTCTAGGAATGTGCTTCTCAAGCATTTTTTCAGCCAGGATTTTTGGTTGAGGGGTTTCTTAAAGTACTGTTTTAACGCCAATTGGTTTGACTGACACAAAATAAGCTCCCTGATACAGTTATTTAAAGTCTTTCAAAATCAATAGAGAGTCAGAAAATGTAGGTAAATTCAAGACTATATGTCAACCGTAGCTTTAAGTTCACACTTTTTAAATCAAGCATTCAGTATATTTTGGATTAGACAACCTTTTCTGAAATTCAGAGTAGACAATTTTAATCCAAAATACCAGTTCAAGTCTTTTCTTCAAGTTTATAAAAATCTAGGTTTAGCCTATCAGAGCCAGGACTTATTCTCTGTCTGATTTTAGACTCACAAAGAATATATTGCATTGTTATAATGGTCTGAATGTAGTTTGTTTTCCTAATTAAAAGAAATCTAAACAACTTAAAGTATGCATAACCTGGACAGTTTTCAGTATACCATTCAAAATAGAAGATTCTTTCTCTTCACTGCTCAGGAGATAATGAATAATATAATTGTCATGTAATTCTGAGGTAGAAAAGTTTTAATATAGCAACTGGATTTCATGAAAAAAGTGCAATACGAGATGCTATGATATATTGTCATCTCGGTTTTCCAAAACCATTCCTATAAGGAAAGAAGAATGAATATCTGCCAGGTAGACATGGTCAGCTTTTCTGTTTAGCCTGGTAGGGCTCAAGATCATGCACTCACTGCACAATGAAGGTGGAAATAAGGACCTGTACTGCTGACTGAAAAAGAGAGAAAAGTTGACATTAGAAATCCAACATGAAGGGGAATACCTCTCAGCAGCCCAGCTACTTGCAGCCTGCTGACTGCAAAGAACTTGCTTTTCAAGTTATTATGGGTTTGGATCAAACATAATTGGATTGACCTTGAGAAAAAGAAGCGAAGAGTGATACTAAAGTAACAGTAGTGGTAAGAAACATCAGCAAGGTTCACCTAGCTCAGGTGAATAGATTGAATGGCAATTTTTTCTGATTGGTAGTACAAAGGTCCATAGTAATGAGAAGCTCTATATGTGTGAGCTGGCTTTAGGGTGAAGATCTAAGATATAAGCAAAACAACTCAAAACCATCCTTTGTGGGTTTTTTAGTGACTTAAAGGGCCTAAATTAGTGTCCTAATTGCTCAAATTTCCTTGGAAACAGTGAAGCAAAACATTACCTCTCTTCATTGCTTACAGAAAGATGCAGTCTCATAAGAGATTTCTCAGCCATGTGAGGTGAGACGAGACAAATCCAGGTTTAAGTATAAAACTAATCACATTCAAATTATAAAAAAACCCATTCCTCTTCGTTTGCTTTTCAAATAAAGGTTTCATTAAAAAAGAAAAGGAAAATTTAATGTTCAAACAATTCTCATAAATAAATATAGATAAACATTTGTATGCAGAATTATAACTCAGCAATAAATACCTGTGGGATGTATGATGTCATTTTTTCACAGAGAATTATTTTACAGAACTGCTAAAAGGTGATGGCCAGAAGCCAAACTTCAAGAAAGGATGAATGAAAGGGAAAAAAAAAAGTTTTCTCAAGATGCTATAAAGCAGAAGACACAGTGGACAGTTACTAGGTGGTATATCATAACTCTGTGTGTGGTGTTTGTGTGTGTGCATACAAAAACAGACTCTGTGCATACGTGTATGTAGATCTAGATTAAAAAAAGCTCATATATATTACATAAATATATATCTGTTTGAATACTGTAAGAAAAACCTGCAGCTACTTCCTAGATTATCTCTGAGAAATCTTTCTTTAGAATACTTGCTTCCAATTTGTGAGCAACCGGATCTGAACTTAAAATGAGTGTATGTAGGGAAACATAAGCTATGACTCAGATGGGAATTTCTGAAATGAAGTAGTATAAAACTTTGAAATAGAAAATAAGATAATATTTACCATTCAAGTAAGAGCTATAAAATATCAACTATAGCACAACATGAGAACCAAATAGACCAGAGAATTGGATAGACTTTGGTGGACTGCTGAAAAACTGAAAAATATACAGAAAGATTTTATTACAGAAGTTTGAGGCTCAGGCATATGTGTTGATGAATTAAATTTTCCCAAGAAAGATGATACTGTTTGAAAATGTTAATTTTGTTGAAAATCCACACATTTTTGTGGAAATTTTGACATTAAATAACGACGTGAAAGAAAAAGGATGCTAAAACAAAAATGTTGAAAGGAACAGTTCTGCAGAAGGGGAGTAAAAGGTAGCTTCATAACCCTATATTAAGTTTAAAGGGGGTGTGGTAGATTAAATGAGAAACATCAGTCTGAAGTGCTTTCAAGTGCTTCTGTGTAAGGAAGTAATGGTGCATTCAACTTAAAGTCAGTACAGAAGCAGATATGATAAGATGATAAGCTCTACTGTTAATTTTAAAAAAATGGGAGGCAGCATTAATGAAATCAATGGGAAAGACTAAGAGTTATGTAAGAAAGGATGGATATTATTAGAAAGCTGAAACAAAATTAGAAAAGGAAACACCAGTATACATCCCATGAATATATCCCATATATGAGTCCAGAAGCTGGAAGGCTGAATGAAGCCACACTGCTGTCCCATGTACTGCAGAGAGAAAGGAAGCCACCAGAAATGGCAAGTAATCTTCTTCTGCTCAGCTGTTTTACTATCTCTAGGAAGTATTTGTTTAATTTTTGTCACTGTGGTAGGATACAGAGGTCTGGGAAAAATAAAAGAGCAGAATTATCCCTGGGTAAACAGTTGTCCTCATCTAAGGCAACAGGTCGTTAAGGAGTCACATTTAAATGGACTGTATCAGCTAAAGCAATCTACTAACAGAAACCCTTGCAAAGTTATTGTAGATCCAAATGTACAGACTTCAGCTGAGTCTGACCCAAGCTGAAAGGAGCCATCAGACCCGGACAGAGCAGTCAAAAGCGGTGACACCAGTGCCAGCCGTAGCTTTGCGGAATCGAGTCCAGCATCTGAAGCAGCAGTGTGGCTCGACATGGACAATCTAGCTTTTGGGGGTTGTTACTGTTTTCCTTTTTCTGGCTCAGGGACAAGGAGAGTGCTGTGGGGAGCACCTGCCACCCTGTATTTGTCTGGGGAAACCACGCGGCGCTGTGTGTGGGAGCAGCCGCAGTCTTGTCCTTGTCCCGGCAGCCACGCAGAACTGTGTCGAGCTGGTGAACACCTTTTTGTGTGGAAAGCACCTCCTCCTCTTGTGTACTTTTGTTGTTGGTATTGTTGCTGTTCCTGGGCATTTCTTAGTCCATCGCTGTTTGCTTTCACTAAACTGTTGTCTCAACCCATGGTTTCTGTACCTCTCCTGCCGAAGAGGGTGAATGGGAAAGGAAGTGGCTATTTGGGGTTTAATTTCCACACACTGCGTTCATGGAGTATTATATAATAATATAAAAAAGAAAGAGAAATAAAAGTAACAGGTAACAGGGTAACCTCCCTTGAATAAAATGTCATCTGCTAAGAGAACTGATTCCTGTTTGCAAATGGGGAAATCAGCTTATTGAGCACCAGCGAGATTAGCTTAGTTTTCCTAGGTTTCTGCACTAGGCTTGTACAAGTATTTTATTCATGATTGATAAAAATTTAAATATGCCCCTGCTGCTGCAAAACTAGTCCTGATGGAGAGGTTTTCATATATGGCAGATATCCTGCACATTTTCTAGAAAGCTAAATTATGCTGATAAATCAGCATTGCTAAACAGGATATAAACTGCTGATTCAACTGATTGGTGCTAACACTTATCATCATAACTAGAGATTGCATGTCATGTATGCTTAGATAGGAAGCAACATTTTCTGCAAAAAAAGGAAAATGCAAATAATTCTTTCCAAGAAAAGGGCAGAACATCAGAAAGCTCCACAGAAAGTACTCTTACAGTGGCACAGGATTGCACACACAGAACTTTGTCACACAAAAACAACAAAACTCAGGAAGATGATGATTTGCAGCAATGTACTTGTGACACCACACATCACTCCTTTGTGTGCCTTGCCAGCTCTAATGCTTTTACAAGCCTGTGCCAACAATAATGATACTCAAGTTCAAGCATGTGATGACTCGATGCTCCCAGGAGCTAGAAGAACCAGAATGGAAACTAATGAATAATGAAGAGTTAAAAGATTTGCCTGCTGCCACTATTGAGCATTAGATGATGTGAAACAATACACTCTTAACCCAGAGACAGAGAACAGATTGAAGCATAACAAACTGCATTTTTAACAGAATGGTAATTACAAAACATAAATATTTAGGTTAAATACTAAATGTTAAATTCACAGTAACCTTGCTGTACAAGTCAACTTATCCAGATGTGCAGTCAAAATACCACTGAACTTCATCTTTCCACTAGAGAAGTTATGAATAAATTTTAATACCATAACTGTACTTGAAATAAGAAAAAAATATATGTATTCTAGAAGAATGTTAAAGTGAACCTTAAATACATGATAGCCTGTATAATAAGAAAAGGGATATATTAGAATGCCTTTCACCACCTCAGTGCACAAAATATATCATCTAATCAGCTTTGATGGATGACTTAGAGGAAAGGCATGTGGAAGTAACGTTGGAAAAATAGTTACAAGCACCTATATATCTGGGAAATATGTCAACATAAGAAGGTAAGTGCAGCAATTCCATTGACAGTTTGCTTGGATAGATCTTCAAAGCAGGTGAAAGCAAAACACAGTAATAAAGATCGAGAAACAAAGATACTGTTTTTTGACAATTTACCAGTACAGCTGCTGGTGATGAGTGTCTAGCTACAGACAGCAAAGAAGTAGGTTCTGTGCTGAGCCTAGTGGCAATCTTCCCTCCTAGCTATGCCCGAATCCTGATTCCCAAACAGCACAGGTGATAAGTTGACATAAAGAAGACACAAGTTGACTAAAGAAGAAAATATTAACAGGAAATTATCCTTTTCCAGCAGTGGTAAATAGTTACATTTTACCTGTCATATAATACTCTTAAATAATTACTTGAATGAAAGCTCTGGAGATTCCATCATTCAGAAGATTTTATGGGACTGGACAAACTTCATCGTTATAACAAATAGAACTCATAATTAAAAAATGTTCTGATAATTCTGTAAAGGCTTTACTTATGACAGCTGCAAAAGCAAAATAAAAGTCTGGGAGAATATCTATGATGTCTCACCAGCTGGTACATGGGCAGGATGCCTCATCCAAATGGGAACATGGAGATACACATTGTATTAAACTCACTGGACAAGAATTGATCTCATACATGAACATCCCTTTCATCATCCATAACATATTACCCATGTGATTAAAGACTTCTTTTGAAATTAGATGTTTTGCCAAACACTGCTGCCCAGTATCATTGGCTGTTACCTTCATTAATTCCGTGTCTGAAATTGTTTTCACCAACTGCCTTTTTGCACCTGGGAGTTTACAGAAAAAGCATTTCCAGCTAGCCTCAAGGTTGGAAGGCACCTGCCTCAATGCTGATGGCATGCCAGTGAATTAATCCAATCACAATAAGACTGATATTCAGCTGCATTTTGCTCTGGAGACATTTTAGGAAGCAATTCTGGCTACTGAATGAATCACTATTTTTGAGGACAGAAACTGGTTTAGACAAAATCCATATGAAAAGTATTTCAGCTGGAAGATTTGTGCCTACAGGTTAATGGAAAAAGAGCATTCAGTCCCGTTTCCTTCTTGGGCAGCCCAAACTACTCACAACATAATTTGGTAAGATCTTGTAGATGTCTGAAGGCAAGAAGTCAGACCAGACTACAAAGTTTGGTCTTTTGATGTTAAAATTTTTTAATCCCATAAAGTCTGTAGTTTAGGATGAGGAATAACTCTGGGATCTCCAATGTAAGAAGAATGTGTCCTGCTGGAGTGAGTTCAGAGGAGGACCACAAACACGATCAGAGGCTGGAGCACCTCTCCCAAGAAGACAAGGCTAAGAGAATTGGGGCTGCTTAGCCTGGGGAAGGAAAGACTATGGAATGACCTTGCAGCACTTTCCAGTGCCTAAAAGAGACTACAAGAGGAGAGGGACTTTCTAGGACATTGAGTGACAGGACAAGGGGGAATGGCTTTAAATTGAAAGCAATTAGGTATTAGGATGATTTTTTTTTTACTGTGAGCATGGTAAGGCATTGGAACAGGTTGCCCAGATAAGGTGTGGATGCCCCAATGCTGGAAGTGTTCAAGTCCAGGCTGAATAAGGCTTGGAGCAAGGTGATTTACTAGAAGATGTTGTGGCAGGTGAGTTTGAAACTAGATGATCTTTAAGGTCCCTTCCAAGTCAAGCCATTCTATGATTCTATGAATCCATTCTCAGCTGACAGGGTAAAAAGTAGCTGTAAATTGTAGCAGATCTGCTGGAAAAAAAGAAAAAAAAAAGAAGAAAATAACCTAGACATTAGCATTACTGCTTCACCTGCCTCTCAACATGGAATATTAATTTCTATACATCTGTTCACACCAGCAAGAGCCTACATTTATGGACTTTATAGAAAAAAAATAGTTAAAAGAATTATTAGAACAACATTTCTGGTGAACAGGAAATAAAGTAGTTATTAGTGTTCAGAGTAAAATACAGTTACTTATCAAATTCATGCCCAAGTAATGGGATCTTCACAAACCTATGACATTAACCTTACTTCTGAGACATGGCAAGGAAGTATATGAGAGAGTTTTGGAAAATGTCCTCCAATTCAATGGTCAACAGTGCAATCAGTAAAGTTAATAGAGACTTTAGGGTTCAGAGTTTCAGATGGTAGTCAGGTGAACATGAGGCAGAATCATCTCCGACAGATGATCCCATCCAAAATTAAAGATTTATCATTAGGCTTGACTTGATTCTTTCACTATTAACGGAAAATAAAAAATTGTCATCTTCTTTTCATTGCATGTTTTTCCTGACCATTTGTTTGAAAAGATGTGTTAGAGCCTAAAAAAATCATTAATTCCTTTTTCTACACTCCAGAAACTATTTTCAGATCTATATTAAACACAAATAATTTGCACCTAACACATGTTCTGCTTATTGCTACAGGTTGAACAGAGCATTGAAATTAAAGGTCAGAGCTGCTGAAGGTGCTGCAAATTTTGTTTCAATTTCCAAACAGAATAAGAGACACAATCTTTTGAGCATTTTCAAAAATGGAACTGCATTGCAAAAGAGGGCTGTGTATTTTTGTCTGTCACACTCAGTTGCTTAGCATTTGGCTACTGGCCTGGATTATACCAGAATTCAGTTTCAAATCCCTGTTCTCCTTCAGTCACAGCATTATTGTTTATCCCAAACCAAGCTAAGTTTCCTGTGCTCACACTCTTGGTACCCAATTTCCTTGTTTCTTGTCTATAACAGATAATCCTCAAAATCTAGTGGAAACCAACAACCACATAAAATACTTCACTTTTGATAAAACAGGCTATATTGCCATAATCCATTAAAAAAAAAATCTTTCCAGACCTATTCACAACAGTGTGTTCCTGGCTGGATGCCCAAAACTATTAGCATTCTATTAGTATTGTTTGTTTGTCAGATTTAATCTAGCTAACACATGCTAAAGCTACAGCTATTCTGTCTATATTTGGTCTTTAAATATCTGTTTTATTATTTTTTCTTCTGCCTCTAAATGATGAAAAGTGTGGAAAAAAATCTCTCCAGTATAAAGATACCTTAGATGTGCAATATTGTTCTTGGGAGAATATGAACCCTTCACTCTACCGGAAATAGGGAGCAGGGCCATTGATGAGCTTTAAGATGAAAATTTCCCAATTCTTCTGTGGAGTGGACACTCCAATACAGTCCCAACGCAGTTCTTGGCATCTTTTATTACTTTTACAATAATACAGCATCATGCTAGCTCAAGATTTACTGAAATCTTTACAAAAATACTTTTTTTCACAGTCCTAAGCTCTGAATTAATGTTTTGTTTATTTCTTCATTCTCTGGTTTCAAACCTAAGCAAGAAATCCCAGATTTTTCAGGTTAAACAGGTGACAGGCTCACTATGCAATGTAGTAATACATAAAGACACTGTTCTATGGAACAGCATAGCCCAGAGATGACTTATAAGGTCCCAGGATACCTCATCACTAATTCGGCCTGGGCTAATTTGCCTTTTCTTTCAGCTCTGTAACTTTTCTGGTATCTCAGCACTGCATGCTGCAGTTATACCCCACCAGAAGTGCTAAGAGAGTAGTCTGACATCAGTCACCTGGAACTGTACCCTTAAGAGTGGATAAGGAGGGCTATGCTACAGAAATCAAGGTCTTGCTGGAGAGGAGACGTTGGAAAAAAAAGCTGGTAAAAAAATCAGAGAACTTTTTTTGCCAACAGACATTGCCAGCAAAATAAATTCTGCGTGCCCAGCAGCAAGGGTAACTTGGGTTACATTGCCACTAAAAACCTTCAGCAGAAATGTCAATCACAATTATGATTATAATATATTTGGCATTAAAATGTCAAATGTGTCGTTGATCCTCTTCTAAGAAAGAACCAAGATCATGCATATTTTATGTGTATTTTCTTAATCTGTGGTCAGCACAGATTTTAACAAGATGCTCTGGGTGGGAATCTACATGTACAAAACCTTTCAGCAACATATGAAGCTAAGAAATGTTCATGCAGATATATTCAGACAACCTAAATCACAAAACTGTCAACTTAAAGCTGCATTCTGTGTTTTTTAATCTGTAAGAGGTTGTGAAAAAATCTAATGAGGCATTTTAATCTACTTTTATAAAATAAAAAATGTCAAACAGTCCTGGTTCAAGTACAGTTACAAAACAAAAACCCCTTCTCAAATATCACCAAGGAAGTGGAAGAAGCCATGAATGTTTCCTTCCAGTGCTGATGGCTGCAGGACATAACTTAATTGTTGCCTGAGGAACCCTCAATGTGATTTTCTCAATACCTATGCCTTGCAGGTCACTTCAGCAGTTACTATTAATTTAATAAGTGTTTCTTTATGCCTGCATTTGATTTTAAGCACAGTACTTGCCCCTGGTCTTTGAATGCATGCTGGGTACAAAGCATTAAGATTATCTACACCATTTAAGATTATGCACACTTCAATTAGATCTCTCAGCCATTTTTCCTTAGCTGCTGCCATTGCCCTAGTTCCTGCAGGCTGAAAGCTGAATGTTTTCTCTAGACCTCATTATCTTTTTTGTCACTTACTCCATAAAACTGTTCACTAGGATCCCATCTATTCCTGAAAACAGTCCTTACCAAGCTGCTCTTCTTACAATATTTTCCATAACTGACATCCATCCAGGTGAGATAGAAACAGAACTAAATCACTCCTTATGCCTATGCAGTACTAAAGCCAATGTAGCCTTAAGTTTTCACATTCAAGGAATAGCTTTGTGCTCGATCTTTGTCACAGAGCCAGGAAAGTGCTTGAGAATATAGTTTAATTTTAAATATTTCAATAGTTTTATTGATTTGAGAGAAGGAACTCATATATGAAAAGTCAGACGTGCATTAGAGCTTGGTACTGCTTATTAGTTTTGGAAGCTGCTTTAAGTATCATCTCTCCTAATTCAATCTCGTGTATTTCATTATTTATTACTCACTTCTATGTGCAGTGAATAAGTTGTGATTTTTGAAGTTGCTTGCCTTTTCTCAGCTCTCTTATTTGTGACACAGTGTTTTCTGAATTACCATTTATTTTTATACAACATTTCTGACCAAGTTGTGTGGGGAGGTTGCTTTATTTTGTTGGGTTTTTTACCACATATCTTATGGCTTTATCAGCTTAGTCTCAACAGTTTACTGACTTGGGCTTCTGTTATTTTGGGTAGTACTGAGTTATTTTGGTCTTTTTCAAACACTGGTCTTGGACATATTCCTGATAAATATGAATTTGTCTGCTATTTTTACTGCCTCTGCGTGGGACAAACTCATGATGCTACAGACAGCAGGGAAAACGAAAAGCATCTGTGACAGGTGACCAGTGCAATTCCAGCTCATATTCACCTGGAGATTCAGAAATTAAATTGGTGATCTGTATTGCTTTTCCTGAGGAATTATACTTTATTTCATGCTAATATAGTTTCACTATGAATTTTGAAATACCTCTGCAGTAAAAATAATGTCAGCTTTATCAAAAACACGTTCATCTAGTGATGCACTTACAGCCAATACACTGTGCATCTGGGTGAAAAACAAAATAAGATTCGTTATATTCACTGTCTTTTTTACAAGCAGGTTATTCAGAAATTCTCTGAAGTTGAACAGCTAAGCTTCTTAAATGAACATCAAACTTAGTTTCCACCCCTTTAAATATAACTACTAAAGAGAACTACATCTTTGAGACAACTCTTGGTATATTTTTACACTTATCCAATAAGAAAAGAGAAGGTAAACCAGAAGTGACAGACTATCTCTCTGGCAGAGCCGTAGTAAAAATGAAGATACTTTTCCTAATACAAATTTTTTTTTGCAGCTAGTTCACAGGAACTACTAGAAATTAATAGGACATGCTTTTCTTTTTTGCTTTTCTTAATTTGTTTAGCATCAGATTCATTCAGTTTACTATTCATCAGTTACAGGATTTGACAGCTTTTGTTTCTACATATCAATAGTTTATTTATTCTCCAGCTTCCTGGACTCCTGATTTTCTCCTCATAGAGAAATCCAGACTACTCTGAACAGAAAAGCATGTTCCAGAGCACAGATAAGGAGTGATCAGATGGCAGTAAGCTTGAATAAAACCTCTTGACCCATACCAAAACAAAGCTCTGTAGATAAAAAGCAGGGAGGAAACCCTGTGAGGAAATTACCGGCAGCAATGGCTGCATAAGGTACCATGACAGAGATGAACAAGGGAATACGGGAGAGATGCTGTTCACTGCACAGAAACACACATTGTAGGGGAAAAAAAAAAGAAAGAGATGAACAGTCAAAACATGGACAGACAGCATGGACAAATAAAGTGAAGAAAAGAAATCTTGGCCTTATTTTTATAATCTGCTGAAAGGTTGGCTTTGTGCCTACTTGGACTGATATATGCAAACACAAGCATCTAGCCACACATGGTTGCATGTCCAGGTTCAATGAATGCACTTCAAGAGGTCTTCAACCACTGAAAAACCTGTATCATGTGGACATCACAGACTGAAAGCAGAGGATAGCATATGCTTTCCAAGACTTTTCTTAAGTTTATGTGAGAAATTTTATGTCCCAGTATATTTAAAGAAGAGTAAAACTTCAAATTTGATGTGATTTATATTGGTATGTCATAACTTATATTGACTTGCCAATGGTAAACCTTCAGATGAGATGAATCACTCCCTAGAAGCATCTGCTGCTAACTGCTGTAGGCACCAGTGGGAGACTACAGGGACTGCATCAGATGCAGCCACCTACATTGCACTTGGTCAAATGAATCCCACAAAAATTATCAGACCTGTATAGATACTAAAACATATGAGGAAGCAGTGAGCCACCTAGACGACACTTAGGCCTCCTAACTCCTGAGGATTTAAGGTACTTAATCTGTTTAAAAAGTTAAAATAAATGGTTAGCAAATCTGACAGTGCCTTAATTCCTCAGAAATCACTGGTAAGTAAAATCACAGAATTTTAAATTGGTTCCATATCTTCACTGTAAATTTCTTACCATATTGCTAAGACTTTAGATAACTGAATTTTCACCGCAATTTCTCTCAACCTTAAATGTACTTGAGAGGTCAGGTGTTTCAAAACAGTCTTAACCTTGTTCTTACCACATATTTCATCATAGCATAATACTCCCATTTGCATATAAACTATCCAAAGCAACTGATGGGGAAGCTGTTTACTTTGTTGAGTAAGAGTTGCCATTTGAGCCAGTGATTTTTTTAGTGCCATTAAGCAAGCAATGCCAGCACATGCCACGCCAGTATAACCTCCCTCTATGACCAACAATGTCATTTACCTTAAACCTCAAGCAATAGCCAAACAAAACAATGTCCACACAGTTTCAACTGCTCCTTTCAGGATTTTATACATAGGTCCACACAACCAAGGCTGCAGTTGGACTAAGACCCTGCTTTATCCTAACTGTTGTGTGGCACTTGAGCCCTCATAATCATGAGGTAAAGCACTCACTCTCTGCTGCTCATTTTCTGCAAGTCCTGCTTGACCAAAGATAAGTGCAACACAGTTGAAGTATAACAAGAAATATATTTTAAATAACTACAACAAAGAGAAGAGGCAACGACTTTAACCTAACCCTTTCTACACTAAACTGCAAGGCTTTGCAGAAGCAATTGGATAAAATTGAGAGGAAAAGGACACTGGACAGATACAGTGTTTTGAGAGTTAAGGCAGGCACCTCTGCCCTCACAGCTGACACCCAAACTGGTGTGAATGGAGGCTCAAGCTGCTGCTGCAGAGCACAACTGGGATGTGTAATGAGAGCCTGATATGACTGTGTGAGCCATGACTTCTCGGGAAGATTCTGAGTCTTCTCTTCTTCAGGCTAAACAATCATAACTCTCTCAGGATCTCCTCATATGATAGATGCCCAAGTACCTTCATCCTTGCAGAGGTCCTTTCTAGACTTACTCCAAAATCCATGTCTCCCTTGTTTTGGGGAGCTCAGTGTGGACAGACCACTGCAGATGTGCTCCAGTCAGGGCTGAGCAGTCAAAGAAGACTCACTCACCTCCCCTGACCTAGTGGTAACACTTTCCCTAGTGCAATCTGGCTTCTCCTGGCTGCCTATATTCTAAAGGTACTTCACCGGCTCATGTTCCACACGGTGTTCACCAGGATCTCTGGGGTCTTTATTGGAATGCAGCTTTCCAACCAACCACCACCCAGCCTGTACAGTTGAGTACCTGGGTTTCTTCCTCTCCCAAGGGCAGGACTTGTCATTTGCCTTTACTTGGCTTTAGAAGAGTCTTACTGGCCAAGATCTCCTGCCTTCTGACATGCCACAGAATGGCATCACAACCCAATAGTACATCTGGTGTACCAACAATTCATCCTGGTATTTTCACACCTGCAAATCTGATGAGGGTCTACCCTACTCCATCATCCAAGTGATTACTGAAGATGTTACAGTTATTGGCCACATTATCAACCTCTGTGGTCTAAATACAAAATAATATATTTTAAATGCTTACGTGAATACTTGTTTTTCATCTTCTCAAAATAGTCTTGATTTAAAAAATTAAAACTGAATAATGCCACCAGTGAAATAAAACAGTCATAAGGATGCCTTTCGAGAATGACTAAGGTGCAGCTGCAAGCTAAAACTCTAAGACAGAATATGTATGGTATATACCTCTATTTTCTTCTCTGACAACAAACTGATAGTAGAGGGAACATACTATTCCATCAGAATGATGCCCCCCAGCCCTACTATTCACATAGAGCTATGCAGAAAATATCTTCACTTAATCCAAACTAACCATGTGCAACCTCATCCTTTGCACTGTTTCTGTATATGCAGTTACTGTGCCGAATTCCAGGTTCAGGTAGCCAGCTTACTGTCTCATTATTTAAATGTCTGTCATTGAAAAAAACAGTGTTACTTGAGTCACATAATTCCAACACATGATTTCACAAATGCAAATTGACAAATCCTACAAATGCAGCTCTCTCATTGCTTCTTCACTCAGAAGCTGCCATGCATATAAGAGTTGGGGATAAGAGAGTAGCTTTAGATTTTACTTAAGATAATCAGCCATAAATTTGTTATTGCTTCACTCCTCTTCATGAAGGCTTGAGAGCTGACAGTCTGAGATGAATGGGAAAAATCCACACAACATTCAAATTTGTTCATTCAAATTAATTCAATCAAGTTATTTGCCAAGGAAGGCAAACACCTACGTGGGGATCCACTTTGCCCAAGATATATGCTCCAGTTTGGAAAAGCGCAGCTTATCAGAGCAGTGGCCATACCAGGTCAAAGCAAAGATTCACACTGTTGCTTCCTTCAGTTCTGTGTCTGCTCTCTCTTAGGTCTCCGTGCCCCTAGATATCTGCTCTCAGCCACTCCTAGAGACATTTGCAAAGGAAACTCCCAACCTCCAGAACTTTGCAGCTCATGAATTTATTTGTATATTTCTGTCGCCTTTGGATTTAATATTCCTCATGCCTTTTACTTTTCCCTTCCATGAATTTATCTAGTTCAGCTACTTTTTGAAGGTAACAATTTCTGGCCCACATAAAAATCCACAGCAGAGATGCATAGATTAAGCACAGTTTACTTGAGGAACCAGGTCTTCCATTTGATTTTGAATCTGACACTTTAATGTTTCATTTTATGCTGCATAGTTCTTACTTAGAAAACAGAGTGAATAAACTACTGTCTTAGTAAAAGTTTACAGGAGCTCACGACCAGCATCATTTTAACTGCCTGAGCAATACAGAGTACTTGTTATCTTATTCTGTGTATTTGATAAGAAGGTCAGGATTGCAAGGTCTGAGTACAACTGCTTAGCAGCCCAAAGATCAGTAACACAATCTTGGCAGAGACAGTGGAAACATTCCATCTACGAACAAAAAGGTAGACGTTCATGGGTAAATACTGGGTTTTAAACTGTCACGATCCTAGATTAATTATTAATTTTGTGTATCCCATTGGCAATGTCAGAGGTGTTTTAATTACTGGAGATAGTTTAGTGGTGAACCTGGAAGTACTGGGATAACAGCTGGACTTGATGAAGAGGTCTTTTCCAGCCTTAGCAATTCTATGATACACATGCCTTAGGACACCTATGTAGCAGCATGACATAAAATACAGTAGGACAACTGGCCTATCCATTGACCTTTTATATGCATACAGATTGAAGTCTATAAGGCTTATGATTCATTACTAGTTCTTCCTATACTCACTGCATCTTCCCAAAGAGACAACAAGCAGAGGGTGCAACTTGCTGGCACAGTGAGACAACTCTGGCAATTCTTAGTTGAAGCGAAATGTCTAGTCTTTAGGCAGCTTTCAATTACAATGAGATAGGAAATAGCATGGAATTGCTCCCAGGATAAGAATTTTATAAGTGGTTCTGTAAAAGTCCATCCCCACCCCCAGCAATAAAGAATATAGCCGTGCTCAGAATCCAGCCCCCTGCTTTCTTGAAAATGCAAGGACAACTGTAAATTATATTAAAAATGAATAAATAAATTCTCATAACGAACCTTACCAGCAAAAATAACTATATGGACATTCTAAAATTCCTCAGGTTTCATCTCAGCAATTAGATTTCACCAAGTGCCAAGCAGAAATGGACAAAAGAGAAGATGCTGTGACTCCTGCATTTCAGGATGTGTGGCTATTACATTTATTGCTGTGAAGCCAGCAATGCTCGCAGCCATCAGGAGCTCTGCCCTTCAGCATTCCTGGCTGTTACAAGCTCTGTCAGGCATCTGGCAATGCTTGCAGCTGACATTAATCACCGACTTTGGGGTTCAGAGCTGTTACGAGCAGTTCCGGAAACTTGGTGGTGCTAGTAACAATTTATTTCACTTAGCAACAAACGTCGGCATATGGGTGTTGCTTGTAATTTCGAAGGAGCTTTTTGTCAATGCTATTAGCTTCCAGAGCCACCTGGGGTTATAGTAATGGGGGACTTAAGAACTTTTAGGACCATTTCTAACAGTGCTGCCTAACAACAAAGGGTACCTTTGGCTACAGTCACTGTGCATACAAACATTCCCAACATGCTGGCAACTTTCCTAATAATAACTAAGTGCCTGATACTACCTACAGCTGTGGAAGCATTAGTCAGAGCTTCAAAATGCCACTGCAATGTCAACAACATGTACAGGGTTTAACAAGTTGTTCTTACAATACCAGGAGATATTCTGCCAGAGCTCTGTGCTGCAGCTAAGTCCCCCAGCAGGGTATATTAGCTCAAGCTCAGCACCATGTGAATAAAGTCACACAGATTTTGAGCAATGTGAAAATATTGAAAGCTACACCGCAGTGAACGCAGGATGCTGAGAACACAGAGAGGGGCTCTGCTTCTGAATGGTGGAAAATGTGTTTAATGCAGCAGAGAGACTGAGTAGAACATTTTAATTCAGCCACCATTGTCATTAGTTGTGAAGATATCTGTTGTGGGTTGTTTCTTTTTAAATCTAAACTAAAAATAAAAAGCAAAATGCTCTAAGCCTTTATAAACATGTTGTGGATTTGCTCCATGATGTCTCAATAAAGAGATGTCCAAGGAAATATTAGAGTGATATAATTTTCAAAAGTAATGTGATATGAAAAACACAGTGCAATTCAATCCCTGAATCTTGTTATATAGAAGTATATTAATCCTGTAATATAGAAGTATATTTTAACATTATTCTACCACAGATCAGGAGAAGAGCCTGCCAAATCCCTCCTTAACTTCAGGTTTCACCATATCTGAAAATTCCATGGGGAAAATTTTGAAAATTTTTTATTTTTTATACTGGCAGAAGACAAATTTCTCTCTAAATTAAGGAATTCAAGTGAAATTATTTACTTTAACCCTTCTTAATACAAAAAATGTATTACATGTGATTTCCTCATTTCATTTGGAAAATGGTTAAATATTTTCTACTACAAGTCTTTGTTTAGCTTGGTTTGGATTTTGTATATTATACACCTAAATATTAACACATTAACACTAGTGCTTTGAGATACATTGAGATATCTTACGAAAAACATGGCTAAAGGCAATTTTGATTTACAAAATTGTAGACAGATGTTGAAGGAAACAATTTTAGTGCATAACTGACTGTTTTCAATTTATTTTTCTTTTTCACTGCTGACTTCATCATAAACATAAAGGGCAAATCATGCTAAACCAATCAGATCATCCTTTTTGATAAAAAACAATCTTTGTATCTGAAGGAAAAACAAGGGGAGTGACATATCTCGTTTTTAACAAGGTTTTTGACATCATATTATGATATTTTGTAAGCAGGCTAACAAACATCCTAAACAGACTGAACCACTATCCAGTTGTTACAACACCAGTAGGAAGGTGGAAAAGAAAATTTGCTATGAAAATTTTGTATGACATCATACAGTTTATGCTGCTTATATACAGTATTTTCCAGCTGTGCTATCTTATGGATTGAATGATGAAATAACATGTAAACTACTACACTTGCAGATAACAGACAAGAGGGGATTCAAGATACACAAATGCACTTGAATAATTCAGAACAATAGTAAATGCAAGAATTATTCTGGAGAAAACAGGATAAAATTTACTAAGATGAAATGAAAAAACCTTTATACATTTCAGAATAATGAAACCCACCAAGTTAAAAAATAACAAGAAAAGGTTAAAAACCAACTTGTTAGTCATGTATGGGGAAATTAAAAGATCTGAGCATATAATAGTTCACAGAGCTGAATGTGAATCAAGAATGGCGTTCTGCAGGATGAAGTTCATGCTGCTTTGTATGAACAGGAGTGTTCTCTGTACTCCAGCGGGAGAGAAGTTCGTCCTCTACTGCTGATGTATGGCAATACAGGACCCAATTCTAGGTACATATGGTTATTATGAGTACCAAGAGGAGGAGAGGGTCAACCATTTCTTTTGTGCTGCTTTCCAGAGCTTATGCACAAGATCAACACAGAAATTTCAAGCAATCCAACTACTTAGAAGAAAAGCACTTTCAGTTGGTGGCGTGTAGTCAGTATAGTCTGCCTACCACTATATAAAATTAGACCCTGCTCATCAAGCCCCATTCCAGCTATTGCAGGATACCACACAGTAAGAAGAATCTAGACAACATGTGCTTCAATAAACCAAACCCACAGAATATTCCCTACACAGTTCATTAAGCTGAAAACTTGGCAATGATGTGCCACAAAATGAGGGCATAGAAAGATAAGAAACACTGCCAATGCCCTTAACCTACACAGAAACAGGGGATTTATTCTATGAAACTCCTAATGACCTTTATTAGAGTTGTTCAATCCAGTGGCCCAACAGAGGTGAGGCTGCCCCAGCCCTGTGCCTCGAGGTGCAGCCAGTTGCAAGGTTGGGCAGGTATTCCATATACAGGGAATACACACATATACGTATATTCATGCACATGCACACGTGTTTTCCCTATATAAACGCAGTTACAGAGCCTGCATATAGCCAGTAAGTATTCCCAATCTCTCTGTCCTCACAACCTCCCTTGATGTAGGTCATCTCAGAGCTTCACTCGCTGGAATGTGCAGAAACTTTTTTAAAACCTTCCAATCTAAATGCTCTGTGAATACTGTACATGCATTTTCTCTTTGAACAGAAAGATAACGAGCATCAAAGCTAGTTGGAAAATATTCATGTACTTTCTCATCATCATTTCACTAAACAAGTTATAACAAGTTTTTCCCCCAGGAATCCCTCATTCTCTTATTCATCTCTTTTGGGCTGATCCTGTTTGAACGGTGTGAACATTTTGGCCAGATTTTTGCAGAATGTTCTATTTAATGAGGTATTACCCATATCTTGTACCATGGTACTGTTTGTGTCCTGTTCCAATCAAGAACCTCTTGCCATGACTAAATTTAATTATATTTGCATACACATCATCCTGGTGTTTTACAGTCACAGGTGACTCAAGCCCGATGTCTGTGGCAGAATTTTTTGTTACCAGTTTTGAAATGCACAATTCTGCACAATGAATCCTTCCTGCATAACTGCTCCTTCCAAAAGTACCTCTTGCCTCTGTAATTCAGTAAGAAAGCCCTTTTCAGTAATACAGTATGTGTGAGCAGAGGGGAGGTGGAATATTGATATTCATTGCTATAATGGAGGAAGTGTAATTTATAGGGATGGTCAAAATAATAGTTTATTTTGGGGGTATTCTGATATAAATCGTCTTTGCTATTTAGTAATGGCCATAAAGACAGTAATGGACTGGTATGATTGGTATGCCCTTTTAAACTTTTATTTATATAAGTTATATATATTTATCTTTTAGCTTTGTAAATATGCATTTAATCATAGTTCTAGGTAAGATTTCTTGACTTTACCCGATTTATAAAAAAGGTTTATTTTCTTCCTCAACTTAATTGAAACACTGAGATTTTACAGAAGTACTAAAAATTGTTACTGTTGGAACTGTTTCGTTTTTTTTTTTCTAAACATTTTTATAAATCTTTCTAATTTCATAGAATAACTTTGTTTGGAAGGAACTATAAAGGTCTGGTTCCAACCCATATTCTCACGGATAAAGGCCTGGTTCCAACCCCACTCTCTTTCTGCCAGTCACTAGATCAGCTTGCTCAAAGTCCCAGTCAATCTGGCCTTGAACACTTCCAGGGATGGAGTATCTGTGGGCAACCCATTCTAGTGCTTCATCATCCTCACTGTGAAAATTTTCTTCCTAACATCTAACCTAAATCTTTTCCCTTTTAGTGTAAAACTGTTTCCCATTGTCCTATGACTATGTGCCCATTTAAAAAGTCACTCTCCCCCTTGTTCTTCATGTCTGGAAGACTGCAATGAGATCTCACTGGATCTCAGGAGATGCCACTGGATCTCCAGGCTGTACTCTTTCAGCCTGTGTTCACAGGAGAGCTGTTCCAGCCTCCTGATCATCTTTATGGCCCTCTTCTGGACCTGCTGCCACAGGCCCACAATTTGCCTGCTAATAATTTCCTTCAGCTGTGTAACCACAAGCAGTAGACATTGAAGACTACAGAAGATACAACACAGACAAAGATAAATTATTTTTTATACTAATTAATTACAAGTCACCAATTAGAGGATCCATCAATTTCATTTTGTGGCACCAAATCAAATGGCCCATGTGTAAAATGAGAAGAGTATTTCTTGCAGGGGCAGAAAAAGAACTAGGCCATTAGGGTATAATCTGTCCACGCACAAGTTCTAGTGAGGATAAAGAGAAATCTGTCTAGCATTCACAAGCAAAATCTGTCCTATATTTGCTTAATTGCTTCATAAGTGCTATTGAGACAGGAAATGTAGCTGCTACTGCAGTTGTAAAATAAAAAGCAGAGAAGGAAGATGGTTATTGAGTCTATTTTTAAGTATGAAAAATGCACTCGCGTAGTACAATAATGCAGACATTCAGACACACCAGAATGGAAATGCGAACGGTGCAGGGAAAGAACTGGCTTGTGCTACATTTTAAGATGATGACAGCCACCCTAGCCCTATGAATTATAAAAACACAATAGATAAATAGGTTATAAGGCTTAAAGGCTAGTAGAAGCACCCAACAGATAATATTTCATGTGTAAAATATGCTTTTGAGAATTTTATATTACATCGCAGTTTTAGAACCAGAGGTCTACTGTCCTGTGTGTTCACATAACTTAAAGACTACCAGTACTTTCCTGAGGTCCTATTAGTTGGAGAAACAACTGAAAATACTGACATTCTAAATAAAAATCATACACTCTTTTATGTCCTATTACAGTGACGGAAATTTTTTAAAGGGACTCCTTCAAGAGCCAGGTAGCCTCAGAAGAGAAAATGTATCTTTTTTTTCTTTACTCGTAATGGGAGAAAAATCACTTTAAGGTACACCAGGATCTGGCAAACCACTGGTATACTGGTAGTTCTGAACTCATAGAAACATTAAGGTTGGAAAAGACCTCTAAGATCATCAATTCCACCTGTTAACCTAGCACCATCACCATGTTCACCAATAAACCATGTCCCCAGGTACCATATCCACAAATCTCTTAAACACTTTCTGGGATGGTGATTCCACTACTTCCCTGGACAGTCTATTCCAGTGCCTGACCACCCTTTCAGTGAAGAAATTTTTTTCCAATAGCCAGTTTAAACCTTCTCTGGCACAATCTGACACCATTTCCTTTTGTGCTGTTGCTTGTTACCCAGAGAACAGACAGACCTCCACGTGGCTACCACCTCCTGTCAGGTAGTTGTAGACACTGATACGGTGCCACCTCACTCTCTTTTCCTGCAGGTCAAACAGCCCCAGCTCCCTCAGCCACTCCTCATAAGACTGGTTCTCCAGATCCTTCACCAGCTCTGCTGCTTCTCTGGACATATTTCAGCATCCCAACGTCTTTCTTGTAGTGAGGAGCCCAAAATTGAACACAGCATTTGAGGTGCAGCCTCAGCAGTGCTGAATACAGAGGGACAATAAACTAATAATGATGCTGAGGGTGAAAAAGATTAAAATAGGGAGTTCAAAATTGTGCATGTTGGAACTGAACCTGCAGAGGGACTACCAGTTTCCATCAAAGAAATTTGAAGAGTAGCATTTACTTGGCAGTTTCATATTAAAATGTTATAGTCACACTAACAGATGACTAGAAGAAGACATTTTAATGAAACACACATTTCCATCTCTTTTTATTTTTTTTTAGCAAGTTTAATGTTTGTGTGACGTTAATAACTGGAAAACAAGTTTTTCAGAAAGCAGAGGAATAGATAAAAAGGTCACACGTCCTCCTCCCGCACTGATAAAAAGCATGTATCAATCATTATTAGCTGAAATTGTGACCCAATTACACTAGTACAAATCGTGCCAAGCTATGATGGCACAAGTGACTGATGAACCTTGCCAGAGACCTGATCTCCCCCCGAAATGGATGGATGGGCATGGCACTGACACAGTGTAATGCCAGTGAAATGTGTCCAAACGCAATTCAGAGGGACATTTAAACAAAGAGAAACTATCTACTAAAGACAGGACACAATCTCTCTGTGGCTATAGCAAAATGCTTCTCCAGCATGGTTTACAAGGGATGAATCTTGAGTGGCATTAAAAAAGCCAAGTATTTGTCATTAACAGAAGTATCACCTAAAAGAAGCCATTTTAGCAGATAACCTATTGCAAATTATCTACCACTGTGGATAGGAGGTAAACAAATCAAGTTTATCAATAACAAACCATCAGTAATTTTTATAGTGCTACCAATATCAAGCATCAAAAAACCCACTTTTTCCTTTCTTCAATTAAAACATTAAAAAGCAAACACAGAGACATATCTTTTTTTCCCTTGTTCTACAAGGTTCGTAGTTTAAACCTGACCTATTTATTTAAGAGGAAAAAAATCACAAGAATTTATTTTTGCAGGGAGGATGGAGATTCATCATATAAGAGCAAAAATGCAGGAATCGAGGTGTTAAGTAAAACTCCTAAGATCACAAATGTTGCAACTAAATCCTGAGGACTGACAACTCAGTCCATGCCTCCAGGTCCAGTGGTAGATAACAATAAGGGGTTGAAAATGAGGGAGTTTGTGTGCAAATGAGAATGTGATGGCATGTACCCACCAACAAGCTTGCTCCAGCTTAACTAAGTTAATCACTTATTAACAATAAGTCTCTAATTAACAAGCTAGTGTGAATGTGAATTTTGGCTTTCCACCAGTCACCAAATTACAAACCTAATGTCTATGTTTGAATAATAATAATAAAAAAAAAATTAAGTGTCTTGGGTTTTTTCCTCTGACCTAAATAATAAAATTTAACTGTAAGTTAATGCCTATCTTTCTAAATAATTTACCTAGATTTCAGGGAGGTATCTTACTGAAATAAAGGAACATCCCTCAATGGATAGTATCTTATTTGTGAACTCACTCAACCAGTAGGTTGAATCCTGCAGGGCTGACAGATGAGAGAGTCTGCTTTCTTCACACCTCCCCCAAAGCCTGCATCAGTGGCTCTTTCAGATTCAACCACAAATTATTGTCATTTCAAAGCAATTCTAAGTCCTGAGGAATATGTTGAGGTAGCAAGAAATCACAGCAAAATGGAAGACCCTCAGTCAGGAACAATTTTGTTTCTCCTCCTTTTCAGTGTTCTCAGAAATGCTGCCATGTTTTTGGAGACCCGGGAAAACAGGCAGAGATGCCTTCAGACTAGCAGTTCCTAATCCTGTTTTGCCAGTACATGGCACAGAACACATAAATAGCCTTTGGCTTTCTGCAGGCAGCTCATGAGAAGAGTCAGGAACCTCAGGGAACCTATTTGTTTAACTGTCAGTAGCCACAGGGAAATGACAAGCAGGAAAAGCAGGTATGTAACTTTGCCTTTCTGCCCAGATTATAGCTATCCTCTGTAAGGATAGCCTAGAAGTCTGGATTCCCAGGATGTATGGCCCTCTTTAATTCCAAGTATTCTCATCTTCCCCTCACACCACCTGGGCTATCACTGTAATGATTAGGCCACAACTACACCAAGGAAGCGTGCAGCAAAAAGGTCATCACAAGCCATGAAAGGCTTCATACCTCCCTTTTTTTGCCCACTCTGCTCTTCTTTTTCTATCTCGGAAGAAATTGTGGGAGCCACTGCTTCCACATGCCTGACCACACTGATGTGGTGGACACTTTCACAGCATGACTTCTAGTCACAGCTGTTGGGAGATTCATGCAAAAAGTCAGATTTAAGCAGGAGCCTCTGTGGCACCTCTCAGGTCACAGCAGTGACCTGTGTACAAGCAGAAATGTTGGTGCCTGCAATAAGTGGGGACACACCAACCAATTGTACATAGAGACCCCTTGAAAATTCAGCTTCTATAGCTTTTGTTTTAGGTGCTCAAAGCCTTCCTACATCCAACATGAGATGCACATGCCTTGCCATGTTTGAATTATCCATAAAATTTGTTGTAAGAAGTTGTTTCATATCATCATTGTGTTTCTGTTGCCTTGGAGAGTCTATCAGTTAAATGGTTACGTCAAGGACAGAAAGAGGTTTGGCTGCTAGCTCGCCACTTGGTTTGCAAGGAGCCTTCCGCAGCAGCTGGCTGTGATCTTGAAACTAGAACCATGAATCCATGTGATGACTAAGCAGACTGAGGAAAATGGTAACATTATACTCTGCAGAACATGCACTAATACATCTTCCACAGGAGGATTTCAGTCATGACTGCTATCCTCTTCTTTCTGAGAGAAGTTTGGGAGGAACAGAGACTACAACACTTGCTTGGGAAAAAAAGTTACTTGACATTTTTAATATCACTAGAATTAAGTTTAAGCTTGTTTTTGTCCAGTTTGTGTCTCAGAAAAACCCCTAGGGATTCTAACTTAATAGACTTAGAACAGATCCATACAGAGATGTGTACTGTCAGTATAAAACCTACAGACAACATCACCTGAAAAATATGTCTAGAAGAAAGCTGAAATTATCCACCTACTAGAGGAATGAGACAATAAATGAGAAACAGGAGGAAGATATTAAATGACAACCCAAGAACCAGGATAGTATAACAAGAATACTAGCTGGTTTAACAAATTCTATGCAAGAGTGAAGATGAAGTAAAGAGCCTGTTGTTTTGCTGAGAGGGATTTGTTTGTATTTCCTTGCTGTGCATGGAACTCCATACAGCAAACAAAGCACAAATTGCTTGGGAGATAATCAGAAAAATTAATTCTGGAAGAATATACACCAATGATTGCAGACTTCCTGTTAAATGAGGCTAGATGTTTAAAAAAGTATTTTTCATGATGGAAAAGAATAAAATCATTATGCATATGCATCTACAAAAGGAAAAGAAGCTCAGAAAGAGCCTTTAAACATGCAGGAATAAGAAAGAATGAAGTCAGGTACTGGAGAGCAGTGGAACAGAAGCAAGTCAGAGAATCCTACATTGGGCTGGAAGGGAGGTCAGCTCTCCTGGCAGACAGACTGCTCCATCTCCTTAGACAGTCTGACAAACCATAAAGTTGGCAAGTTGTTCCCTTCTCACTGCAGTGGAGAAAAGATCCTGTCTCTGCTCTCTTCCTGACAGTCACTTCCTTCATGGCTGAAGCCTCTCTGCCTTCTTCCTTCTGACTCTTCCTTGAACAACTTCAGGTCTTAAGACCTTCCTTTGAACCTCTTGAAGGTCTTGAACCTTTCTGGACCAAAAATTATTCTCATCACTCATCTCTGAACACAAAAGCTTTAAGTGTCACTTCCACTCAGTTGTGGACTCAGGCCATGCAGGATTGAGCAGTTATCCTATTACCACGTTTCCCCTTGTACTTCTGCTGTTGGTCAGAGAGCTGAGCTAATTCTTTGGGATTTATGATGCTGTTTCCTTTATAATGGTAATGACAGGGTCAAAATTCAAACATTCTTTGGTGGTTCAAGCTGTACTAATTAGCTGAACACAGAATAAGAGAGCTGGAAATGCTCATGAACTTGTTACGTTTTTTGACCCCTTGAGGAAATTCTTGCATATTTCTTCAAAAGCCAGCATTTTTCTTGATGTTTGTTGGCATTTTTGTTTCCAGTTTTAAGCTTCACATTCCAGAATTGCCTTTCATGGCAGAGAAATTGGCAAACCAGAGAAAACTTCTCAGTGGCCTTTTCTCAGTAAGCAAAGCTAACTCAGAGGGACAGGGAGTGGGATTCTGGAATTCAGTCTTTGTCTGAGTATAGGATTATCACTCTAACTAGTCCATAGCATTTGAACACATATCATACACATTAAATCAACAGATAGCACTAGGTAAAGATGGGTGACAAGCAAATTAAAGCTCAAAATTAGAACCAATAAGCAAGAACTCAACAAAATGAAGAAGTAGCTTGCAACTAGATCAGGAATTCAATTGAAATATGGGCAAGCTATCAAATTTCAGCAAAAATAATCACTTGCACAAACATAAAACAGGAAATTAGTGTTTTTGCTGAAAAAAACCCATTGGTTCAGCTTAGGGAGTAACACTTTAATGAGGCTGTGGACCAAAGACAGTATGTCCAGAGCTGAGCATGAGAAAGGATCAGAGGTCCAGAAAAAAAACAACTTTAACAAAAAATTGGGCTTTAACCTGGCTGGAAAGAGGGGATCTACAAGGAGCGTTTGATACAAAACCCATCCTTCATAAAGGCAGCAAGAATAATCTTAACTCTTTTTCAAAAAGAAGGCAATAACCAGTTTAGTTTGCAACAAGAAAGATTCTGGTTAGACATGATGAAAAAACCCTGGTAGCCAAGCACTGGAGAAGGCAGGTTGCACAATTACCATCTCAGAAACTTTTAAAATCAGATTAGTAAAAGAACTTTTCCAATAATAATACAGATAGAATTTCTTTAACTTAAAGTCTTTTCCAGTTAGGATTGCTATGGTGACAAGATAATGATTGCTGATTTTTTTTTTCTCTATTCTGATTATAAGGTTACAGAAATAAAATTAAATTTTATTAAGGAGCGAATATTCCACTGGATATAAAATCCCAGCAGACTGCAAAATTAATCAGAAACTGAAGTTCCCAGACACCATAAAAACCTTGGAGTTTTGCAATGAAGTGAATCCTTTGACCACTTCTATCTTTGAGGCCTATGTCTTTAAATCCAGGTTGATCACTAACCCAGTCTGAAAATATAGTTTCAGACCTATGCTCTAATTTATGTCCCATACAGACTACCATAAGCCCCTTCTTAGAGCTGAGAAGCAAACATTGTACTATCTTTAGAAAGAAAAGAAATTGAGAGTTTCAAATGAATAGAAACAAGCATACTACATATGAATAGAAAGTTGAATAAAATAATTTCAACAGATTGCAGTCTATTCCTGATGTAAAGTAGAAAGAGCACCAAAAAAACCCCTCAATTGCCTACCTTTCCACTTCAATATATTGTCAGAAAGCCAGAGAAATCAATATCTTAAAAATTATCTCTTAAAATATAAATGCCAGATAAATGAAGATTTATATTTTCATCACTTCCATTTCTAACCATAATCATTTAGACAGTATAGGAAGCAAGACAGAGGTTTACAAGTTTAGTTAGTTTCTATAAACATATATATATATATATTGTTTTCCTCAGCAGTGGATGCCCACACTGAATGCAGTTTACAATCTATCTTTGGGCAGTGCTTTGGCAGAATTAAACTTATTATGTGTTATCTATGTTTTATTTCTGTATCATGAGGTAAGCCAAACTACTTCTGAAGGAACTGAATCTTTACAAAAACACAGCAAATATACCCAAAAATAAAACATCTGTTTATGTTGTATAGCAACAGAGAAGTCTGAAAAATTGTTTTAATCTGCAAGTACCAAAATCATGGTATGGCAGATGACAGCTACCTGATTTTATATAAGGCACTTCTGCATTTTAGCAAAGTAAAGGCACATTCCCTTGGGACAGAAGCAGAACAGCAGATTTTGATTTGTGGTTTGTTTAGGGTTTTGTTTAGTTGGTTGGTCTGATTTTTTTAAAATTTATTTTTTACATTTCTTTTGGCTTTATGATATTTGAAAAGTTAGTTTCCAATCGCAACTGAAGCATGCCACAAGGGTGCTACTAAGGGCAGACAAACTGCCCTCAGTTTAAAGTACCTTGTGAGCAATAACTGGTTAGGCTTTGAGTATATAAAATAGGTTACAAGAAGAAAGATTGTGCCAAATATTTTCTTCAGCTTTCATGTTTTGAAATCTGAATTTCTTTTTCAACAAGAGGAATAATAAAGAAGATTGCTACCAATATGGCTTTGATGTGATTGGTAGTCACCGCAGATATACTCAACCAAACGTCCTAATTGCTGCATATTTGTTCAAATACATTACCCGACATAATTGGTCTTACAGAACATATTTATCTAAATGTGGAAAAAGACAGCTTTTCTTTAATATGTTTTCATCTGATGCTGTAAGGGAAGTTATTTTTTTAAGTGGTTTGGAAATAACACGCATGTTTTACTTTCCCATCTGCCTGCGGGCATGAGTTGGCATTTGCTCTGCTGGGGAGTCTGTGGTAGCCTACTGAGTTGCCATCAGGACTGCATAGGATGTTATGTCACGTCAGGCCAATAGTAAAGGCAAATAGATTTTTAATTAAAAATAGCAAACCCAAAGATGATACTTGTGTAAATGTATGCAAAATTAATAAACACATATACAAAGAAATAATCCACTGTGGTACAGTCAGGACTTTGTTGGTGTTTCTGAACAAGGAAGCATAGGACTTTTTATTTTCCCTACCCACTTATTTGCCTATGTTTGTTTTTTAAGTAAATTTTCACTAAAACTAGTAGGCAAAATTAATGTTGTCTGTCAATTAAGGCTGAGGAAGTACAGTGTCCATAAACCCCAAAATGTATTTAGCCCCCTTAGGAGGAAGTATTTTGTGATTCTATTTCATTACTGCCTGCAATGTGCTTGTTATTTTCAACAAGCAGTAGCAAAATATATGTTGCTTCACAACATGCTACATTTCCCAAGACCTCCTATTCCTTGGCATAAAACTCCTAACAGGACTGTTATATTTAACTTTCAGGCATCTTATGATTTGGTAATTTTTTCTGCCAAAAATGACTGCCAAAGTAATGCTAAAGGCTTTGCTTTAGCCTGCAAGCTTCATGCATATGGGACACATATTGCTTTTGATACTTGTCTAAGACAGATCCTTCTGTATGTTGTCATTAGCTACTGGTGAAGCAAAATAAATGTCTGCAGAAGCTATGTATAGATATGTAGACATAACACACACACAGAGTCCAACACAGCAATCAGTAAACACCAATCCCTGATCATTAAAGTGCAAGACTGAGCACTGAAGGTCACCATATGCCAGCACTTTGTGCTACATCATGACTACTACTCCACACACACTCAGTGTGCTGATGGAGTGTGTGTCTCCTGTCATACCTGTCCCTGAGAAGACTGAAGAAAAAAAAAATTGTGTACGATTTTTCTTGTAAATCTCTACTCATATTGTGTATCCTTCATAATTTTAACAAGGGCGTTACTGGTGACTTCAAAAACTAAGTTGACAAAACGTGGTCTTGTAAACTTGATTTCATAGTAAAATAAAACAATATTCACTTATCTCTATGGGATTAAAGTACTAATGGATTTCTATTGAAATTACATTTATACACAATCAATCATGACATACAAATAACTTTACACAAGAGTGCAAAATTTAAATGAGTAATAGACAGACTTAGGCAGAGTATCTGTCTCTGGAAGTCTTGCCTTTTCACTGCAGCAGATTTCAAGACAATTTCAGAAAGACTGAAAGACCTTGACGGAAGATTAATGATAAGTAGCACTAACAGAGCAGCTGCTTCTGCTGCCTTCTGCTTCTGTGGTGAGAACAAAAGAGATTAGAAAACCATTACGACGTGATTTCCCTGAGAAGTGCACCCCTGTACCTGTGTACACTGTGACCTTTGATAAAGAAAGAAACAATTAATTCATTGGAGCCATCCAGAATGTTCCTGAATCTCCCCAGACACACAAGTTGTTGTCAAATGTTGTATCTGGATAAGAGCTCTTGCCCCAGGTCGAACAAGCAGAAGGCAGATCCCCTCCCACCGTGACAGGAGTACAGGCCATACTGTGCTTCCAGCACACTACTGGACAGATCTGCATCATCTTCTCTTAGAGAAAATGCTTTTAGTAACAATTCAAAAGAAGGAGCAACAAAAACTACATGACCCTCATCAGAAGTTGGGAAGGTGTGTGAAAAAGGTGAGCTGTTACTGCAACACTTCAGACTCTGAAATAATATTCTGTTCAACATTTAATTACTATCTTATTAACTGAGTGTAGAGCAGTAATTTCAGAGGTATATAATCACAGGATGGTTTAGATTAGAAAGCATCTAAAAGATCATCTAGTCTCAACCCCTCTGCCATGCACAGATATCATGGTTAAGGAAAGGTTTTCCCCAGTTTAGTACTCCCACTAAAAAGACCCCAAGCTGCTTGCTCCCCTCCCCCTCCAACTGAAATCATAAAAGGTAGAGAACTAAGAACAATTTACTGGAAACAATAATGAGATAAGAAAATGAAGAGTGTCAGCAACAATTTAATAAGAAAAGCTGCAAGACAAAATAAAAGACAAACATAAAATAAAACAACACTGGACCATTTTGCCCAAAAGGTTTTCTCCCTCCGAAAGGAACACACTTCTCCCTGGAAGCCAGAGAGCGTCCCTTTCACCTGCCCCGGCAATAACATGAGGTAGTATCCAACAACATCTGGGTCTGGCCATGCCCCCTCTCAGCAACTGGAAAATATGAACCCTTGGCTAAAACCAGGGCACCAGGGACACCTTCCATTAGATCAGTGTGCTGCCCCATCCAACGTGGCCTTAAACACTTCCAGGGATGGGGCATCCACAACTGCTCTCGGCAATCTGTCCCAGTACCCCACCACCCTCACAGTAAAGAATTTATTCCTGATATCTAATCTAAACCAACCTACTTTCAACTTTTGGAGGTTTATTTATTCCTTTCCTAAATATTTTTCCTCAAGATTATCTTAACTCAGTGTGCACATTTTCTTCTTTCCTATAAGCTTTTTGAATACTGATTAATTAGGCAACAATGATTTTTAACTCCTTTTTAATTATAAACATTATACTTGTCAATTAATGACAATCTGTTTGTCACTTGTGGTAAAGAGCTGGTTTGAAGGCCTTGATTTTCCCCTATTCTTTCCCCCAGCCAAGCCGTTTCTTTACAATACCTCCTCCTTGTTTTCCAAGGCTGTCCATGATTAGGTTCTGCTCACTGCAACAGATTTTGATATGTCAACAGAGAAACAATGAGGGCATTGCTATGCCCTGTTGCTATTCAGGTGTTATTTTTGAAGTGCCTGAATCAATCTAGAATGCTAAGGACTTTAAAACACTACTCTTAAGCTCATCTTAGTGCTTAATTCAGAATCTTTATTTCAATGCAACCAAAGAAGTAGCGATAGAAACCAAAATAAAGATTAAATATATTCAGTTTTCTTCTGTGCAGATACTCTGTTTCAGCAGATGCTGTCAAAAACGGCTACATGCTCAAAAATATTTTACTACTATATCATTGCAAATATGTCCTATAAACTTGACTACTCTTGGTGCAACTTGCAGCCTTTCCGTCTTGGAGGCATTTATACTTCAGTCTCAGCAGATACTACCTACATATTTTTGAATAAATAATTCAAAATTTCCAACCAGCTATACAGTATTTCTCTGTTCATTGAGAACAATGATGCCCTTGCAGAAAAGACAGCTGAATGTATCCTGAGCGGCATGTTTTTTTTCAAGCATTTGTATCTAATTTTTCATTTGTTAAATTTTCTTTCTAGACAATGCGTATTTGTATTTCTCTTTATACTTTAAAGGGCCTAACTTAACAAACATCTTTCTTTGTATACACTTCTAAGGCCACAGATTAATTATCTCTTAATAGACACCCTGACAAGCAAGTATTTTATTGTATTTTATGCTACTTTACTTCTACAGAAGATCACAGGAAAAATATACAGGATTTTTCAACTGATTTAAAGAAGACATGACAGTCTTGGTCATAATATCGTTAAGTAGAGGACAAGCCAAACTCTCCAGCTTCAGAAATAAAATTATTTTCAGTTTCCTTTGAATTGTTTTCTGAAGCAACAAAAGAATTTCAATTCTTAAAAATACTTCATTCAGCATGAAAAGAAATTTCTTACTTCATATTCTCCTTTCCTGAAATAATGCACATCATTGAGAAGTGCATACTCAAGAAAATCACCCGATAAGTTTAGACAAGAATACTAGGATTTTTAGGTGCAAAAATATCACATATATGCTGCAAAAAGAACAGTTGTGGTGAACAAGTATTTTTAAATCACAAAGACTAAGAAATATCTGTTTTTTACTGGGAGCAATGGCTGTCCAAAGACCACTGAGGAAATTTTCTGGAAATCACCTCAGAAAATGGTGAACTTTGAAGAACACACTTTTGCTAAAGCACAATTCATACTTTCTTCAAATCAAATGGCTTTTGATAAGCAGCGTATTTGAGTTTCAAAGCAAGACTAGCAAAAACAAAATTCTTACTAGCCTTTACTTCACTACAATGAAAATGTTATTTATAAAAAGCAACTGTCATGAGAAGTTAGATTCATTATTGGAAGATTCAGGGAGATGAGGTGAGGAAGGGGAACAATTCTGGCCTATTTAGAGATACCTTCTATCAAAATAAGAGGAAAGGCAAAACACTGGACTAGCTACCGTTATGTAACTGAAAGGTCTTATATTTGCCTGGTATTTGTTTGCTGATATACATATGTACGTACACACACACACAAAAATGCAACATGGTAGCATTACCAGATATAAAGACACAAACATTTAGAAATGGCCGAAGTTTCTCATTGTCTGTTGCACTGCAGATGCTCGAAAGTCTCGCTAAACTGATATATTGCAAAAGTTGCCAAATATTTTTTCTGCCTAAGCAGACTATTTTAAAGCTTCTGTTGAAAAACTTAGTCTCCATGAAACTCCTTCCTTGCTGTTAGAACAATTAAAAGATGCTAGTACATTGAATGTAAAAAAAATACAGCTTTTTTTATGCTTTTGTATTGCAGTATTACATCCATGAGTTTGAAACAGAAGTATATTTCAGTTTTAAGGAAGATATTATGGAGTTGCTGTGATGCTAAAATGAAAATTAAGTGCGAAAAGAGATAGGGGACGATTATAATGTGATTGGACTGAAAAAAATAAACCTGAGCAAGGACTCAAACTTATACTGCCTGCCACACAACTATTGGTAACACAGATTTAAAACTGATTCATCTGCATGTTTGTGTGGAATATCCCCTCTCAGATGCACAAAACCAGGAGCTACACCCCAACTGATATAACTCATTACCCTAGGTATGGGCAGCACGCACAAGAGTACAGAACTCAGAACTGTTGACTCGGGCAGCAGTTCCAGCTCAGGTTCCCAGCATACTGAAACACTCCTGGTGCAACACTGAGCTCGTTTAGGCTGCTTCTCAACAGGAAATAATTTATGGGGAAAGCTGCATGCTGACATTCAGCAAATGAGCAGCTCTGCCATTCCCTGCTCTAGAATGAACTTTGTCAGTGCATTCGTAGGACTTTTAGACCTCCAAGACAGCAAGGTTAAAGAGAATCTTAAAAAGAAGGTGGAGGAATCAAGATGCAGAAGGATATCACAAAGTTTTCTAACCTCTTTTTGTCCTTCCATGAAGGAAGAACACAACAGTCAAGCTTACAAGACATTAGAATAAAACCCAACAAAATAAAACAGAAAGAGCAGATACTGTGGCTCAGTGGAATCCATGGTTGGGAAAATTTTACTGACAGAAAGATGAGCTGCCAGGACACAGCTGGTGTGGAGAGAAAACAGCATTGGAAGGGCAGGTCTCCAGGGGAATGTCCACAGGGAACTTTATGCAACATGGAATTACAGTCTTCTGGATGAATTGTCTGTAATATCTCAGGGGACAAAACCAGCAGTCATAAAATATCCCTCCACTCTACTGGTGAATTTACTATTATGCCATTTTTTATTAGCTGATTTTACTTCTCTCTTTAATATTTCATTTAGGCAAATCCAGATATTTTGTTTTCTTTAGCCATCTCTGCTAAAAGGTAGCTAATGATGAAAGCACCATTCTGTTCTATCCCTCTGGTTGTAGTCATACTGCAATTATCTTTGTCTTTCTCTCAGCTGAAGTATTTCTGTGAAATACAGAGTCATCAAAAGTGTTGTTGATGTAAAATTAAATTGTTTAGTTATTAAGGATACTTTTAAGCAATTCAGCATCTATTATCATCAATGCAGCATTTTTAGCCCTTTTGCTTTCAGTAATGGATTACAGAGCCACAGAGCTTTTAGATATAAAGCCTCAAGTAGTTTATCACCTTTTCACCTGCCAGCAACTTTAAACATATCATGTAGGCTGCAGAGATGCTCAGAAAAGTTATACAATTTTCTGAAAAGATAATTTTGCTGCAGATACATTTTCCATTCAGGGAGATTTCCAAGTCCAAACCAGAGTGGTTTCCATTGCTCTGGAAGGACCAGGCTGAGGTTGAGCTGGATGACTGTGAGTGATGCAGCAGTTATGAGAGTAGCCATTACTTATACAAACAGAAAAGAATACTGTGCACCTATTCCTGAAGCTAAAACAGCATCTGAAGCCTATTTCTATTTTATTTTAAATCACTACTTATGGTATCAGAACAAATCACTCTCTAGGACACCATCAGCAAGGTTGCAAATAAAAGCAAACACCAGACATATTAATAAGTGTCATCCTAACTCTATTAACTGAAAGAAGGAAGTTTCGGGAAGTGACAATGACATAGAAGGGTTTAAAGAGATCATCTTTCAAATTTTTCCACACTGATAAGAGGAAACCCACTGTGAATTGTACTTCAACATTCCATCTGCTTCACGTGGAGTATTCTGTCCTCAAGGTCAAAATTAAGGTTTAATTTCATTTCTAAAGTGAGGACATGGCATGGGATAAATAAAGATGCATTTTAAGTTCTTATAACTACTCCATGTTCAAAAACCACCTCCCAATTACCAACATTTCTTGTTAATGTGTCCAATTTTATTCAATATATAACCTGAGAAAAAAAACCAAATTTCCTAAATATGATTTTTCTTTCAGAATTCATTTTATTTTCATCAAATAGAGCAGTGTGCAAGACAAATAATTTTACAAACGCAAAATAGATTTAAAAACTCAATAAATTAAATCTATTCTACTGCCTGAGCTTTTTTTTAAATCATCCCAGCTAGTAATGTATTATAGCCTGAAATTTAGGTTTTTGCAACATCTTGATTTAAGATTTACCTTTATTCCTCTCTGAAGAGTGTAAAATTTGTACTTATGTTTCAAATAAACATTCCTTTTATAACAAGCTTATTTCAAATGATTGCTTTTATTTGGATTTTTAATCAATAAATTTTTTCCAGCATTAAATACAAACAAAAAACTTAAAGCTGCAGGAATATGCATTGGACCTCAGCAGCAATACCCAACCATGTAATAAGGGGGAATCAGGATGGGGGTTGGAGGGAGGTGGTTGTGCTGCTGGTGGGGTTATTGGTGCTATTTTCTAGGTCACAGTTTTAAAGAGTGTGAGGGATTCTAAAAAAAATTCTTCAGTTAGAAGGCTGGTATGTTGTGATAAAAATCAAGCACTTTTGCCTTGTCTTATACAGGACAGTTGTTTTCGTTCAGTTGACATTAATTGGTGGACTTGTCCAATTTCTTTGTTTACAGCAAATAAAAGACACCTTGAGTTTCAAGGCTGGATGGCTGTGACTTGGTTGACATAAGACTCCAATTTTAAGGGCAGTAGTTTTCCATTTTACTTGATGTGTGTTTGCAGAATTGTAGAAAGGAGACTTCAACTTTATGCATCAGTTGGGATCAAAGGAAATCTAGTAGAGACTCTAGAATTGTGTTTACAATAAGGAAAATGTAACCTGAAAGAGGACTGAATAGAATATGCCACTTAAATCTCAAATAAGAGAGTGAAAATAAATTAACATTTCTGAAGAAACTGGGCTGCAAGAAAGATGGATGTTGGACAATAACTGCAGTAAAGGACTATGGGAGTATCTCTCCTGTGATGAAAGGCTGACAGAGCTGGGACTGTTCAACCTTGAAAAGAGAAGGCTTGGGGAGGAACTTATGACTGTATAGAAATACCTGATGAAAAGGAATGAAGAAGAAGCAGACTGTTCCCAGCGGTGCCCAGCGTCAGCACAAGGGGCAGTTACACAAATGGAAACACACTGTCTGCCACGTGAACATCAAGAAACACTTATTTCTTTACTGTGAGGATGGATGTCCAAAAGCTGTCAGGACATGGTCTTGGATCTCCAGCTCTGTGTGACCCTGCTTGAGCAGATGGGTTGAACTGGACAATCTGCAGAGGTGCCTTTCAGTCTCAGCTAGTGTGTGAACCCCATAGTCTGTGAATCCCACAGAAGTGACTGGAGTTGTTACATACAGCAACAAGTCAGGAATTTACCGGCCCATACTAAAGGAAAGGCTAATAAGTGAACTGGTCTCAATTTTTAAATCAGTAGGTACATTCTTAAAACAGAAGCCATAGATGTGTTAGAAGCATGACTGGATTAAACAGCTTGTGTTTAACTTGTGGGCAAGTCGAAGTGATGACTATCATTCTACTGAAATGCATGAATTTCTTTGCCTATAAAAATCTACTAGGCAGTGTTTTAAGTTAAAGTTACTCAAACTGGACCTTTATTTTCTAAGAAATCAATTTATTCAAAGACAGATAATAACAGCAAATATCATCTGACACATGTGGCTAAAATTCTGGAGTTCTAAGCAGCATTTAAATTCTCACTTCTGAGTTCTCAAACCTTGGAAGCTCCTGTGACTCCAGAGGTTGCTTGATCACAGAAACAACAGCCATAGCACTAGTTGTGCTTTATGTTTACAAGGTAAAGGTAGAAGTCTTAACATCGATATAAAATGAATTCTTACCAATAAAGGGAGATCAACCATCACTCTAACGGGTTTTTTTGTAGAACAGAAGTCAAAACAATATAACTGCTCTATGACTTATATCTTAAAACAAAAGGTGCTGCAGCCTCGTGGGAACCATTCACAATGAAAAAATGTATTGAAATTAGTTGTAGATGCTGCTTGGAGTTGTTAGAGACTGAATAAGAAAGTGAAGAGTATGGCAAGTGCCAAGGTGCATGCAAGGGACAAATGTTGATAACATAGTGAGAAGATAGTTTTCTCCTACTTCATTTGCCAGGACAATACAGTTCCTGTGACTATCACTGCTCAAAAGGCATTAAGAAATCATACACCTGCCTGACAGGCCAAACACTCCCTTAAGATATCATCCAAATTACTAGCTTTGGTGACCTAAATTCAGGAAAAAAAAATCACATTTTGCTAGTCTTGAAACATGTCTTGTTGGCTGGGACTTTGAATGACTTTACAATTGCTACTGCAGTTGCAGTGATTTAAATTCTCATTTAACTGGCTCAGTTCTCCAGTGCTACTTTTATCTTCGTCTAATTGAACGTGGCAGAATATTCAGTCTATGCCTCGCAGCTGCACAGGTGATAGTATAATAACATGCAATAATTACATTTTACTGTCTCAGTTGTTATTAGCACTTGTATTCAAAGTTACACGTATTTTTGAGCTGTCAGCTTGCAACAGGTGAGAACATCTGTGCTAGTAGCTGCCTATGAGCTGCAGAGATCTATATCAGTTTTGGGGTTTTTTTGCTACCTTATTTGCTGACAAATTTAAAATGCAGTATTTCATATAACATCATAAACTAAATTTCAAATGCTTTCATGTCAGTGTTTTCAGGTCTCTCAAGAATTTACGAAAATGATAAATAATCCCTGCAGACTTCTGTCCACATAAGACAACCAATGGTGCCACAAATATTTTTATGCTAACGTGGACTCTAAGCTCAGTGTATCAGTACATCAATAATACTTGTGCATGGGAAGCCACCTCCATGCAGTAAAGCCAAACAAACCCTGCAGCTCTAATTAGGTGTATAGAAATTTTCACTCTAAAACATTAATCATTAAATGGCTATGACAGGTAAACACGTTAGTGTTTAAGGGTAGCCAAACATTTCAATGGAGTATTAAGAATTTCTAGAAAGATCCTAGCATAAAACACAGGACATCCTTATGACAGTTTATTTACGTTCATGATGTCACCTCAACTGGAATACTGACTGCCTCCAGTTCTCTTTCGCATACTCCAAAAATGAAGTACCAGAAACAAAGTAGGTACAACAAAAGCATGTGAAAAATGATCAAAATCATGGCATGATTCCCACAATGTGACACTAAAGACACCAATGAGAGATACAAATGATTTTGCAAAGGATCTATGGAAACAAAAGCGATAGTGGAGAATGTGGTAACAAAGAAAGTGGAGGGCAGGAAAAAAACAAGAAGTAAAGTGAGAAAAGGACAATAGTTCCCTAAATTCTCAAGATGAATCCTTTTGGTATATACTTAGAGACCTGATCACAGAATGGGTACTGTTGGAAGGGACTACAGTGGATCATTTGGTCCAACCTTCCCGTTCAAGTACATTTGGTTCAACCTTCCCCATCCTACAGCATACTGCACAGAATTGCAACCAGATGGTTCCTGAGCGTCTCCAGTGAGGGAGATTCCACAACCTCTCTGTCAAATCTGTTCTAGTGCTCCGTCACCCACAGAGCAGTTTTTCCTCATATTCAGGTGGAACTTGATGTTGCTCTTTGCCCCATTGTGCAGCACCACTGAGAAAAAAGCCTCCTCTCACCTGTCTCTTCTCAAGCCTGAACAGGCCCAGCTTCCTCAGCCTTTTGTTATAAGAAAGATGCTCCAGTCCCTTAATCATCTTTGTAGCTCTCTGCTGGACCCACTCCAGGAGCTCCATCTCTCTCTTGTGCTAAGGAGCCCAGCACTGAACACAACACTCTACATCAGTGGAGGAGAAGGATCAAGGTCCCTCAACCTGCTGGTGTTCCTAATGCACCACAGGATACCACTGTCCCTCTTGGCCACAAGGGCACTGGTGCCTCACAGACAGCTTGTTGTCTACCAGGATGTCCAGGGTCCTTCTCTGCAGAGCTGCTTTGCAGGAGGACAGACCTCAGCCTGTCCTGGTGCCTGTGGTTATTCCCCCTCAGATGCAGGACTCTGCATTTGCTCTTGTTGAATTTCAGACAGTTCCCCTCCGTCCATCTTTCCTGCCTGTTGAGGTCCCTCTGAAGGGCTGCACAGCCCTCTGGGGTATCACCCATTCCTTTCAGCTCTGTGTCATCAGGGAACTCTGCCCCTTCATCTGAGTCACTGATGAACAAGCTAAACAACACTGGGTCCAGTACTGAACCTTGGGAGACACCACAAGTGACCGGCACTAGAGTGTGCCACTGATTACAAACTCTCTGGGGTCTGTTTTCAACCAGTTCTCACTGTCCACTCAGACAGTCCACTGGTCTTCCAAGGGTGCAATTGAAGAAGTCAAACAAAAAAGACCATTGCTTATATGACCCCTGCTTTACATTTCAACAGAGGAAAAAAAAATTATACAATCCAGCATCAAGCAGTTGAAGCAAAATCTCAGCACATGTGACATTCCAGTCCCTCTGAAGGGCCAGTACATCACCTTACAGTATAGGGCACCACTCTACCTGTGAGCTACAGCCCCTCAACACAGAGCAAAGAAAATTGGAGAAAGAAGTTTCCAGAAAACGACAGTGCCATCTTTTAGCCATATCCTTGTGGTTATTTAAATTTATTCCAGAAGCATCCTGTGATACGGGCCTCCCACTCCCAGTTCTTGTACAAAGCCCTAATCCAAAGCCAAGTGATGCCCTTCCATTGCCCTAAGTAGATCAGTTCCTTTGAACCCAGAAGTAAGTGACTACCATCACTTAATTACAGCCTTTTCTGTGGCAGCCAAGTGTTGTGTTAATGTTCTGCAGAATTTCAAAAGAAGGGCAAGTTCTCATCAAAGAAATGTTGAGTAAAATAAGTACAGTTCATACAACAATTTGCTTCCTCTGCTGTGAAAGGCATTCTCATACCATTCAAATTAAGGTTTTTCCATTAGAGTTTGCTCATCTCTTCTCTTTCAATTCTATAAAAAGAGAAATCACTAAGGAGCAGCTGCCTGTTCTTCAACAGCAAAAACCTGCCACATAATCTAAATTCTGGTTTTCTTGCTATGTAAGCATTTTCATTTCTTGACTTGCATTTTAAACTCATTTAGCAGTAAACATACATTAAAAAAGAAACCAAACATGTTCCATTTTCCACACAAACACTAGTGGTAAGTAGTTTAACACTGGAAAAGGACAAAATCCTTCTGGTATCTAAAAGCTAACTGACCTCGAACTAAACCTTATGTATTGTCACACTCTGATGAGACTTCATAGGTATCTGCCTTTACCTACTTATTCCTGTCTTTATCTACTTATTTTTATCAATTATTTTTAAGGCTATCCCTGCTAAGCCATCCTAGAGTAAATATTTATGAGTAGTGCAATTCTCATGCAGATTCGTTGCAAAGCCCAAGTAGCGTGGGTTGCTTTATTTCTAAAGCTCATGCAGGGCAGAAAAGTGCAAATCTCTCTAAAAAAACCAAGGCAGAGGATGTGTTATACTTGTCATGGAGCTTTTCAGCACTGAAAATGGTTTCTTGAATATCGGAAATTTCTGATATAAATGACATGTTTTTTTTCCTTCAACTTCTCAGCTTGATTCAAATTAAAAAGGGTGAGAGATTCACTGTTGCTACTGCAAATTCTTTATTTATAAACACTTTTTAAAATTATGATTATTTTAAAATAAAGCTCTATCCCTGTCTTTTTCTGTCTTTGCTAGTTCTGCAGAAACATTTGTGCACCTCCACAGGCTTACTTGCAGCAACAAATTTTCTTCTGGTTGACATTTTCCTCAACTTAAAGCTCTGTAGCTCTTATATAGCAAACATTTTGAAGCATAAAGTTCTTATTACAAGTTACAAACACAAACACATTTTTTTCTTAATTAAAGGTCACACAAGGAGTTGGGAGAAGTTCTTGTTTTCCTTTGTTCTGTATAGTGCTTAAATGTATTACATATTACCTTTTCTTCTCATAAAAGTTGAATAACCCTGATTCTTTTAACTGTTTATGTTTGTGGCTTATAATCTTTCCTCTTTTTCATTGGAGATGTTATTTAACTACTCCTGTTTTATATGTATGCATCTACTGTTGTAGAGTTATTTATTCCATTTAGTTCCAAAAAAAAAAATTAAATTATTCCTTTAAAATCAGAGTGCAAACACTACCAACAGATTAAAAGCCTGAAGACTGTAAAATTAGGATCCATAAGTTATGCATTTAAAAAAGCTAATGATCTGCATCAACTACGAATGCATCACTGAAATCAAAAAGCTCTATTTCTATTTTTACCACAAAGTCATTGACAGAATAAAGAGTCTAAAAGTAGTGCAATATTCATGAATGATTTAGTATGAGGAAAAGATGTCGATTGCATCAAGATTCAGACATCAGCATTTGTCAGCCAAATGGGACAGAAAGCTCCTTATAAAAGAATCCTTAAGAACAATTGGAACAGAAAATGGAAGCGCTATCAACGTCTTTTATTCATTATCTATAGACAACTGGAATGTCTGGTATGTTGCTCTTGTGTCTCATAATATATTTTCTTCTGTTTGATGTATCTTATCCTGTAAGACACAGAAGGATCTCTCTAATGTGAAAGGAATAACCTTCCTCTGAAAAAATGTATAGTTTAAACATCCTCTACCTCTGCATTCTTATTCACTATAGGATCACAGACAAAAATAAACACAAAAATCATACTAAACTCCTCTTCTGTAGAAATCTTCTGAGCATGTCTCCCCATTGTGCTTCAATAGCATGGCCTGGACTATACAGAAGGTTACAATTTAGTAGCACATTTCATAACTTTATAATTTCTGACATCTGGTTCTAGATATTATAACATGTCCCAGATAACCTGAAGTAGTTCTTCTGGGGCTTTTTTTTTGGTGAATTTTTGTTCTGTTTGCTTTCCATTTGAAAATGGGAAATAGAATTACATATTATATTCTAAAAAACATTTTTAAATTAATTATTTGGAAGCTATAAAATATCAAAATTAAACTGTAGATGCAAGTAGTATGCATGAAACAGTATGTACTGATGAAAATTATCACACAGGGCTTGGTTATACTTCACTGAGGTGAACCTTCAAAATAATTGAACTGATCTGGATGTAACAAACAAACTTAGAAATAAAAATACACAAAACCCAAATAAAACGTGTTGCAGAAAAATCTGTGAGTGGAAAAAGTTCAGCAAAGCCATACAAGCAAAAGCAGTTCAAAGTGCATTATCAGTGATACTAGGATAAAATGAATTCCATGCCTAGTGAAGGGGAAAGGCAAGCATCTGAAATTTCTTGAGGAAACATGGAGAATATCAACAAAATAGTAAGAAAAAAAGTTACGTGGTATTACCCATGTAATATGGGTATGACCCATTAGTTAATAAGAAAATAGATTTTTAAAAAAGTATAAAAAGAAAAGAAAAAGCATTTCTACATTTTATTTAGAGACAAAGGAGAAAAGGACTGCATTATACCATCACTATGAAACTCTGGAACGACTGCAATTTTTCCTAATACCTCCATCTACATCAAGACTTAGGAGATTAAAATGGAAAGGCTTGAAGAGGGTTGTAAGGAAACCCATACAAATAGCTGAAAATGTGCAATAGAATAACAATAAACTAGAGAAACACGCATCGACTTTTGGATACATCCAAATGAAATATCAAACCGTGTCTCCATTCCTGCAATGCAACACTGGGCAATAATCTTCAGATTCAGTGAGTTTTATGAATTACCTAAATCTAACAAGACCTTTCTCTAAGTTCATGGTCTACATAAGAGGGAATAATAGTTCTGTCTCATCATGACAGATGCCAGTTATCTCCTAAAATGAAAGAGATCTCTAAAGAGAATATATAACTTGAGAGATATAACTTGATATCCTTTACTGAACCAAGCGTTTGAAGATGAAATCATTTCACTTCATAAGCTACAGTTGAGATTGTAAAATAGAATTCCTTTTGCTCCCTGCAGTCATTAAGGTCAGTGAATAACTTTCCAGTAGCTGACCAAAGGACCTGTTGGTCTGACTGCACTGTGATTAAGACCAAGACACAGTCCATTTTTTAACCACAATCATTTGTCTTGCACGCTAATTACATAGTGACAGAAATAGAACACTTCAAAATAGAGTACTTCCATTTACATCTTTCAGCCCAAAGACACTATTTTCTTTCCTTCCAGTTCTTTTCCAAGATAGCTGAGGTGACATCCTCTTACCCCCTCAAAAGAAATGCAACAAGTCTCCATTTAATACCAGTGCACAGTAAGTTGACAGAAAACAACTACACATGGAGCACCAGAATTTGTAGGGTGTAAAACCTCGAGCTCATTCTGGATATCTCCAAAGTAACAAAATGTGCAATTGTGTATAAATTCTTATTTCAGGCTAGCTGAAAAGTGTTATTAAATTTCCACTTTTTATGTTTAGTTTCTATACAAAAGAATGAAAAAAATTATTTCAAAATGATAGTGAACTTCCTCATTTATAAAATCTTTAGGTTGCTAAAACTCCTGCAACGTTCTTCCATTTTCATTTAATGTCAGCACAACCGCTTGTTCCAACAACATAAGTTTCCCTGGACTCCTCTCCAAAAAGTGGTGGCTTGTTTTAAACTTCTGAGTGACTCATTCAGTGATATTTGGAAGTTCATAGTCAAGAAACAATCCACTTTCATTTATGTGAAATCAGCTGCACCATAAGGCACCTGAGTTATAGTAAGCAACTAAGTAAGGCAGCTAAATCACATCAATGTAAATTAACTGGAAATGAAACTTATTTATGACAAAATTGAATCTGAATACGGCGAGGTTCAGAAATAAACTTGACATGACAGGAAAAGTGTGGGCTTAAAAGGTACACAAAAATAAAGCTGTAGAGAAGAATTGAAACATCTATAGGTAAAATCGCTGTATGCCAGAGAGTTACAAAAAACCATAAAACAATCATAGGCAAAAACCCCTACTGACTGAAGATAGAAAAAACAAATTGCAGTTCTGCAAAGTCACTTTTCAACCAGAAATCCCAGCATCTTTCAACTACAAAGTAGTAGCGAATATTAAAGAGACAGGACAAAGATAACAAAAAGGACTCTGATGTTGAAATATATATTTCTTTGGGTTTTCCAGTTAAAAAAATCATAAATAGCAGATTCTGATATGAGAAATAAACAGACCAGAAATTCTAAATATATATAGCAGCACGCTTGCCTTGGTAAGGGAAAGCTTTTAAGTAAACATTATGGTACAAAGAATAAAACTCTGTACCTTGTATTTAAAAAAAAAAAAGAGAGAATCAGGAGAACAAAATTTCCATTATTTAAAGCAAAAGTGCAAAAGCTCATAAGATAACACCAGCACAGATACATTTCTACAGAACAAGTGACAGCAAGTATGTCAACTCTAGTTATGTTGTATTACAAATACCTTATATCTAGCTTATTGTAGAAAATTCAATTATTATGTGCAAGCTATGGCTGATCTTTAATCATATACTAGGCATGGGTCTGCATGGGGGGTGTTCTACATGTGTGCCAAAAAGGTTTCATTTCCAGTGGCACTTTCAGGGGTTGTTTTATATTAAATACTACCAACTGAGTGTGCAAACTACAAAGAGTGCCAAGCTCCCTGCAAGTTCCTCTCAAAATGAGCAACATGCAGTGAGAGGCTATGTAGCATTTTACTGCCTCCCTGCAAATGATCTCTACATTTTTCTCATAAAGAAATTTGGAAACAGCTTCCAGTGATATTCCCATACTAACTGAGATACTTGTGAAGCAGATATTTTGACTAGAAGCTTAAAAAATAAAAAAAAAAAAATGAAAAGGTTGTACAGATGGAAGGTGAATTTATATCACAGAAGAATCTCCAACATGTTGATATAATTAAGCCTCTCTAATGAGTTAGAAATCCAGACGAGTCACAGAAGCTATTTTAGTTTCTCTAGCCTTCTTCTGCAGTCGATGGGGAAAGACTCTTCTTGAAGGCAGCTCCTACTCGAGGGCTGATCTTGTTCCCTAGAGGGCAGGCTCTTGCCCTCTCTTTCTGACTGACTACATAAAGAAATTAGACAGATCAGAGATTAAAAGCATATCCCTTTGCTAATAAACTCATTCCATACTAAATTTGTGTGTGGAAAGATTGGCAAGAGTAATTATTTTGAGGAATTAAATATTGTCCCAGGTATAAATCTTTAGTAAAATGTTTCAAGTTTAGCAAAGAAGCTGGAATATCTGTTAATGCAGCATCAGCATCTGGTTGGAAGGCTTCTTTCATGGTGATTGAACAGTGACATGTTTTGTTAAACAGCAACTAAAGAAAAGTGAAACTATATTCTTACACAGAATCTAATACCAAAAACTTGTCTTTACGCTTAAAAAATATTTGCCATTTGAAATTTATTGAAGGCAAACCAAATTAACCATTAGGAATCACTTCATAGAAATTCTAGTGCAATGGTTTTTTAAGGTCTGTTTAGGCTTTATAAAGTGATGCAAACTTGCAGAAACACTCACAAGAACAAAACACTATGCCAGTAAAAAATTATTATTGCAGACACGTTTCAGTGGCACTCTCTAAAACTAAATTAAGAAAGTGTGGGAAGGGAATTTGTAAGTGACTCACATACCATCCTGTCTTGTAAAAAAAAATATATATGCATAAGTTTTGAAAAATTCCAATGGAAAACACTTCTTCAGGACCACTGATCCTAAAATGTATGTAGATTACAGTGAGAGAGAACAGTTTAATTCAAAATCTAACTAGCTTCTAGACTGAAAAATAGAGATAAACCTGGAGGAGATTACTCACAAACTGGTCTGAGCAAACAAGAGACAATGGTGGGTATCAAAGAGTGTTTGGCAACTTGCTGAAATAGCAGCCTGTGCTAAGGTTGTATATCCTCCCTTGCTGCACAAATAAAGGACGACTAAAAAATCCCCAGGCAATAAACTGACTTTGCATTTCTGAGGGAATGCTCTAGGCAAAAATAACTTGTGCCATCTACAGTGAGAGAAGGACTAAACAAAAGTGGCAAAAGGCACGAAAGTGTCAAAAGGCAAAAATAAGACATAGAGAGCACCAAACCATCCAATGTAAGAACTCATCTCAGAAGTTCAGCAGGGAAACTTATCTGTCTAATCTACCAATAAGAAGCAATGAAAGGAGCAAATTACATTCAGTGCAAAACTTCAGGAAGGCTAGTCTATGCCTGTGTGCTGGCCAGCACTGAAAACCAGCATCGGTAGTCAGAGGAAGGAGGGAAACTGAAAACGAGTTATGTCAGCCAGTAAGGTAATAATGTGGCAGTAGGACTTACCTCTGAAACACACTTTTTAAATTCTACTACTGACAACACTTTTGCTGAGGAAGAGGACCGTGTATGTGTTTTATTTACATGAACATACGTAAAAGTAAATAGATAATAATATTTTACCAACAGTTCAATAACTAACTATCTCTTAAAGCTTTAAAAAATAATTTTTTGGTAGTACAGCTGCAAAACCCTACAGAAATAGAGGCATCTTAATTAGGAAGGCTAGGGGGAAAAAAATAAAAGAGTTACCCACAGCTCATCACCCGGGGGAAAGTCACCTTCCTTCATATCCACCACACTGGCTAAATAATAGGGAAGTAATTTTATTGATGTTTTATTACCTTTTAAGAGCAAGCACCAGGACTCTGCTCTATCTCCAATGTCCTGTGTTACTCAGGAGCAAAAATAGAAATTCTTGATCCATAGGAAGCTCGTCATAGGTATGGATGAATTAGTCAACATCCACAAAGGTCTGGTTAATGTCTTTTGCTCTGACAAAGGTTCAAATAGTTATCTTTATTTGTTCACCTTCAAAATCTGACAGGTAGAATCTGCCAAAAAAGCTCTCATTTCTTCCATTTAATTCTTCCCCAGCAAATGGCAAATGTCCTTATCCCCTGAAGGCAGAAAACAGCGACATCATCACCAGCACGGACATTATGGTCCCAATTATACATTGCACTGCTATGCCTGGCAGAACCTGGGAGCTGTTTGATGCTCTTTTGTCTTCCTGAGTTGGCAGAAAATTAAAGTCTGAAACATGAATTTCCCTACCCTCAGTTAATCTAATTGGGTCGTTCACTCATTCTAAGTGCCAGCATTAACCGTTCAATGATCCTATTTTGGAAAGCAGTTGAGAGAGGAAGCGGAACTGAAGCACAGGAGGATCAGCTGGGAGTTCTCAAAAGCAATAAAACACAGAAGGGAAAAGTAAATGAGAAGCAGAGGATGAACTGGAAAGAAAATGCTAAGAATGCCAGGAAAAAGACAATAAACAGCTGCTCTAAAATTGGCTTTCCACATCTTGGTGACATTCAGTCTCACTGAGATATTTATTTTGGATACTGGTTCTACATTTAGATATTATTGTTTACTTCAGCTTTTTAAGAACTTTCTATTTGCTTTACTGGGAAACCTGTTACAGGTCAGAACTGGACAGTTCCCAGGCTGTGTACAAAGGCAGAAGTGGCCTTCCTTTGAGGATGTGCTCGGTACCAACTTCTAATGCAGAAAGTCATTTTAATTCTTGTTAAGTGCAAAAAAAATTACAAATGTTTACAATGCTCTGGGCATCAAGTCAATTAACACACGCTCTTCTGAAAAAACACCCCAAACTTTCTTGTCTGGAACCTACAAGAGCAGAGAAGGCATAATAAGCTCTTGGCTTTCAGGGGCAAGTTGGGATAACTGAGAAAGAATACTCTTATATTTGATGAGACAACAGGCAGGAGAGCAGGTAGAAAACTTTTTTACTTGTAACGAAAAATACAAAAGGGCAGGTGTGGGTTTGCTGAACCTGTTGCAAAATCCTGCTTACTGGGACATGTTACCGGTACAACAATAGGAAGATTCTATAATGTTTGCTATCAAATTTATTTTTGACGCACAGCACCAGTCAGAGATTAATCAACATCGCCTACTAAAAAAGACAACTTTTCAGGAAGCAAGATGAAGAAACTGAGCAAAGTATTTCACATGAATGAGCAGCCAGCCTCTTTCATATGCATTGCGTTACCACGAGGAAAGATGTGGCATTACAGGCACATTCTTTTTCTAACGTACCGAAGGACTGAGTGACAGACACTGAAAAAGGAATTATTTTATCACTGCGAAATCAAAGGGGTTCCAGTAAACCTTAACTGTGGATAAGTGTCCTCATTTGACATTCAGCTAAAAATTTTCTTGACTTCAAAGTTCTTCAAAGTTATTAAAAGGAATGCAGAAAAAGCAGGGCTCATCATGTTTGTAAAGAAAGTGTTGATTGTCAAGGGAGTATCTTTTGATATCAGAAATGGAAACATTATATTTTAAGTATTAAGATACAGCACTGAAAACAAATAAAGTGAGCCAAGGTGACATACGTAGCCTGTCACCTAAAAGCATGGCTGAGTAAAAAAGACAAATGTACTTTCTCAAGGTAAAAAATTATTAGTGTTAGAAAAAGAAAAGAGAAAAAATGTGTTATAATTTCATATACAAAAAGCGTACAAGATTCTATGCCTACAGATTTTCTTTTACTTAATTTAGTATTTATATAGAACTTTTTTGGAAACATGTATGATTAAAACCTTTCTAAATTCTTTGAGTTAGACAAAGGTGGTCAGAATTAGCTGAGTATAAAATGTATGTTATTATTTACATTGATTCTTACCTAATTACTTCAGACCAAATAATTTTAACAGCATTAAAAAATGCAAGAGTATGTTAAACTTTGTGGGACTACAGAGAGATCTAATTTTGTGAGGACTTTTTAAAAGGTCTTAACCTACAAACCACAGTAGGTGTACTGTGTTTCGTTTTCTTGAACCAGAAGAAAAATAACTAAATACTCAAAAATTCACAAACATACACATCAATAAAGATTTCCTCTTTTGCTAGGATCTTACCGTAACTTGGCTCTTTGATTTCAAGTATCACCTCAGCTAAATCCCTTGTTACAAATGGTGACAACATTTCTGGTAAAATTAATGAAATTATTTAAATTATGAAATTAAATAAGATTCTTAAATAAGCATTAAATAATATTAGTAAACTAATACTGAAAACAGGAAGAAAAAAAAAAAAAGAACAGAAAAACAGTCAGGAAGTCTTTCCAGTCACTTTCTCAGAGGAGATTCAAATGTCATAAGAGGCAAAGTATTTCTCTGTTGAGAACAACAGACACATATTGATAACCCATATGATTTCTTTAGCCTGCTCTGCAAAAACATCAACAAAGCAAAAAGGAAAATACCTTATTTAAACACATGCTGCCTTGTTTTCAAGAAAAAAATATAAAGCTAAGCAATTAAAACTAACATGAGAAAACAAAACCAACCAAAAAACCAAAAAGAATAAAGTTGCTTGCTTTAAATAAATGAGAAGCTAGCAAAGCCTATTGATCAGAATTTCATTCTATAAAATATATTTACTGTATAGGGCCAAAAAAAATCGTTAGGAGATTTTTGTGTGTTTTTACACATGCATTAACTATTTACATGTGCCACAGATTTTTCACTAAGAAAAAACATGTTATCCAAATTCATTTAAGAGAAAAACACTTAAAAACTTAGTGGAAAGAAATTACATCATTTTCTGTAGATTTTCTGTAAGTCTTAAAACTATGGTACTGGTTATTCTAAATATACTACTCCTAAAGCAAATGAAAGATAAAAGTGATGGATATCTTGGCTACCCAAGCAGTCAGCAGGAAGTTAATGCTACCTTTTCCATCTTGATTTTACTTGCAGTAATAGTACATGTCATAAAAAAACCTACTGAGAAGCACTTCAAATTCTTTGCAAGTGAACCCATTTTATTTTCTGTTTTTTCCTAGCAAGTTGCTTTTCGTTTTTTAGTCTTTTTCTTGCTAACAAAACCCTTTTTGTGTTCTGTTTTCACAGAAAAAAAGAGCAGCAATACCTAACCTTTGTGTAATAGCTACCAAGCAGCTTTGTTAATGGCAGATGCTGAAACCGACAGAGAGGAAGTGAGACAGTTTCAAATCTCCCCTTTACACAGCTGTAACACAGCGAAAAGTTTTCTTCATCTCTAGCCATTAGAAAGTGATAGAGAAGAATCATTGTAACGTGGGTTTGAAAGGCCCCTAATACTGTCAACAGGGACCTCAACTTTACTGCTTTTCCCAATAACAATTGGGGGAAAAAAGACATTAGGAAGAGACAAGCAAACAGAAATATCTCTTTATAGTATCTAGCTTTCACCTCTATCCATCAGCAGCATGGTAGCAAACAGTCTCTACAGGGTTAACATAGAGGACATGCAGGGTGTGTGGCCTGGAGGAGCACCAAAGGTCCTACACCCAGCCCCCATGTGAGATGGACGAGAGGAGATTGTTCAACAGTTCCCACACCAGCCTCCAACCTCCTGTGATTCAGTTGGATCGTACTGCTCAGAAAACTTCCAGTCACAGCAAACCTCACACAACTCTTAGGAAACTGCAGCTGGCCCTTGCATAGAAAGAAAATGTCTCCCCATATATAAATTTGAATTTTTGTAGCTGACAAGGGATCACATTAAGTTTTGTCTGCTAAGTCAGAGAAGGTCAGTAACATCATAAATCAATGCCTTGCATACAAATCAAGTTCCCTAAATCTTTACTCTATCTCTGAGAAACTAGATTGAAGAAAGAACATGGAAAAAATTCCCAAAGTGTTCCCAGACAGACACAGCACCATTTTCATAAATTTTAATTTAAAGATCTTCTAATACATATAATATTTGAGTCCTCAGACTATTATTCTACAGTTCTGCAAGGTACTACAGATAATCCAGCAGTACTACTTGTGCTGGAGTCAAAAGCAAACCTATCTTCTTTATTTTGTATTTTCTTTCATTTTCTTCATTAAAATCATGCAATCGTGTTCAGTTCATCTACCAAGACTGCCCAAATAATTTCAAAGTCATTTTTATTCCAAAGTAAGCTTTCTACACCATTGTATTACATCAGTAAAACTACATTTCTTTTCCATTAAAGAATTTTAGACCCCAGAATTCCAAACATATATGTGGGTGATGTTCAAGACAAATTACACTTGGAAAAAACCTACCATAATAGAGAATGAGAAAGGCATTGACATCAAAAGCTATAGAAAAACTTGAAAGGATTTGAAAAATGCAAAAAGGAACATTACAAAGAACCCTAAAAGCATGAGAATATACTTTTATATATTGCTAGAGAATATACTTTTAGCATGGTCTTCAGTATGAAAAGTGGTATTCTTGTTTCAAAGATCACAAGCACTTCCTTTCACAATTGTCTTCTGTCACAGAATGATGCAACGGAATTTCCTCTTACATCAAAAATTAAGTTCCATAATGTTGGACTGTAGCTCAGCAGTTAGCTAATTCCTCTCCCTCTTGTAATCACCCACTAAAATCAACAGGTAATAAAGAAGCTAAATAGCAGTGAAGAGACTAAATTTGTAGCAAAAAATTGGTATGTGTGCTCTGCATATATTTGCCAAAATGACAGCTCTGAATAGTGCCTTTTCTTGCCTTTTCCCATTTGTATTGTGTTGACTTGGTAATTTCTGATTTCACTATTTGGCCAGCATGTAGGCTGGATGGGACCTCTCACATCAGAATCTAGTCCCTTGGTATTACAAGGGTCTTAACAAAAGGTAGGTCCAGAGCATCTGCAGATAGCAAATCTTCCAATTTTCAACACATATATATAAAAAATTTCATGTAAGCTTAAACTTTTTTTTTCCTGTTTGCAGCTGACTCTTGGAAGATTTACTTATTGAGCACTTTAACTAGATTACAATGCATGGCTCAAAAAGCTGGAAGGCAAACACCAGTGCTATGCTCGCAGAGGGAACAGAAAGAGCTGGAAATGTTGGCCAGTAGTGTCAGCCACACAACTTAAGCTATTTGTTCCAGAGATCCTTACACTGCATGCTGCACCACAGACTTGGGGCTACTTAATGAACAGAAGTACAGACTTGTCCAGATGAGGAAAAAAAGCTGATCTAACAGCCTTCAAGCTTAGCCTCTCCTCTGGCACATGGCGACAAGCAGGTTCAAACAGGGATTGTATGTGATGTGGCCTTACGACTTGGAGAACACATGAAAGCATTTGTTGAAAATATTAATCCAATATAAAATTTGTTGAGCATTTTCAGCCTGTGACTCATATTTTGCATCTTTGCAAGGGACATAAGTGAAGAAAAAGAAGTATATTATTTAGCAGTAAAATAAATTGATACTGGTATCGCATTCACTGGTTTCTGCTGGAAAATACATCTGCTATCAGAGAATTCGATGCCATTGTGTAGCAGAATACAGATTACTTTAGCTGCATTTTAAACTATGTGTATTTAAAACTTCATTTCATAAGTTACTTGAAAGATCTTAAAATTACACATTAGCATTACCATACTCTGATCAATTTATTAATGAGCAGAAATCATCATTCAAATTAAAGCAATTCCTAGTCAAAAACCTGGAGGGTCATTCTGTGTAAATACAAACTCCCTTCCTCTCCATGTACATAGAATTGCATACAACCAACAAAAACACTCTCCAGCTTCTCTTTTTATGATGCCCAAAACAGATTCAGACAAATCAAACAAAAACAAACAAACCCCCACAACAACAACAAAACAAACATAATATCGCCTCCTAAAAATAGAAAAAACCCTCTTCAGCATATAGAAAACACATCAGAAATTTATAGGCATTTCTGACTTTTTGATATCTTTTTCAATTTGGACTACTACAAGGAAATATTAAAGTCTCTTTCAGAAAAAAATCGCCACTATTTTGTTTCCATTTACAAATAAGCAAATATTATGCAGAAGAAGGGTGTTAATCACAGCAATAAAAATGTAAAAGCAAAAGACATATAAATACTGGCTTAGGTTTGCTCACAGTGATCTTGAGAAGATTATGGGAGAAACAGAGGAAGGAAAAAAAAATTAGTTTAGCAATAACTAACTGAAACAGAATCAGAATTGCCCATGGACAGAGAGCACAAAGGAAAAGAGGTCATGGAATTATTAATGGAGTTGAACTCTGTTGGGGATTTAAATAAACATATTTGATCAAATACCGTGATTGTATGACCTCCCACTGTCAACAGGGAGTTGAAAATTCTTGAAAATAAGTTTACTGGAAGTCTGTTACTACTGAAGTATTTGATCTTGCTAAAACAAGCAATCAAACCAAGGAGCCAATTCACCAGACATATTGTTAATGATCAGTAGTGCTGAAATGCATTTAATGAAGACAATGACTTTTGTTATTCAATAATTTTGAATTAACTCATGTCTACTTACTGAATGCTACTAGATCCAGTAGTCCACAAAAAGTTAAGCACGTAGTTATTCTCTTCACTGAATCAGCACATTACATAACAAGTTTATTTTTATCAGGTGCATATCAAAGAGTACAATCTTCAAGACAACTTTGAATTTGAATGCTGACAGCCTGGCTTAACCGACTTAAGAATTTCCAGAATTTTGGCTTATTTATAGAAAAATTACACAGATAGGTATGTCCTCAGTTTGATTAAATGGAATGAGTTAGGTAATAGAATAATACTTGTTTTAATTTTGTGTCACAATACACTCTGCTAGAAGGAGAGATTCATTTTTCTCTTAGCTATTAATTTGCATTGCTCGTACACTGACTGACTTGTCTGCTACAGGCAATATTTTGTAATGGCGAGAAAACTGGGAGATAAACCTTAAGTGAATAAAAATGAGTTCTGTTTCATGATTTTTGGTCTTTTTCTGTGTAATTATCAATAAATGCAAATTCCATTTCTCAGTTTACTTATTACCTGAAAAAGTTTTAATTACTTTTAGGCATCACAACCTACCCAAATATGACTGATTGTCAAAAGATAAAATTGAGAAATTGAGATTTAGTAATCAGCAGTATGGAACATTGGTAGCTCACTGTTCCATGTCAACAAAGCTGCCAGTTTAGACCATCAGTTTAATAAAGCACTGTTTCCCATGCTGCATGTGCATAGCTGATGTGGCTAAACAAGGACCTGCTGTCTGTTTTGGGCCTTTTTGCCTGAGGAAATGAAGCTTAGTTGGTCCAGCCATACGTTTCTGGGGGTGTTCTCCAAATCTGAAAGACACCAGTTTTCAATACACTTCACACAAGTTCTTGACCACGTGAAGGAGGAAGCTCTTGTCAACCTCCATCACAAACAGAAAGGCTGAAACACTCACACAGCCCTGCTTGTGGTGTTACTGCAGAATTCAAGACAGAAGGAGCCCCTGAGGATCCAAGAGGTCAACTCCTGCTTTCAGCAGGGTCTTCTAGATGAGGTAGCCTGGGGTTGTGTACAACTAAATTTTGAGCGTCATCTTGGACAAAGATCCAAAAACCTCTCTGGGAATCTGTTTGAGTCTCTGATCACGGTGAAAAATAAAATACATTTCTTTATATCTAACCATGCTGCAACATATATCCATTTCCTCTTGTCCTATCAGCATACACCTTAGACTGGAAAACCTGGCTCTACCATCTCTGCACTTTCCATTAGGTTTGTCTCATCATTTGGGGAAAAACCGTATTTTTTACTAGCAGCTATAATAGGAACAATTTTCTGAGACAAAACTGACTAAAAAAAATTAAAATAACCATGTTGTATATCTCTCTGAAAACTATGACATACGAGGTAACAAAAAAGAATGCTGTATCAGTTTTACTTCATTTCAAGTCATGGCCATGGTTTGGTAAAAAAGTTCTCTCCATTTCTTGAAAGTTCAGTGTAACTATACTATATAGAAAGAAATTCTTATTCCCTTGAAATTGAAAATAATTGAAAACAAAGCAATGTTTTAAATTTCGGGTTCTTTTCTTTTAAAAGATTTTGAAAATACGTGTCAGTTTTACAGAACTGTTTTACCAAGGGCAACAAAGTGTCAGTTTGTAAGTACCTATGTATTAAAAGATTTTTCAGTGGCAAGCAGCTTCTTGACAGACAAAGGCACAAAGATAAATGACTGGAGACTGAAGCTAAGCAAAGTCTGACTGGAAATATTTTCAGAGTGAGTGCAATTAATCAATGGAACACCTCACTTAAGGGTATGCAGGATTCTCTGCAGAACATTTTAAACCAAAAATGGATGTATTTTATAAAGATTCAGTCTAGCTTAGCCATAAATTACTAGGCTGTACAAAGATAGCTGAAAAGTAGCTGAAAAATTTTGTCCAGAGTTTTAATTGCATGTCAAACTATATCTTGTAGTTGCCTCTTCTGCTCTGAAGATTTTGGACTCTGCAAATAAATTAGTTTCTACTTCTAGAAAACAGAAGTTCCAATGAAAGTTTTTAAGGCCCAGAATAGGAATGTGGAAAGCTTTGGATACACAATGGGAGAAGCTCTATCTATCAACAGGATAACTCAGGGGTCTCTTGTCTTAGCTCTGTGAATATTCAGAATCCTGGCTGCAAGAGGACTCTTTGGGCTTCTAAAGATACAGGAGCAAAAAACAGAGAACCCCAACAGCTATTCAGGATCAGTACTTACCAGAAAGCATCATCCTTTCATCACTCCAACAACTAGTTTGGCAAGAGCCAAAGCATGGTAAGTGGGAACAATAGTAGGATGCACTTCAAAACTCTGGATCTGAACCAAAATGCTGCTGTAGGTATTGCCTTAGATTCCCAGCCAGCTGAGCCCAGATGCAGACAAAAAGCACAGGGGCAATTTTCCTTAAAGGGTACCTGCATGTCTTCACAGCTGCAGAAGAATCTGTTACATGTCTGATGCCCTAGGGCATAGAGACAAGCTTTCCTTCACAATATAAAAGCTAAAAATTATTAATGATGGAAACAGAGCCTATCTTTTTACGTGATTTAAGGAAATGGTATTCAAATATTTAATAAGATTATTTCCGTTTTAAATTAAGAACAAAGTAAAAAATACATTTATATGTTTCCTTCATCTCCCTGCAAGGTATTGCGATTGAGAATAATATTTTCTTCCCATCTTTGCCTAGAAAACATCTTTACATGAACACATTTTCCAGTTGCAAATGAAAAATACTCTTTTTGTTGAAAAAGCCAAATATTTTTTCTTTATTGGAAGATATTTTCCTGTCTCTAGACTACACCCAAAAATGAGGACAGTAATTAGATTTCTCCACTGTGGATTTCTGACAAAAAAAATTCTATCAAATTATTAAAATATCTGAGCAAAGGCTATATTAATCATGGTTGTTCTTTTTTTTTTTTGCAATTACTTTACTTTATTGTGTACAATAAACTGTTAATAGCCACTATGATGATGTTCATGCAATTTCCAGAACAATAATTTCCTTCTAATACTTTGTCCTCAATTTAAGCCAATAAGTAGCTTTCTCCATTATCCAGGGAAGGCTTTCTGATTTTTTTGTAGAATGTTATTTTCAACGTTTTCATACTATAAAGGATAACACTTCAATGTTCCTGTAAGAATACCTCTGTTCAGATAACTTGTAGATGAGACTGGACTGAAAAATTTTGAGGATCTGGAGTGACCTCCTATGTGTGACATGCTGAAGTACAGCCCTAGATTACATTTTCTTTAACCTACAGTTTAGTTTTAGAAAAACATTTGCTCTTTACCTGCTAGCAAGGTAGAATTGAATGAAAGCTTCTGTAAATTGTTATATTAAATGTATCTGGTGTTAAAAATTTATTTCTAGCCTTATTTCCACTGATTTCAAAGCTTCCACTTAAAATTATTCCTGATATGGAAGTGGTCAAAAGTTTTTTACATAGTTCAGATGACAAAATTTCACCACCAAATGTGTGAGGGTTTGAACAGAATTCTTGGAATATCTCATTGTTAGGAGACCTTTTTACTGCATTTTAGCTATTCACATAGCTGTTCTATAAAAATTTAGGTGTGGTTACCAGGACTAGACACAGAATTCCTCCTAAAAATGCCCCTATTTCTCTGCCTATCCATCCAAGAATCCTGTTATTAATCCAATTATCTACCAAGATTGCTTTGTTTGTTTTCTTTTTTTAAGGAACACTGCTTTTCAGAAGAGAAATGTTGCAGAAGAGAGGAATACAAAATCTATGCAGACATACTGTTCTCTCACTGATCGAGATCACTCTCTGCTACTGACTTGGTTTTGTTACTTATAATTCCCTAACATCTGCAAGGCAAATACCACTGTCATTTAGAAACTAACTCAATTTGTAAACATGTGGATTTTTTCCTCAACAGAAACTATAAATTCCAAGCAAGAGGATTTTGGCAGGAGGTAATTTTTCATAAATCCACATGCATAATTTTTCTCTTACCTCTGTCCGCTGAGTATAAGTCAAAAATCTGTATCATGTGTTCTGTTTTTTGGGACTGACTTTAGCCTGTATCAACTCAAACTATCCTTTACAGTCTTTCAACATAGAGTGCAGTGTTAGCTCCTTTCTAGTTCCTTTGAAGTTCTTTGGTGGTCCAAAATTATAACATTCATGACAAACACTCACAAGGTTCTTTGATCACCTTGTCAGAAAATTTAAATAGAGATTTATTTAAAACAACTTGTTCTAAAATAACTAACCATCATTCTCACAGGTTACTGTAGAAAAACCTATAGCATTTTTATTTTCATCTATTTCCCCAAACCAGAAAGTACAAAAATAATAAAGGAACACTTCTTCTGTTGACGCATTGTTATTGAAAATACTATTTCCTCATAACATTTAACTGATATCACTGTCAGATTTCTTTAGTTTCTGATTTACCTAAACATGTCTTATTGCTCTTCTCCTTTGTCTTCCTAGATTATCAGAATATTTTTGGTCAGGAGAGACTTCCACAGGTTGCCTAGAAAAAACCTTTGCCCAGAGCAGGTCTAATCACCTCAGATTGCTCAAGATCTTGTAATGTTCTGAATGTTTCTACCTTCTGATTTCCATCCATTGTTATCACATTCTCCTTTTTAGCTTTGTTTTCATAAAATTTCAGCCAGCATGCCCATTAGTTTTCCATTTGTTTGGGTTTTACAATCATGACAACCTGTACGTGTCTGGATATGGAGCAATATTCTTAAACTATAAACTGTGCTAATTTAAACATAAGCCTTTATGGTAAAGTCCTTTTTCTGTGCTGCTGTTGTTTGGGAAGTTTCTATTTCTACCATATTTTATCCAGACTGAAGTCCTCTATCGTGCATCTTAATTTTCTCCTATATATATAACAAATAGCTATATCCTGAGTTCTGCACTTTGTTTTCTACCATGATCTAATAGTTTTCTGCAAACATCAGGTAGTAACTTCATACTGATCACATGCCTCATACTTCTCTAATCTGCCAGTAATCCCTCAAATACTCATTTTCTTTCAAGAGGTCACTCACATTGCAACAAGAAATTCTATTTTTGAGCGCTCTCTCTTGAGTTTTGCCCAATTTGTCTTTCTTAAAAAGGTTATGACCGTAGAATTTAACATTCCAACCATGTCAATCTTTCCAGCAGGATTAACTAACCTATAAAATTTATGTTTACAGATAAGGAATTATAGTTATTTTCATCTGAAACTCAAGTGAAACCAAATAAAGAATGTTTTGGCCCTATGCAAAATACAATTTTGCATTAAAATAGGTACACTTACTCTCTTCCCTATATTCCTCTTCTATTTGCACTGCAGTGATCTTCTGACCATTTTTGATGTAACTGCCCTTGAGTTCCCACCCTTGTTTTAGTGGGGAGGAAGCCATACAATTTATTCAGTCTCTGCTCAGGACAGAAAGCAGACACTGTTCCAATACACTATTCCTGTACATTTCTGCCTGTTCTCTTTTTTGGTTTTTGGTCTTGACAAGATTTTTTGAAATGCCTTTTAAACTTTACTGACTGTCATATTTTTTGATTGTTGGAGCTGCTTGGTAAATTACAATGAGGCCCAGGAACTTTGCCTTTAAAACAGTAGCTTTAACACTTTACTAACCACTAAACATGATTGTGGCAAGACAGAGCACCTTGCAAAGAGCTATTCTATTATCTAGAAATACATGAAGCTAAAATGAAGTTTCAATACTCTGGCAATTTCCAAGAATGCCAGCACTTTCAGAATTATAATGCGCGAGAGATAAATCATCTTTAGTCTTTTAAACATAACAGGAACCACCATGGTTCAGCAATTTCAGAATCACATAAAAACAAATAGTCCAACTTCCTGCTCAAAGGGGGTTCAACACACGTTGTTCATGCTTTTAAAAACTTGGTGCTTTCGAAATGCATATTTATGCATCAAGTCATATTTAATTCAATATTCAGAGGATAGAGCACTCTGTTTCATTGTTATTGTTTTAAATGCCTGAAGAAGGATTTAGGGAAAAAAACCAATCAACCAAACCCACAAAAAACAACCAAAACCAAACCAGTAACAATACGTGCACACTGAATTAAACAGGATTAAAATAAAATCTGCTTATCATTTTTATTTGATAAGGGAACTTATAGAGATTTCAATCTCTCAGTGGAATTTCACTGCTATTACTTCAGGTGTCTTAGTCTACTGTAAAAAAAAAAATCAAAATAAAGACTGTGGGTTATATTCACAAAATCACAGAATAGCTGAAGTAGGAAGGCAAGATGGGAGTTAGTCTAGTCTGACCTTTCTGCTCAAACCAAGGTCTACTTGTGCATTTTGCTCAAGGCCCTGTCCAGTCAAATTTGTGACTGCCTCCAGGAATGGACTTTCTACAATTTCTTTAGGTTTAGTCACTCCTACAATGGCATGGAATTTCCAGCATTTCAGTTTGTGTCCATTTCCTCCTGTCCTGTCACTGGACACCACAGAGAAAAGTCCAGCTCTGCCTTCTTCACTTCCTCCCTCAGGTAATTATACATGTCGTCATGATTCTCCCAAACCTTCTCCCTTCCAGGCTGAAGAGTCTCAGCTTTCTCAGCCTCTCTCCATTTGGCAGACACCCCAATCCATTAACCTTCTCTGTGGGCCTCTAATACCAACACCCCCGTCTCTCTCATACCAAGGAGCCCAGATTTGGACACCATTCCAGACGGGTCTAGAAGAGAGGAAGAACCACCTCCCTCAGACTCAACCTGCTGGTTAGAGTCTGCCCAAAGCAGAGAGGCCAGGAGTACCAAGTATCTCCAAGGATGGGGACTCCACACCATCCATGGGGAACCTGCTGCAGTGTTTGACCACTCTCACATTAAACAAAACTTTTCTGCCTTTCTACTCAGATGTTGTACTCTAATGTTAAAGCATTCCAACAAAGAAGCATGTTTAGGCTAAAAACCGAGAACATACCTAAATGAGATCCCATTTGTGCTCTGCAGACAGACGTTCCATTTTTATGGTTCTGGGTAATTCAAATATATTTCTAAAGAAAAATTAAACTTAGGTTCAGAGTTAAGACATCACTGTATAATGTTTGTAACCTCCAACGGTAATACTAAGGTATGTCTCCCTGAGAGTGAAACATTTCAAAACTGGTTTATGCAGAAAATTATTAAGAATTTACATCTTCATCCAAGGAAAAATTATATAGAGTAATAAAATCATAAAATTATAAATACTGACAGATGTGAGATTTTAATTTTGAGCAGTGCAATCAAATCATGCTTATTCTAATGAAAACTTCAATATTTCCAGCTCTGAGCTGCATGTTCTACCATACTTTCATAGTGTAGAATTTTATACTTTTTATGATCAAAATAAAAATACTGCCATAGGAAAAAAAAATATTGGAGGCTCATAATTATTTAGGCATAATTAAAGTAGTGCATAATTACAGAAAGATCTAGGAATCACCATACACAGACAAGTCTCTTCAAATGGAAATACTTAGTCTTTCAATTTCCTTGAAGCTTGGAAAATATTTACATTCATTATTATTAATTATTAATAATTATTATTTTGTGTTTTGAAAAAATATAGAAAAATATAGAGCATGTATTTCTAGATTGGGTACAGAATCAAAAGAGATAGAAGATCTCTTTAGAAAATAATTGGTATCTCTAGAGTACTTTCATATATTATGTTGTGATTCCTGATTCTCTTAGGCTCAGATTTTGGTAAAATAAAGTTGATGTGATCTCTGTGTTGAAGTGGTGGAGAACCACTACAGTGATTCTCAGGAGCTGTTCTGGAAAAACTTACTATGAAATTCTGAAAATTGAGTATAATCAATATCTAAATTGTATAATATTCTTCTCCTTTAAGGACTTTTCAATAGTTATCCAACAGTTTAAAGTAAAACTGAAGATTTCTCATACTTCCTGAAAAACCCATTCCAGTCATTTGCTCTGTAAGACAGACAACTTGAATGTCGTATCCTGAACTGACTCCAAAGAACAGACAGTATTCTACATGGACATAAGTTCAGACATACCAAATGTCACATTCTAAATTTCATAAAAATTAAAGCTGACAAGATCAGTCATACACTCTTTAAGCAGGAACAGAGATGGATTGTTCCTCTATACATATCTAGAATGTTTGAAAATGACCCCTAAGCTACAATCAATAAGCCAGCTACTTTTTGTTCCTGTCCTGACTGTATGTTTGTGTTGTACAAGGTAACTTCAGGTAATGGAGTGAATACAAACTGAGAAATTAATTTTCCCAGTACCTACAAGATAAATACTGCAGATCTCAACCTGTGGGAGCTGGATCCCAGAAGAGCACCTTGAACTCTGTGCACATTTAGCTTCCTTATAAGATGAACTGGAAACTATGGAGCTGCAGAAGACAAGTAATACACTAAACAGGGCATATTTAGCACATTTGGAATGCTTGGGGTAATGAGGAGTACCAAATCCTTGCTCTGCAACAACCAGCCACATCATTCAAGCAGATCCCTCCTGCCATCCATGCAGACCACAGGCTGAAGTAGAGCACTGATACTTGTCCTGCCAAAGAAGCTGGCTATAGTTCATTATTTTTATCTAGCCACATTGACTGCCAGAATGTAGGAGCACTCATATTTTAAAGTCAGCCTCTTTTCCAGAAGGAAGGAAGCGTAGATCACAGAACCACAGGATAAGTTGAGTTGAAAGGGACACACAAGGATCATGGAGTCCAACTCTTGTACTCTACGCACAGCACCATCCCCAAGAGCTACATCACGTGTCTGAGAATCTTGTCCAAGTCATCCTCAGGTTGATGCACTGACACTGGTTTCATCATCACCCTAAGTTCAGGGTGCCAACTACACCTTCTCCTACCTCATGTCAGTGGTGCCCCACTGCACAGTAAAACATTGGAAATGTTTGTAGGACCAGAAAAACAGAGCATGTGTGGGACAGTAGCTCCATAGCCAACTGGTTATGGCACTCTGAGGTGATTTTGACTGTCTTAGGAGAGAAACGCAAACCTTAAAATTTCTGGGAAACTGTTCTGGTTGGTTTATTTTCACAGTAAAACACCAGCAACCTCTTTACTGTCTTATCTGCTGGAAACATCTTAAAAGACTACCAGAGGCCTATTTCTGTAACTAAGTGACAATAACCTGCATCAAGTAGAGCAAGATAAATAAAATGCACAAAGGCAAATTCGTACATATCCAGCACCTGGAGCCATCTGAGAAAAAAAAAGGGAACTGACATATATTAAGGCATTCATAAAATCAGGCAAAATCTCCATGAAAGTTTTTTTTTTTCTCAGTTGCTGTGTTGGTCTTCAGTGTCTAGTACTGGCTTAAAACCTCAGTAGAGGCATACAACTTCCTCTCAACTGAGCCCATAAAGTTGTTATTACAACTCTGAAGAGATTTCTCCAGATGACAATTAGACTGCAGAGCAGGAAAAAGGATTTGGTTAATAACTTTTCATTTTGTTCATTACAGCCACTTCCACAGAAGTCAATTGTGATGTTAAAATTAGAACTGCAGTTTTATATACGGTGATTCAACATAGTGAGCAGTTGGAGTATGATGAAAGACAGACATGGCTTCAGAAATACCTGGCAAACACATACTCTGGGAACATCAGTGCTTTTTCAGAGTAATGGAATACAAAGTTGGACTCTTAAGCTCACTGTACAGCACACAGGGAGAGTTAAGTGCCTCAGGATGTGGTTCAGAAACATCAGGCATGCTAGGCATGGGGGTGCTTAGAGCTAAAGCAATGAGCCATTCCAACTTGAGCATCTGAGATCCCACCCTCTGCAGGGCTTAAGCTGCAGGCTTCGTAACTCCATGCTCTTGGGACCAAATCATGTTCTGAAAATGTGTACACTTCATTCGTTTACAATCTTCCATTTTCAGATAAATTTGAAAGATGGGTATTAGTATTATTCCATATAAAGATTGTTTACAGCACCTAAAGATAAGTGGAAATCCATCCATTCTCTTCAGCGACCCAGGTACTCACACAGAGCTTGTCTTTGTATCATCAAAGAAGAAGCTGAGACAGTACCACTTCCAATTCCTAGAAATTAATTTCATGAGTGCAAGCACTGAGCCATGACCATCTGAGACAGCTCACCACACTTTTGATGTTTTGTGGCAAGACAGAATTGCCTTCCTCAAAGACCAAAAGCAAAGGAGGCACAAAACCAGAAATTGCAACACTGGCCACAACAATCTTCACGACAATTCAGAAAAGTGGCATTTGTTTTGATCCCTCTTCTGATTTTTTTTTTTCATGGTAACTGTAGAAATTGCAGTCAAAACTCCTGGCAAACTCACAAAAAAATATCACCTGGGATGGGACCCCTCCTGACAGAGCCCAGCAAGGCATGGTGGTGGTTGACTAGGAAGCAGAGATGCAGAATGAGAGACATTTATACTCTGAAGCAGTGTAGGATCAAGGGCAAAGTCTGATGGTAAGTTTATGAGATACTGGGCCTCAGGGTGTCCTCGTATAGTGGGGTTACTAAAACCCATTTCATACACGGGCAAGTCAGAAGCTCTATAGAATTCAAGTGATGCACATTTCATTATTCATCTAGGGAGCTGATGCAATAATATTACCCTTGCTTTCTGAAAGCATACCTCTTATAAATGGAGCTTTTGGGGAAAACATTCAGGTAGGATTTATGTAGTCTCTGGACAGGCAGCTAAGACTTCCAAAGCAGCACTCTCAATCACTTATTCTCAGTAAACATTAATTCTAAGATTTACTGCCCAGAGACCTCTTCCCTTTACAGCTATGCTAAGAATGTCATATTCTGTGTGAATTCATTTGTGACTGAAGGCACAAGCTGTCTTTCCAAGGTGATTATAACACCATAATAAGCTGCCTGTAAAACAGTAGAGTGTTGGGCAACAACATTTAAGATTTCATTTTCCCTGTTCACATAACCAGTTAGACCACTGAACTAACTATGAGACTCTCCTCTGTTGGTTCATCTGCATTAATAAACATGGACTTCTGGACACAAAAATAAACGCCTGCTGTTCAAACGAGCAGTGTGCAAGCCATGACTAATTGGCAAAGTGCTGCCTTTAAGCCCTACTAGCACTGCTTGTGGCAAAAGGAAATAGAAGAATTAAGAATGAGGCTTAAAAAAAGAGCAAAGCAAAGAATTATTTGTACAAAGATTATTACTCAGTTTTGTTGTCTTCTGTTTCAATGCTTTAATTAAAAAATAAAACCAAAACAAACCAGCAACTTACCTACATACCTTTTCTTAAAGCAACATTAACTTGCAGAATTGTAGATCTTTTATTGTGATCTAACAATTGGACAGTGAATAGGAGTCGAGTCAAGCCAGTGCAAGCACATTTGTTATGAGGAAGATTTGTGTTATAATTGAAGATGTGCCTCCTGCCACCTTGAGTACAGTCTATGTATAAGAAAGAGGACTCTATGATTTTTATGCTTGCAAAAACTGTAGCTTGAGTTCTCAATCAATAAAGGTTAGTAGTCAGGCAGTGAAACTCAGAGCCCCATAGTTGCATCATTCTGCCCTTTGCTCTAACAAAAGAAAAAAATAAAAAGCCATCATCTCTTCATCCCAAGCTAAAACCAGCATAAAGACAGGATTTTATCATGCTCTCATAAAGACTGCCAAAAGCAAGGACAAAATCACATTGGTCACAAGAGTTTTCACAATGACAACTCAAAGGACTCATAATCAACATTAATGTTAATTTCATTAAGCATTAGCAGATTTCACAGCCACAACTTTACTAAGTTTTAATAGCTAAAACATGAAAATTTTAAGAGACAGAATGAAATTTGCTGGGCAAAAATTACTTCTTAAACTTCTGTCTCTATAGACAAATTTCTTCCAGGCTGGTCTGATTACAGTCCCTAATATGTAAAATTCTAGATTCCTGCATCAAGATCCACAAACAACATACAGGAAAAATCCTAAGAAAGTAAACTCTTTGTTCCAGCCTTTCCTTCACTTTTAGATTTGCAAATCAGATTATTTTTAAACTTCTCACAAGCAAGCAGAGCAGAACAAAACAAAACAGGTAAAGGGCAAAATAACTGGTGAGCAGAAAATCATAGGAAGAAAATTTCAAAGCTGGCTGCTTATGAAGCACCCACTTACACATGCCAGCCATAATTCTGAATGAGAATGCATCCTGATGCAATGTAAGAGAATGCAACTGCATTTATCTGAAACATGCCAGTGCCCACCAGCAATAGACTGAGCCATAAAAGAGACTGAGGACAGTTTTTAGGTAATTCTAAATTGATATGTATGTGTATGCATACATATACAGGTAGGTTCACAATCTCGTTATTTATTTTTCATATTGTCAGTAAGAGCCTAACATAATAGTGATCATCTCTATTGCTTGCTCAGTCACTCTGCTTTTCTCAGTAGCATTCTGAGCCTTGAAAAAAGACACAGCTAAAATTTGCTTACCAAATAAATTTTTGGATTGATTGTTTAAATGAAATGAGAGACATGAGGAAAATTGTCACTTTAGCAGAAGTATGTCCTTATAGCAAACAGCCCCATTATTAGCAAGGATACATGTGTGTGCCACTTTCACAGACATGATCTGTTACTTGCAGCTACAGATACTCCCAAACAGATCAGTGGATCCAATTTGTGAGTTTGTTTTGAATCATGGAATGGTTTAGTTTGGAAGGGACCTTAAGGATCACCTAGTTCCAAACTCACTTTAATGGGCAGGGACACCTTCTACCAGACCAGGCTGTTCAGAGCCCCCCTCCAACCTGCCCTTGAACACTTCCAGGTATGAGGCATCCACAGGTTCTCTGAGCAACCTGCTCCAGTGTCTCACCACCTTCACAGTGAAGAATTTATTCCTAACAATCAATCTAAACCTATGCTCTTTCAGTCTAAACCTGTTACACTTGTTTTATCTCTCCATGCTCCTGTAAAAAGCGGAGCTTTCTTTTAACCTCCAGCTTTCTTGTAACCTCCCTTTAGGCACTGGAAGGCTCTTATAAGGCCCTGTCTTTATGCTGGAACTGTCCCTTCTCCAGGCTCAGCAACCCCAGCTCTCTCAGCCTGTCATCACAGGAGAGATGCTCCAGAACCTTGACCATCTTTGCATGCTCCACTGGAAAAATGCAGAAAAACATCCAGCTTTTGATTGGCAATTGTAGATTATTTCAGAACAAGACTTTCATCACTCTTCTATGAGCTTTTCAAAAGGGCTATGAAGAAGAACCTTCTTGCCTTGTTTTTTAATAGAACAAATTAACTCTTGATTTATGTCAGGAAGACAGTGCTTAAAATGAATACAAAATTGTAGCTCCCGAACACTTCATGCAATATTTTAGACTGCTGGAGACCTGCCACTCCCCAGTCACATGCATACTTATTCCCTTATCTGAATACTGAAGGACTTAAACAAACCTTCCAGAAGCTGTGCCACTAATCTTTTTACTTTCAGAAAGCAAACTCACATAATGAATCCACATCCTGATACATACTGTGCTCTCACAGTAGCTTAATTACAAATAATTATAGAATTTTCCTAGCTTAGTGTTGCATCATAACACAAACAAAGCTCATAGTGGTTATATTGCCAGTCCTGCTGTAGTTTATTAATCAGATTGTGATGGGCTGTCTACTGGATAACAAAGTCTCACAGACTTCTGCAAGGTAAGGGAAGATGGGGACTGCACTTCACTGGAGAAATGCCTTGCTTTACTTTGAGATTTAGGAGAAGAAGGTGTTATGGCTTAACACAGAGTTCAGAAATTTCAAGCTATGCATCTCCTAAAAATGAATGAAATCAAGGCAAAACAAGAAATCGAAGTAAATCTAGATTTGCAACTACAGTTCAGAATTAAAATCCAGAGAATGAAGAAGAGATTCTGAAAGACTGGAAAGGTGCAACTGTGGAACTATCTTCTAGTGCAAAAATAAGTTTAGACTCAGTTACTTAATATATTCATAGCTGTAAGTTTTAAATGTTATGAGAAGGAAAGGGAAATGACATCACAAGTCAATGCTGAAGAGCTATACAATATGTTCCTCTTCTCAGTATAATCCTAGAGCCAAACAAAGCTTCTTATTCCAACTACAAATTATTTCAGTCACAGTTTTGTATGCAAGGCTGTTTTCCCAACAGTGTCTGGAGGTTCTTAAGCCACGCTGATAATTTCTCTTGCCTCTGACACTGAGATTTGAGTTTTTCTATGTCTGATAACTGAGGCTAAAGGAAATAAATGTGCTTCCAAATCACTTCATGTTTAATTAAAACATAACTAACACTTGTTCGATTTGCCGTATTTTTCTCCAGTTGTTTCAAAACTTAACTGATGCCTGGAGAAAACATGTAGCAAGATCTGCAACTCCCCAGGAACTGTTCTAGGTGCATCAAGTACTGAGAATACAAAAAAAAAAAAAACCAGATGTCATCCATATAGGTTTCAATCCTAGATGAATCACATACCAAGAAGCCCACAGTGAATTTTAGAATCATGCCCTTAGAACAGCATCTACTATGTGAGAATTTGTACCTTATCATTTGGTTTTCTCTAAACAGATCACCATTGAATTACTTTTTAATGAAGCACAATTAAACTTTTTCTGTTTTTAAAGGTCAATAAATATTTTATTTAAATTTCAAAATTTCATTACAATGATTATTCTTTTTCCAATTTCTTGGTGTATTAGTTTGTTCTTCAATTTATGCCCAGGAGCTGTTGATGCCAAATTTGTGTGAATTAGTCTATTCCTCAAAATAAGTAATTAAGTAACTGCTGCCAAACAGTATTCAAGGAAAAACGGGTTAATTTACCACATGAAAATGCTTTCCTTGTGGGAGCCACAGTATGAAGCCACAAAATTTATCATATCAATTTTGCCTTGACTTGGCTGTCAAGTTGTATTTGTTAGTTATTATTAGTTGTTGTTGTGTTTGCCCTCTTACTATGGACAGGTTTGTGTGTTTCCAAGGACAACAGCAGCTATGGCAGAGGGTGCCACTCCACATAAGGCCACTCAAGCCAGGCTGGCCAAAGGGACCAGAGAGAAAACAACCCCAGGATTTTCCAAGCAGGCTGTTGAGAAGCAGGCCAGCAAGCTGGTTTTGTAGATACACACACTCAGTGCTACTTGCTTAAAAAACAAATCACAGAAGTCACTCTGACAAGTAGCGCACCAAAATAACCAACTCCAGCTTTGCAGTAATCTTAGGTGTAGTGGAAATAATCAGAGGAACCACATGTGGGGATTTGTTGGTAAAAGAAACTTGAAACCAATTTCCTAGAATATTTGAAATATTGCAATAGTCAGAGATATACAATATTATAGTCTGAACATTTTGGAATAAATTAATAATGATGGCCAAAAACCAGCCAAAAAGTGACAAAGTGGTTTTCAGTAAAATAAGATAGCTTTAAATCAAGATAACCTTTAAAGCAGAAAAAACATATACAGATTGACAGCTAATTAGCATCTGATCTCCCTGAGATAGCTTGCAATGAGAGAGAAACAAGATTCATAGAGTCAGGCATAGGGGAAAATGCAAGAGGCAGCTCAAAATTCAGTGCTGCAATCGCTGAGAAACTATAAAAATGCTCCTACTAAGCAATGGGAGATTCTAGACAAGTTTTTGGGCCACAGAGTAATGAAACCAATGGAATTAATGAATCAAAACATGATTCTTTGGGCTGGCATAACTGTGAATAAATCAAATATTATCAGCAATGGGGCATTAGTGTCACACAGCTACATCCCCACAAATTGGATGACATTTCCCAGAAAAAGTCAAGGGAAAACACAATGCTAGACCAACATTTAGCAGCACTTTTGTCCAGTGGGTTAGACCATAAAAAAAAAAAATCTGACAAGGTACTAGAAAATGTGTCATAAAAATAATCTCAAATCTGAAAAAGAAACAGGTGTATATCACAATCATCCTTATTCAGCATAAAGAAGATGCTTAACTACAAGTCATTTTGCAAAGAAGCAAATCTTTAGTCTACCTATCATATCAGGCTAGGGAAGAGGAGAGAAGGAAGAGATGGGAGCCAAAGTTGCCCCTCTACCTTTCCCTCCTATAATCCCTCTGGATAAGGCAGCAGCAAATAGCAGCAGAGGGAACACTAAGGGGTACTTTTGTAGCAGGGAAGGAAGCTCTGCAATAGCTGCAAGGTGCAATACTTAAACATTTTGGTAAGTAAGATTCTACCTGGCAAGTCTACCCTAGCTGTGGGGCTGCAAAAGCCACATGAGAAAAGACCAGGCCTGTCTAATAGAAATGAACAAAATGGGAAAGAAAAAAGAACAACTGAAAAAAAATCCAGCAATACAAGCAGTGAGACAATAAAAAATTACATGGAGGAAAAAAAAAATCCCCAAATACCAAAGTATATACACAGCCATTATTTATTCTAATTATAAATTAATCTGGACATTTAAAACATCTTACAATAACGTGTGTTAGCATTATAACACAAGGCTTTGTATTTGAAAAAAAAAATCAATGCTTATGTATTACACACTGTGTTTGGGATATTTTTTATGTATTCTATTTTTGTTCAAGAGACCATTCAGAGTCATACAGAGGGAATATGTGATTTGTTCAGAATTAAATGTTTTCCCAAGCATAAATTATACTGCAAGGCAAAGTGACACCCTTGCCTTGTCAGTGTGTTTCTGTTCCTGAGAACATCATTCATTCATTTAATATTATTGATCCAACACTAAACAAAAGTGATTGAATAAATACGTGCAAACAGCTAAGAAGAAGAAGAAGAATATTTTTTTTTTTTTCTGCCAGAGCATTCAAATCATGTTAGAATAAATATACTGGTTCAGTCTTGAACTGCTTTGACCTAACTCTAGAGTTATATTGAAATAGCTTTATGCACACTTTATGTAGCGAACTGATCTTTAGACATTAGATCAAAGGCAAAAACCAGACTATATATTGTAGTTTGGATGTTTTCTGCAGGACAAACAAGATGTAAAAGAACAGCTAATCATATTTAAATAAAAGTGAACACTGGATAAAAGCCAGTTTCAAGTTGATGGAAAAACAGGTCAAGCCATAGAAATCAATGTCATACATTTAGGCAGAAGGTGAAAAGAAAAGAAGGTCCTACTATATCTTGCAGTGCATTTGAAATTTAGAACGCGCACTTCTTGCCATACCTCAGTCTGGTAATTTTCTGAAATTTTCAATTTAAACTTTGTGGGCCATGTTTCTGCTCTTAACAGCAAAGTGATGCAAACATCTCCCCCGGGGTACAGCTGCAAAAATGCACTGGGACTCAGCACGCCTGTGAAAGGACCCTTGTCACCAAAGTAATTCTTTTACCCTAGACCAGTCTTGCCTGCTGTACTGCCACATCCATTTCTCTAAGCTGAAAGGGGAACATACAGCTGCTTCCAAATCTGCTCTACCTTGCGCACGTATGCATCCGTCCACACGCTGAGACACACAGCCTCATTAGCAGCTATGGCACTGATCATCTGTTTCAACTCCCCATGCACCCTCTTCTCCAGCAGAAACTGCAAATCTTCAGGAGGGTTCATCAATAATGGCAGGACTCCTGCTGGCAGCTTGTATCGGAGGGAGGATTTGCAGAACTAAAAGGTCTGTCTCCCTCCAAATCCACCCCAGCTTCTCCCAAATGAGGAGAAACTTCACATGAAATTCTGCCTGAAGGTCAGACCTACTCTGTTTTCTTCCTGTTCAGGAGCTCCTGGGCATTCCTACAGAGAAGTGAGCAAAACTTCCTTGTGTGCTCAGCTAACTCCTGAAAGCAGGACCACAATGTCCTCAGGTTTGCACCTTATATAATAAGACCTCGAGAGGTGTCTTTCTCTCATGCACTTTGTCTATTAAAAGCACAACACAAATACAGAAAATCTATAAAATCCCTCCAATCCTAGGAGAAAAAAAAATAGGAAAAAAGAAGAAGAAGAAGAAGAAAAGAAGATTACAATAGTGAATTATGGGCCAAAAAGACAAAGATTCTGGTTTGTTGGTGCATCAGGTCATATTCTGGTGGGAAAAAGGCCTCTTCAAGAGGGACTGCCTGCATCACATAGATAGAAGTAGCTAATCTTCTTAGCCAAAGACTAGTTTAAATGCCCTTTTCATTACTCAGACTAATAATACATGAAAATTGTGCAGTGAAGGCAAAAGTAGCACAAACTCATTGTACTGGAATAAACATAATGAAGAAAGCTAAAAAGAAAATAAAACACCACATTCTTTTGTCAAATGCTTATATGCCCATGCTGGAGCTCCAGGTAACAAGTACAAGGATTTAGAAAATTCAGATATTAACAAGAAGAAATTTGATTCAGTGGCCGCTATAGAAATCTCTGTGATGACTTGCAGTACTTTCATGTTAAACCACATCATTTTAACCTGAACACAGCTGTGAAATTCTGTGTTAACAATAATTTTGATGAGTAATAGACACCTAATAAAGCCTGGTTTCTCACAGATACATGTGTCCTATGCCTCAGCTCCTACTTTGTACTCTTCCTCTGTGTTTCCTCAATTTTTTTTCTGCTGTTTTTTTAACAATCTTCTCAATCCAGTCAATTCTTTTTCCATAATCAGCAGCTGGACATTGAGGACAACACGGCACAGCTGTCCCTAAGTTTCTGTGCTTGTATTGCAGCCTCTTCTTCATTCATATAGATCCCTGTCCACAGAAGCTCATTTTCACAGAAATGTATAGAAGCTAGCAATCTTTGGGAAATTCCTTTTTAAAACTGGTTTGCAATTGACCAGTGGTCAGAAATTACTAGGAGAAACTGACAGTGCAATCACATCAGCCTTGGTTCAGAAGGAAAGAAAAAGCTAGAAACATCACTGCTTTTCTTGAATACCAGCAGCTTTTTCAGTAATTCAGAGATGGGATCTTGAATACCTATGGATCTCTGGGACAATAAAACAAATTTCAGGGTAGGCTCTTTAGTATCCAATCACATGAGAACCAGGAATTTTTCCTTTCCAACTACCTTTTCTAACTCAGGAACTCATCCTATATTAATATGCCCAAGAGTGAGCAGTAATACATCATGATTAGGGTACTTATAATTTTGTTAGAAAACTTTCCAACATGAGATGCTGAATCCAAAATAAGGTTCCTCAGATTTGAATGTCATTACGATTTAATCACTGTATTGCCTGAAGGAGTTACTTGCCTAGAAGCCAGCAGTTATGACTAGATTACATAAAATGTGTAGAAACAGAGAATATTCTGAGGAAGCACAAAAATTTATACTTTGTTTCTGGCAGAAGCTTATTTCCAGAGTTAAATGAAATTGTAAATGAAACAGGCTGTAAGAGAACATCAATGGCACAATGGCAGAAAAAGATGAATCTCCAAAAATCGAGGAGGAGTTCCACAGATTAAGAGAGGTGATCAGTGTGGTCAAAATCCTCATGCTGATTAAATGTTTATGTTAACAAAACAATTAGGAAAAGTGAGATATGACAATGAAAAATGGGAGAAGCAGCAATCTATATAAAATAGATACTTCTGCCACTGTAAGAAATTCACATGGAGATAACAGTTGATGGATATACTGAAATAGAAGAGAAAGACTAAATAGTCAACCATCTCCTCTGGTTTACACTAACTGGATACTAGAGGAATGCTTTGACATACAAAATAAAAATACACAACTTGTCTTTTGCAAGATATTGAGAGATACTATTCATGATTCTTCTTCACTCTTTAATTGCCTTGAATACACATTGAAAGAGAATGGGAGTAAGATTAATATGGAAGAATTTGACATTGATATATTCCTCCTACAGAACAGCAACTCCCCAGTAGGGAAGGCCTTCATGCCTTTAAGGCCCACTCTCAAAGGCAGAGGATATTATTGGCTCTTTTAAACCAAATGTTCAAACTGATTGCACTCCACAGCCTGGAGATGAAAGACAAACATGCAGAATCCATCCCATATTCAGACTGTCGCTCAACAAAGGACTGCTGGCACAAAGAGATTACCCACAGAGAGGCTTTTAATTTGAGAGGCTAAGGAATGGGTGCCTGTCTTTGTCCTACTAAGAATATCTGTTCAAAAAACATTTTCTGAGTTGTGTCACCTAGCATACCTTTCAGCATAGTGTAAGTCCTTCAGGATGACATAAGACTTTGCAGACTAAAACAACTTGCTCCTTTCACAGATATAAAATGCTCCATTAAAAATAATTAATTTTGTTACAGTAAGAGATAATTAAATCAGCCAGCAGTTGAAGGCAGCTAATTGAGAACACAAATTCCCTTTCAGCTGCTGATCATAACTAAATCAGAATTTGTCAAGATGGGGAAGGAAAAGTACCAGTTTTTTGATATGACACGGAAATAAGACATGTCACCTTCAGACTGAGACTTTTCTCAACCTTTATAATCTTCCCTTTTTCACATTGTTGCAGGCTCTCAGTGACCTGATTTAACCAGTTAAGTAAAAAAAACCACTATCATTATCAAAAGCATAGAGTAAAGAGAGTAAAGACTGAAGTTGCCTTGCAAGAATCCATTTCCTTCCCCTCCCTCATCACTACTGTAATTGCCTGAGTAGAAAATGCAATATGAAAATTTCCAGCACATTTATACACATTTCATTGTTTGGTTTTGGCAACTTCTTATTGTAGAGAATGGAGAAGAGGCAGAAAAGAAAAATTCATCCAAACAGAGGAAAAGCAGTCACCAGTAACTTGGAAATCAGGGCTAAAAGGCTTTCAGAATGGTTTTGCAGTCAGCAAGCCTCATATTGTATTTGCTCAGGAAAGTAATTTTTCTTTTAGTTGTTATATTGTGTTATTCTTCTTTCATACCTATTTTCCCAAGACTATCAGTATCATCCTGCATTTCTCTTGCATGTAAGTGTCATCCCTTTGCTGAACCTCATGACACCTGTGTAAATCAAATCAAATCAAATGCTCCTGCTAGGGTTAAGAGCTTTGTTTTCATGACTGCAGGCACAAGGACAGGGAGAAATCTTTGGAGTCAGACATCCAAATGAAAATCCCCTATTCAATAATACAATGTCAGGTTATTTTTTGTCTCTATGCTGTTTTTCCTCTTCCTGACTGCAACATGAAATCATCATCATGATTTCATAAAACTATTTGTGAGTTTGCTGTGATTGCTTGAGGTGAAGTTTCAAGTTTTGAGGGAGGACAGCCCTGTATTTTATCAGGCTGAATATTATTGCTCCACTTCTGAGAACCACAGATTTCTATCTTCTCCTTCTATTCAAATTATGCTTTTAATCAGAGACACGTATGACAGCAGATCCTGAGGAGTGGAAGGATTTGTACTCTGCTTCTCCAGTATCTTTTACATGCTACCTCTGCTGATTTGCAGATACACATATTGCTGTCACTATGTGACATAACACTTTCACAAACAACATTTAGATTATTGCCATTGCTGCTATACCATTTACTAAGCCTTGCCACACTTCCCAGCCATGCTGTTATTTGTGGGTTTTTTTCATCATTGAGCCAATCAAGATATAAAAACCCGGCATAAAGAGGAGTTTTGCCATGCGAGGATTTATCTAGTGCTCACAGGATACTAAACCCAAGCAGTCAAGAATACCTTGATGAACTGATATCATAAATAATGTTTAAGACATAGTCACAGGTACAGTGGTTAAACACAGAGAAATAAATGCTCTCTGGCAGCAATACTTCATACCATTCTATGATTGAACATATATATTGACAAATTTGGAAATTTAAAAGTTTTCTAATCACCCCTTCTCAGACTGAGAAACTTCATGAACAAATTGATTTCCAGATTGTATCAGGCAGAACTTGACTACAAATGAAAAGATTTTTAGCACAATGAAACCCAGCTTTCTGTAGGATGTAGGAAAACATCCTACATCATACAGAAATTCCATGTGACAAATTTAAAAAAAAACAAAGCTCCGGCCACTCCTCCATATACTTCATTATAGGTTATGAACAAGATCAATTTTAAGGGAGAATGTTAAAGGCTAGTTTCAAGCTTTCTGTTATTTTCTCCTTTCCCCCTAGAGACACACTATTATTGGGTTTCCACAGAGGAATTCTATTTTATATCAGAAAAAAATCCCAAAGCAGAAGAAAAAAAGAACTGATCTGACAAGCATTGCAAACACAGTTAACAAGCTATTTTAATTATCCTCCTAAGATTTTCCCATTTGTACTCTGATCATCATCTTCTTCACAAACTTAATTATGCCTCATTTGTTCTTGCTGCACTACTCTCAGTGAGTATTCCAGGTGGAAAAGAGGAGCCTGTTTGTAACTGTAACCTCAGGTAATTGTTATGTACTTTATATTTTGTTATAGAATAATTAAAAAAAAAATACACAAATATCTTTGGGCAATATGAATATTGAGAAGCAAGCCAGGATATTTCCACATCAGAAAAGCAAAACTCGATGGCTATCTGATCAGCCATCCATCTGAAAATTATCACTAGTCAGATGATTGAATAAATGAAGAAAATCATGCCGTTATCATCTGCATTTTAGAGATTAGTATTAATAAATTCTGATTCCTCAGCAGAAGAAACCTTTCCACAAACTTGACCTTTGAGAAAGTCAGAAAGAAGAACAACTGGGAATAAATGTGCTTCATGAATTAAATACTTAGACATGAACCTAGTCACTATTTAGAATTTATGCACTTCCAGCACTTTAAAAGTGCGTAGGAATTACTGTGTTCTGACTGAGTAAATATCCTGAAGTATCATAAACTAAGGCCTGATGAGTTGTTTCTTTTAACTTTTGAAGTCCTAGGTTTGCCCCCCCCACCATGCCTGAACTTGATTTCACCTAGGTTGCTTTTTGAGACACATTTTTACTTAATTAACCTACTAAGACACATGACTGCTGCCCCAAACTCACAAGCATTTTTGAGTACAACGAAATGCCAATCCTTAAAATCCAGCACTATATACAAGTAACTCATCTTTATACACCATTTCACTGGCCTTCAAAACTGAAACATTATAATTACACAAAATGCTAAGAATTAAAATCAAAGCTAAGTTTCTAAATTTTTTTTAAAAATCCAGAGACACAAAATAGCATAAGAATATATTCCGTGCCTTACCTGCACCAAATTCCATCCCTTCAGAGATTCAGCGATGATAGATGTAACTGTTGCACATACACCACCAAAAACCATCAGATGATTAGGTCCAAATTTTATTGCATCGTAGAAGGCTTTGAGTCCTTTTGCATTGTCACACTGGGACAAAAAAAAAAAAGAGAAAGACAATATTCAATGTCACAAATTAACTAAGAAATAAAGTGTTTAGCAGTTGGCAGGGAAAAAAATCAGGGGTTCCACAGACATAAATGTAAGACCTAAACATAAAAAATTAGAGCACTCTCTTCTGGACACATAAGGAGCCATAGTAAAAGAACAGCAAAATGCCTCATTATGTTCTACAAAACCAGAATTTTGGTACCATCATTTTACAAATAACAAAAAAGTCCAGTAGCAAATGGTTGACTAAAACATTTTCTACATTTAGAGCTACCATTTCCCAAAGCAAAATTTGGAATGTAACACCAGATTGTCAGCAGGGCTTCCATAGCTGGAGGCAAGTTTGACACTACTGATGGTCTCTGTAAAAAAAGTTCTGTCTCTGAAGAAGACTCCTAAGGAGCTTCTACTTCTACTTAAAATCCAACCTCAGGATCCTGTGCAAAAATATGTAGCAAAGAGCCTGTCATTCAGAAGGATAACACAAAGTCTTCAAAAGATAACAAAATCTTCTTTTCAAGTGCTAGGAATTAATTGTTCTGCTCTCATAGCTCACAGAGCTTTGAGTGGAAGGCTGGGCTTGATGACATTCTGAGGTCCTTCTAACCTGACTTGTTCTTGGCTTCCCTGATAATTAGTTTGAGCATCATTTCAGGTGTAAAGGATTTTACTGGAAACTGAGACCAGGACTGAAAATTAAGAAAAAAAGGCCTCATGCTAATCAGTATTGCAAAAGATATATCGATCCTTGAATAAAGTAGTATTAATCATTCATAATAACCCTAACTCCTAAGCTTGCAACAGAGTATTAATAAATTATGTGCCTGAAGGTTGAATTTTATTCCAAACTACACTGGAAGTCAGAAGTACCAAGAGAATATAATAGCAGCCGCCACTGCTCCGCTAACAGCCAACACTTTCTTTTTTTGAAAGAGAAGTTTTCTGCCCTCTTTTGCCTCCTCTACAAAGTCTTCCTTGAATGTACTCTTTATAAGAACTATCGCACACCAGCCTCCAATATTTCATTATGACTATTCAATAAAAGTGTTCATTTACTATCAGCACCCAAGTAGTAATTGTATTGCATTCTGCAGAGAGAATAAAGATTTTGACTAAGAAGTTTGGAAGCTTATATTAATCTCCTTACTGAATTAATATGCTAAAAGAAAAATTATTATATTTGCATTCTATCTGCAAGAATAGAATTACTGCTCCCACTTATTCAAAATGATACAGATATTTAATGAATAGACTCTCTTAAATTGCATAATATAGCCCAATGCTTTCCTTCCTAATGCAGAAAAAACCCCAAAACTTCTCAGTACAGCAGAGGCTCCCCTGTCAGTTTAATGTGCTGGTGACAAGCTCACATTGTGAGGGAATTAAGACTGTGATCATTGGAAGAAGCAGCATTTTCCATTCTTACTCCTTCACTCCCTACTTAAAGACTAGTTTATTCCAAGTGCAACCAGAAGACGCAGCTACTTCTTGAATCTAAAAGCAGCCAAGGACACTAGAGCTTTACATATCTGCACTTAATTGACATTTAACCAAGTCTTTTCCCTCACTCACCTTATCATATGAAGCTGCAGCAGAAGAGATTGCTGAACTGGTTTTCATACCAACTTAAAACCAGTTAATATGATTATTTTTATTTTTTTATTAGGTCACATTTTAAATGTATCACTAAGTAGCAGTAGCAGTTTGAGAAGAATACAAGCCATATATGAAATAAAAATTACGTGAATAGTAAAATAACTATCCAAAATTGCAGCCTGTGAAGGGCCATGTACATGAAAAGTTATGAATAAATAAATGACAAGGACTTATGGCATGTTATCTGAAGTAAAATTCACACTAAAACCCACCCTTACATCACAGAACACTGATGCATTTTTAACTGCTATTTACCTACAAAATGCCTCTCACTGCAGTAAACTTAAGAAGTTATGGGTTGCAGTAGGTCAGCTTGCTGGGAGGTCCAGAAGTTATGAATATACTATCATGACAACAACCCCTTTCCAATCACACAGCAATTCTCTTGGGAAGGTATGCCAAAATGTTTGCTCATCTCTCCCAAAGTGAAAGGTTCACACTGCTGAGATACATTACTGATCGATCAAAAGTACCTACAGTAACACCTGGGCTTCTCCTCCATGGGATCCAGTCAAGAGCCTACCATATTTTCACCTTTGTAATTCCTCCTGACTTGTCTCAGCTCTCTCTCTTCTAGACCACCATGAATAATTAGAATAGACTCTGCCCATTCCTTGAGCAAAACTGCCCCAATAGTCTAAAGTATGTTTCAGAGATAAAGAACAAGAACTTAATTTTGTGGCTAGCCACAACTGAACAGAAATGAAAGGAAAAACGAGAAAGATGGGAGAAAGCTGACTTTCACATTTGCTTAACATCACATTTCACAACATACACTGTGTGTAACATTCTTCCCTGCAAGCAACAGAACAGTCTGTCACAAGCATTAAAAAATAAACATTCAAATACAAATAATGGCCCTACCAAGCCAGACAGACAAACAGGAGAAAAGGTTTCTTCCTGCCTCTAGTCTGAGGAACACATCCTTAGTGAGCTCCTGAAGCCCTGTGAACAACTGGATTTTTTTCAGAAATCCCAGGTGGCCACCACCGCTGCTCATGGTCTTCAATTTCCAAACCCTACATATGTAACCATAAAAGAGGGCAGTGCTGTTGAAGGATGACAATCACTGAAATTCCCACCGTGTCGCTTCCTGAATTGTTGTCTCCAAACGACCAGGTCCAGGAAAAATACCCTTTGCAACAATCTGTTTACCAGACAACAGAAGATGCATAAGAACCAAAATCCACATTAAAAAACAAAGGCTAGAAAGTCCTGGCCACATGTGGATGACAAGAAGCTGACTGTCTTACTAACTGTAGCATGACTGACAGCAACGAAAGGGAAAGAATCCCTCATAAAAAGTCATGAACTTGTATAATGAAAAATACAGTCTGAAGGAGCCAACACTACTCTCACTACCAAGTTTTGATATTTTGCCTGAATTGCCATCAACATGTTTATTTCACTGACCTGAACTGCAGCCAGCTCACTTTCAACCCACATATAAAACCAGGCAGCTGTGCTGTGCCCCTGAACTTGACTGCACATTGAAACACTGACCATAGTTGCAATACATTTACCAAAACTAGAATTTCAAATGTATGTGATTTGTCACTCATCACAATGTTCTTCAGGAGAAGGGGCTGAGAACTACCTACCCAAACACATTAATTGCTATGCTTAGTCTCAGCCAAAAGCCAGTGATAAATGAAATATAAATAGCAAACATACATATTAATGAAATAATTACATTAAGGGTATCTCTTAACACACTGACTTGATACAGACTGCCTAGGAAATTCACAAGGAAAAATACAACCAAATCATTAGGCAAAGGTTTGTGAAGTGTCCTGCCTCTTGCTGTGACAAAGACAGCTTAATATCACAGGTGGCATCTGACAAAGTGTGCATGGAACCATTTATTTTAATTAGGAAAAATAGCCAGATGAGCTGCTGCACAGGAGACGAATCAAAGGAATTGTGGATTGAAGTGTTAACCTTCCTGAATCCTCTTCAGAGGAGCAGCTGAGAAATAAAAACTATAATCCTCCACTGAGAAAAGGATGTGAGTACACAAGGAGGAAGAACTGCCTGAGGCATTAGGGGGACACACAGACAAGAAACATTTCTGGAGAGAGCAGCACAGCAGCTGAATACACAGGAGAGACCTCCAATCTACCCAAAGGCCCTCTGCAGCCGGGAGAAAGGACGTTCTGTGTGAAGGCCACATGTCACTGAAGCCAGGAGAAGCAGCAGGACTGACCTGTGAGGGTTGTTGGCAGCCAGGACGGCTGTCTGGCAGACTGTGAAAGAGACACCGGGGTGTGCACTGAAATCCTCATGGCGTTAGCATAACACACTGCAAGTCCTTGGTGCACAGAACAGAAATTCGTGTGGCTCTCATACAATAAAAGGTTTTGCCAACTCCATAACATTGACAGGTTTGAGCAATTACAGGGCTAGCACAACAGCAGATACTTAAATTTAACTGATCTTGTTAGAGTTGCACAGCAATGAGCATTGTAGGGATGGATACACTGGTCACATGTGTGATTATGTTTAGATTTCTAGCTGTTGGAGAGCTATGCTGAGCTGTTTCTCAGCAAGCTGTGCTCTGGCACAACTATACTTTTTCTGAGTAAAAGTAAACATGAGGAACTATTTTGGTGTCTATTGAGCCACTGACAATTGATGTTAGAGAGCCTTTATGAAAAGAGGGACTAACAAACAGCTGTCATCTGCATAATAAAATATCCAACTTTATCAAGTGATATCAGAGCTTTCAACAGCACTCTGCCCTAAATGCTCATAAATATATAAAGAGACTTTGAACAGAGAGAACAAAGGTATGAAGCCTTATTCCTATCCTCTGCAAAATCTTGCTTAGAAACTACTCTGTTATAACATCAGCTCAAATGGAGCTAAGAGATGAGGAACACCAACAATTATTTTAATTTAATTTTCACTGACTTCTTTAAAGTCATCAATAAATACAGACAATTCAGTGAAGAACATATAGACAACTGGTCAGAGCTACAAAAAATGTCAATCAATTTGGCAAACTCTGCCTGCTTTATATGGGCAGGGCATGCTTCCCCTAAGGTTTCTCTCCCTTTTTTCAAGTATGTGCAGTTTTGGTACCTTGAAAGCCAGCTATTATATTTTTGCATTTAACTGCTGTAGCTGGATTTTCTTTCCACGAGTTTGTATGACTACTCTTGGAACATCCACTTTGAACAGCCACAGCATCTGTTGACAACATAAGTATCCATCTAAAGAAAAAGCACTGCTTTTCAATTGTTCTAGAATACTTCACACTGTGCAAAGTAGGTGTGAGATGTCTTGCCAGGGGATGCCACGAATGCTGAAAGTTCACAAACACATGAAATTAAATTGGACTAGTTCATAGATCAAAAAGTTAATTCTAAACTCCTTATGGAAATTTTCTCAGGAAATACCTGAATCACAGATTTTTGGTGGCCAGGATACTCTTCTAGGGAAGCAAGACCAAAATCCTGCCCTTTTCTGCTGATGAACTGACAATGCCAAGTACTTTCATCAAGTCTGGTCAGAACTGCTGTAGCCATCCCTATGTTACACATTTGAAAAAGAAAAGCAACCCCTTCCAGCAAGTACACTAAACTTCTCTGTCTTAAAACTGAAGTTAACTCACCCCAAATGGTGGGCTTTTCTGTATGTGATTTCTCTATCATATTCCAAATTAACTAATTCTAAAATATTCTAATTTAACTAAAATATGTAATCATATTTAACAATCATATTTGGTTTTGCTTTACAGGGACTGGAAACAGCAGAGGAGGACTTAATCTATTCAGTGAAATATTTCCCAGTAAATTACTCTCTTACCTTGACACCTCTTGACATACTTCTAGACTTTATCTAGCAACTTCTTTATCTGATTCTGCCTGCTGCACAGCTCACAGAGTGCTTCCTCTAAGGTGCTGGTGCTTGGCATCTCACTTAGCAGCTTATATTCTGCCTTAGGAGTCACTAGCCTCTCTGATGACTGATCCCAAAGCAAGGGGGACCACTCTCTCCTCTGTCCCTTTATGTCCTAAGAGCCTGTCTAAACACCTTGTGAAAGCTCAGCCTCTTGCTTAATGACATTTTCTTTTTACTCAGTTCACTGTTTGGAACTGAGTCCACCAAGCAAGATAAACAAAGATTCCTTGTCTCCCCTTATAAGAGAAGTATATTTACTTTTCCCAACAATACCCTTTTTTTATTGTATCACTTATATTTTCAGTCTCGTTACTATTTCTTGGAGTATATAACATTTACACTGAATGATTCCAATTTAAGAACTCCAATATTAAATGGAATTGGAATGTATCAAATAGATAAATCCTGTGTAATCAAAACTGACTGTCTATGTTTCCATCCTGATTAAACATGCAGTAGTAGCAGACACCAATTTGACTTCCTCCTTTCAGAGTAAACTTGCATTCAGCTTGAAAGGTGAAGTCTTTCCTCAAACAAAGGTAAGGCTTTTCCCTGATGTATAACTGTAACACACACAGAAGTTCAGAAGATCATCAGAAACATTTTGTGTATTTGTGATATGAAGATCACCTTTTAATAGTGCAACTATTGGGTTGATGTGGAGAGGTTTTGGTAGCAGACGGGGTGACTTCTGTAAGGAGACACCAGGAGTTGCCCCCCACATTTGTCCCCAGAACTGTCAGCCAGTTCTGGCCAGCTCCAAAACTGCCCACTGCACAAAGCTGGGCCCATTCAGCTGATGAAACTCTGTGATAATACATTTAGTAACAGGCCAAAAAAACCCCACTGCACAGCAGCCATGAAAGAGGAGCAAGAGAAAAAAAATGTGAAAGCAACAACCTTGCAGGCACCAAGGTCAGTGAGGAAGGAGATGCTCCAGGTGCTGCAGCCCATGGTGAGACAGGCTGGTCCCCTGCAGCCCATGTGGGTCTATGGTGAAGCAGAGATCCCCTGTGGTTTTTTTTCCCCCTGGCTGTATTACTAATCCTGTGCAGGAGTTGTTTGAGGGCTAAACACCATGAGCAATAAGCAGGATCTCACAGTATAAGTTACTGAGCTTTGTCAGATTGTTCTGCAGTTGGTTGGACTTGTCATCTTACCTGAATCAAATTGGTGTTAGTTCAACTATTCCTGGACCTGAAAGGATTTTATAACATCCATATTGTATTGGCTTGCCCACAACATACAGCCCTCTTTATTTAACTTACTCACTTCTGCATCAATCTAATAAAATATTACACAAGATAGTTTCATAGATGTTTTTTAATTAGCAGCATTAATTAAAATGGATGGATGTTCCCAAAAACAATGTCCTCTTGATTTAGAATTTTTTCCAAGCATCCTTAAAGCTACCTGGGGATGTTTGCATCCACAGTTTTATGGCATAAATATATAAAATACAAAACTATGGCACTGTATTGGTTTTTTTCCCTCACATTCTGGTGCTCAAATACCTACCAGACATTTCTGAAAATTCAGTAATAACAGGGAGACAATACCTTGCTTAATTCTTCCTCCCAACCTAACCTATACTACTCCACTGCTGTTGTGTTTTATGGAAATAAGTAGAATTACGGAAAAGCATAAAATTCCAAAGAACAGTAAAATAATATATCCAAGCAAATTTAGAAGACCAATAATATATTCTGGTTTTGAGAATAGGCTGGCTTGGTTTTCTCCAGCTATTCCAACTTTTACCAAGAAGTTCAACATTACGATGGTTTTGAACAAAACAAAGAATTATTTCAATTATTCAATAATTGAGGAAACTATCTTCAGACTTTATCAAAATACTTTTTTAAAATGTCTCTAGGAAATCAGTTATGCTTTTGCATTTAAGTAACCTCAAAATGTGTTAATTGTTTCAGATACCTGAACCTCAAGATCACTATCACTTAAATTTATTGTTGCAATCTACTGATTATCTTGCTGTCTCTCAGGCATGTGCTGCAGTAGATTTACAAGGTAATTGCCAGATGCTGCTCAAGTACAAACTAGAGAGCTAAGGGAGTCAATACTGGCAGGTTCAATACAGAGTCACTAATGTCAATTCTTCAATTTTGTACTTGTCTTTTTTTTTTCTTCCTTTCATTATTACCATTTATTATTCATCATTACACTGCCCTAAATAGCCTATGTTTTCATAGTCACACTCTGTTGAAATATTTCTATTAGATTTTCTTTCATTCCCTCCCCTGCACATTTTAGAATATAGGGAAGAATTCAGAAAAGTGAAAAGATGTGTCATTTAAATATGGCACTATATTTTGTTTTCCAAACCTAGAGTATGCAAGGGATACAATTTTTTGCAAGATCAAAAATAATAAATTATACTTTATTCTATGTTTTGTAAATAAATTTTCTGAATCTGCCTTTAAAGGTATAGTTTCACCAGTTTTCTCCTTTCCTTATGGTTTCTACTGATTATACTGACACTAATCAGTATTAATAGGATTGGGGTTTTTTTCTCCAGGTAATTTTGCAAATAGGAAAATCACCTCATGCAGGGATGGTTACCATCTCTAAACTCTTAGTGTGTCTTTTCAGTACACTGAAAACTGTTACGTACTAGAAATGTGTAACTCCTTTTAACTATACCAGGGCTCTTTGCAGTAAATAAAATAAAGGACTGAAATAAGAGAATTAAAAAGGAGAAAAAATTCAAATTTATAAATAAAAATCAAGACGTTCTTGTAGGTGGAAGAAAATAGAGGTGTATTAGAGCAAAACCTTTAAAGTACCAGTGATATACATGATAGACTCCCTGGCACCCCTCTCTGCAGTAATAAGCCACAAACTGAAACCAAGATAGGAATGCAAAGATATTTTGAAAAATCACTTGACCCACAGCAAGCAGCAAGAAGCAGTTGTAGAGGAAGACATATGAATTCTTTCTTTACCATGACCTACTTACTCATGGAAAATGCTTTGTTTTCATAAAAGGGGTAGGGGTGGAGGAAAAAAAAATAACTAAAGAAATATTTCTTAATACTTTTCTGATATGAAATTAAAGTATTATTCTGAGGGTGAAGAGATATGGGAAAAAAACCAAACTCAAAACTCTTCAGCATCCTTCTGGTTAAGAGTCATGTTGAAATAAAGTCTCCCTTGTGTGCCTCTGTCATATGGCAACAGGGCCCACGTCTCAGTGCTCACAACCACAGAAATTTCTAAATAAACATTCACCGGGGATGACAAGAGGCACAGATGACTCCAAGGCCCTTCAGAATTGTTCTTATAACTTCTGAAAGTAATTTACCTGGAAAATGTGAGACAATCTCTTAAGGTATCACAAGGATGTCTGTAGCATCCTTGAGAATATATTTGAATTTTAATAGAAGGTCCGAAAGCACCTGGCATTTTTGGAAAATATGATTAAATTCTTCTACTTTAGAGGATGATGTTCAACATCAAGAGTGCTTAGTGGTTTGTGTAGCTCCCAGCATGACTTTTCTGAAGCAATATTGTTTGAAAGGGTTTTTTTTCTTTGGTGAGTTTTTTTTTTAATTCCCCAACAAGAACTTCAGAAACACAGACAAAGATGAAAATACAGCTGGCAAAGTAAGAGGTTAGAAAGGGCACAATGAATTAAGAATAGCAAAATATAATCTTTTTGACTCAAAGGTCAAGAAAATCTGGTCTAATAGTCTACATCACAAGTCCATGATTTTTAATTAAAATCTTTCTGTGATGTAAAACAGTTGAACTTTGTCCATAGTGAATGAAACTCTGCTAAGCTAATTTATCTAATGAGGAATAATGTGTGATTCTTTGGATAAACTACCATTAAGTTAGCCCATAAAAGCCAAATTAAATTCATGGTATGTTTTAATTTGGCTTGAATTAACATAGCATGAGACTACAACAATTCACAATTGTATAGAAGTCTTAGGCTGGAAATGGATAGAGTACATATCAGCACAGTTAGCATCATATTCTTTTTCCCCCTTAATACCTTGCAAAGGGAAAAGATGAAGAGAATAAAGTTTTATTTCAGCAGCTACTCTGATGGGATGACATTCAGCCTATGAGTAGGCACAATGCTTCACAGTCAGCAGGTATGAAAAACCTCCAAAATCCCAGTGGCAGTTAGCAGCCTTGCTAACAAAAACCTGAGGTGCCACAGACTTATCTGCAATGGGGAGTTGACTCACAGTTGAGCCCAAAGGAAAGAAAAGGATCAGCCCTGGAAGTACGAGGAGACACTGGAATGGAAACCTGCTCAAAAAGGTTTCCAATTTCATTAGCTTTGTAGGCAAGGTTGTCACAGGTATGTCATGCTAAACTTAATTGGTTGTTTTTCTATCTAAAGGCTCTCCTTGATGTAATTGATTTTTATATTCCAGAAGACTAACTGGTAGAGATTAGGGAGCACTTCAAAAACTTGAAGTGGTGATCTGTCTGATATGTGGTCCTGTCACATTCACGCATGAACGTTAAATTTCAATAGCTTTAAAGCTATAAAAACAACATACTGCATCCACGCTGCAAACTGCAACATGATTAGCAAACAGCTGTTCCTTTGCAAGAGCAAGAAAGGGTAGCAGACTGATAAATAAATCCCAACCACTCACATTCAGCAGCGTAGTATGGAACTTCTACAAGCAGGCTGACCAACGCTCTTTCTTTTTCTTACAGCCCTTACAGAAAATCTTAATTAGGATTTTCTTGCCAAGAGCAGGGTATTACTCACCTTGAAGTATTGACCATTGGGGGTTCGGTCCTTATGCCCACCCCCAAAAAGAGGCCATGTGACATAAAAGTGAAATAGAGCTCAGCTGAGTGCAGGTGAAATGCCCACAGAGAGCACAGCTTAAATCTGCAGTTGACCCCAGATCAACCACCCAGATGTTTAAAAGCAAATATATTCAACGCAAGTCTGAAAACTGCAAACAAAATCCATACTAGAGGCTAAGGTTTGCTAGCGTGCCCATCTTAGTGTAATTAGGTCACCCTAATTCTCTTCCTTTAGTTTCTTAAACTAAATGTACTTGTGACACCCTCACAACAAAATTTGTTCCTCAGCTCCTTGCTCGCTTGCTACCCAAGATGAATGTAGGAGCCCAAGGACTATTTTGTCTCTGTGCACACTATCCTCCTTCATAAGGAACCCCAACACAAACACCCTCAGACACGAACTCCCATGAAATAGTAATTCCTGAGCTAGTAATTCCTGCTGGCTGTTGACCAAGCTCTACAGAAATCTCACTGACACACCACGAAGAAGTTCCAAACTGCCAAATCCTCTGTCATTTGCCCAGTTGTCTTCCCACTGTGGTTATATTTGAAACCTCCCTGACTGCTGCTATTACTTTGGTACATAATGCTCTGCTAGGCACTGCTGCCCCACAAGCAAAGCTTATATGCATGAGTAGAATTCATGTCTGTGTAAATTGACTTTTTTAACTTGCCTAAACGCCACTAAAAATGGCTTGACTAAACTCTAATAAACTGTAAATGACTGAACTCCCTGAATCATCATAGTAGAAAATTCACTTACTAGTTCAGTAACTGGATAGAGAAACATAAGTTTTCCCATCTGTCTGTGGAGATAACCCTGCCTTAAAATCTTCACAATTTTGTCAGACTCATTCAGTCCTAAGCTGCTCAGAGATAAAAAATAAATTTAAAAATCATGCAAATATCAAGTTCCTCAAGACAGCCTGCTTTCTCTTATACCATGTACTCCAACAAAGCTAAATTGCTTTAAGCTTGTACAGGGAACAGTGCAGATCCTTGACATTCTTTTGCCAAACATGTACTGACTGTCACCCAGAATCTTAACAGGCTGAAACGGTATAAAATGCTAATAGAATGATTCTAATCATTCTGTCAAGCATGGCTGACACTACACTGTCAAGTGAATAAAAGTACTTTGTACAGCTCTGGATCAATTTTTTTTTTTTTTTTTTTTAACTGTGGCATCACATAGGTAGAGGAAGTAGTGTGAATGAGTTAAAATCTTCTTATAATTTTTAGGAGACAGACTGAAGGAAAATGTTCAAGTCCTGACCAGGTGAAATATCAAATTGGCAATGACCTTGTCCAAGGAAACCATTCTCAAAATGAACCAGTGCTATGAACACCTCAAGGGATTTCAAATGTCTTACTTGATATGACACTCAGAGTGCCTCAAGCAGAGGAAAGGGGTTTCTGTCATTAAATCATCTAGTACAAAGTAGTGCTGCAGAAAGAGAGACCTAAAAAGGTTTTCCATTGGTTACTGGAAACTGCACAAAAATCAGCAGCTGTGGAAAATGTTGGTGCAGGAGGGAGGCACAACATCTAGTCCAAAACCAGCAGTGAGAATGTATACTAGTAAGACAAGGATTTCAAACCTTTGATGAAATGCAAGCAGAAACACTCCAGTGCCACAGACCAGATGATGTAGGTAGAGTCAAGAAAAGCATTCTTGACTTAGGTTGTGGTCAGAAACATATCACCTGGCTGCCACCTTCCCACAGCCCAGTTAGAAGAGTTCATGCAAGTGGTTCCCAATTCAGGTAAAGCAAGCTGACAAATTACTACTAATATTTACAATTGTTTGACTATGTCTGCTGACCTCACATTGGAATGGATGAGTTCACACCATCTTTTCCATTTTGTCAAAGCAGGATGTATTCTTACATGTTTGTGCCAGGATGTGCATGCAGGGACAAGGACAGAGGGAGGACAACAGCCTTGCTGGTTGCCACAGATCTTCCTGCAGCTTTAATGTGACTGGGATGCTTTGAGGGTGAAGGACAACACAGCAGCTAAAAGGAAATGCTGTTTTCAAACACCCCATATCTTGGCTTCAAGAACAGGACAGTATGGCAGTAGACTTCCATGTACTAATCTTAAAAAAAGAAATCCACAAGCAAACAAACAACAACAAAAACCCTCACCACAAACAAACTAAGAAAGCCAAAACAAATCCGCTCCAGCAAATGGAGCCGGAAGCACAAGTCAACTTGCTGAGCTGAGAAGCATGTGGTGACAAAATATCCCAGGTGCCAGTACAAAAAAACATGGAACAAGCTGTTCCTCAGGTGCAGTGGAGACTGTATTCCCTAGAAACAGTAGAAACAGTAGAAAAAAAAGGAGTAATTTCTTCTGCTGCCTCCTATTTACACTGCTATATGCAAACTGATGGGAGACTGATGAGTACCCTCTTCCAAAGTGTTCAAAATGTAGTTTAAACTACTGTAGGAGTTGGAAGATAGGAGACTCCCACCCACAGCAAAGAAGAGGAGAGAGAGACAGGGATATGTATGAATCACAAATATTAACATGGATTTGGGTGGCATGTGATGTGTTAGCATGCAAACATGACAGAGTTGGCAAAGGGAGAAAAGTGTCATATGTTTTCCCTAACCACAAGGCTTAATGGCTTCTTTAAGCTCAGAATATTTCCACAGATATGCAGATATGACAAAACAAGTACACCTCCAGATTTCAGAACTCCTCATGCCTTAAATTAATTATGATAACATTATGGGAAGGAAAACAGAAAATTTGTCCATTGCTGCAACCATTTCTGTGAATTTCTTTTATTCATAAAGTATGAACAATTCATGTTCAACCATAAACATTAGGATAAATATGAAAATAATTAATTAATTGAGATCACAATAGAAAACAAATTTAGGAAAATTAGACTACAAGAGTTATTTGCATTGTTACTCAGAGAAATTGTTTCCCAAGTTTGCCTTTTAATGTTCAAATCAACAAACAAAGGGCTTTTCAGCACTTAATATTGGGTACACAGCCTACTGATAATCAACTTCTAAGTGGTACATATTTCTGCTCTATGCCACAACATTCAGAAAAGAGATTACCTTATACTAACAAAGTACTAGTTCTTCTTTTGACTAGTTCCTGACAGTTGAAGAAACTATAGTCTTGTTTTGATGGGTTTTCAACTTGTTTGTGCATTAATTCCACCGGGTGTATTAGGAGCAACTTACACTGGTCAGCTCTGTATTCCCACCAAGTAGAAAGGATTTACCTTCTAGTCCATGATTATCATTGTCAATAATGTGCACCTTGAAATGTCATTTGGCAGTCTAGCTTGGCCTTTTCAAAAACATTTAGCAGCATTAGTTCCTGTACCTTCTCATGCCCAGAAAATATTGGGTGAATTCTTAATTACACATTCTTAGTGTCCAGCAAATAAAGTGCTATGATTCTAAATGCCACTTAATCAAAAATATGTAAAACAATATGACTAAGTTATGTAAGACCTATATAAATTAAGCTGATATGAAGTTTTAGGGCAGCATTAAAGCAACTTTTAAGACAAAAAAAAAAAATCATGTTTTTATCACCTATCTGCATTAAAAGTGGCACAGTGCAAATAGCATTGCTTTCTATTTAGAAATAATAAATCTGAAGTGATTTCGGCACAGCTTTAACCTGTTATAAATAATTTCATTTCCTTCCATTTGTAAATAAATCCCATTTAAAACTTCACAGTGTTTCTGTAAGTCTTCTTATTAACATTACTCACTCTGTGACTTCAAACTTTTAGAAAATATTTATAGTTAAATCTTCAAAAAGGTATTTCTTCTGCTTAAAGCAAAATATTTATTTTTCATGGGATGATTCTTTTCTTTTTACTACAAGCCACCAAAAAATTAAGGCATCAAGGATCCGAGAAGAATATACCATTTTTTTCTGCTTGATGATTTAGACAGAGGAATGCTTCTAATTTAACTCAAATAGTTTCAGGACATCTTTAGCAAGAAAACAGAAGTGTGCTTTGTCCTGTCTATCTTGAGCCTGGCAGTTAAAAAAAGAAGAACCTCTTCTGAGTGGCAAGACTAGACTACCTCAAGCTGAGAAGAGACACAAACAACAGGCTCTAAATATCAGCTAATACTGTAGACACAAAGGTTAAAGTTAGCTAACCCTCTTGTCGTGTTGAGTCCAACTCCTGCCAGCAAGTGTTTGTCAAAGCTACCTTCCTTTTTAGACTTGAATCTAAAGGCACTTAACTCCCTGATGCCACTGATTTCTGAACAAATGAGTTTGGTGATATACAAACATAAACCCCTCATTTAGAGTCATTGATTAACTCTATATGAAGCCAGCAAAAGGGGTAATATTAGCTTGAAAAACTGCAATTGGTTACATTAATGATTCAAGATATTATTGCAAAGTACAGAAAAAATGCAGAAACTGAATCAGCCAAAGGGAACCCCAGAAATTGTGGGGCCAAGTGGAACAGGACAGAGGCAAAGATTTCCCTTACCCAGATCCTCAAAGGACACAGCTTTCTGCTTCAGGGAAGCTGCTGGAACAGCAAACTGAAGTCTTTTGCTCATGACTCATTTACCTGAGCTCAGCTAAGTCAAACTCTTATGTTTGTACACAAGCGGGCTGTGCTGCCCTTCACCAACAAGCCAAAGGTATGTGTTAACTGCACCCTCATGAATTTCAGCAAGGCAAACCCAAAGTCTCATAGGTAGGAGCAAAGAGCCCCATGCAACAGCTCAGGCTGGGGACTGACAGGCCAAGCAGCACCCCAAGACAGGAAAGGGGGAGTCTAGTGAACAAGAAATTGACTATGTGTCTGCATGTCAGCTTGACTATGCAGTAGTGAGTGCAGACTGCTCTGCACTCACAGAAGCACAGCCAGCAGTTTCATGGGACAGGCTATTCCTTTTTAGTCATCATTGTCAAAGCTGCATTTCAAGCAGCCTGTTCATTTTTGAGCCTTTGGATACACCGGAAATTCTGATAAACTGGAGAGAAACCAAGGAGAAACATCAAAAGGGTGATGGAGCACGTGATGCATGAGGAACAGCTGGAGAAGCTGGGCTCCTTCAGCCTCAGGAAGGGAAGGCTATCAGGGCAGCCTTCTAGACCCTAATGGGGAATTCAGATGGAGACAAACTTTCCTCACAGACATGCAATGAAGAACAAGAGTTCACAGTCTGAAGTTGCAGCAAGACCAATTCTGATTGAAGAGGTAAAAGGGCAAGTTGAGTGATCAAGGATTGGAACAGGTTAACTAGAAAGCTTGGGAAAACCTCCATCCTTGGAAATTTTCAACACCTGACAGTTCAGTGCCCTGAGCAACCTGAGAGAGCTTCAAAACTGGCTACTTTGAGCAGATGTTGGACTCAGCGATCCCCAGAGGTCCTTTTCAAGCAAAATTAATTGTGATATTTCAATAATAAGTTGCCGCAAGAGCTGAAAGCAAAGTAAGACAGGCAAAATCAGCCTCACAACACCATGTCTATTCACACCAGTCTCCAATGCAGCACTAATTCTAACCAATCCAACAGCAATTCCAGCATTGATTTAATAAGGTGTTTTTTTTTCAAGCAGTACCTATGAGCACTGAAAACATAGGGTCTTCACCCCATTTTTGGGATTAAGCTGTGCAGATAAAACTTTTGAGCCTAAGGTTTGTATCACATTTTCCATCATCAATAAGAATCACCTTGCAATGGGAAAGCAGAAAATTACTTTGGCTAGCATTTACTTAAGACAGAAACAGGAATATATACATATATATATAATATATATATAATGATTGAGAAAGAATAGCATCATTAATCTTCATATAACAACAGTGTGCTCCCGGATCTCATGAAAGATTTTGTTGGAAACCTTTTTTTTTGCTTTTCAAATTACATTTCCATCACGGTTTGTTCTCAGTCACTATAGAGAGTATTATTTACAGATTGTTATGGATAGTTAGACAACTGTTTTTCTTGTACTAATTTCATACTGTTTTGCCACAATTTTTCTAACTAGATGAATTTCAACTTGTCTAAAGCTTTTTTTTAAAACATCGTTTAGTCAAGCAAGCGATAGCATCTTTCATTTTTACATACTCGTGTTCACCCAGCAACTTCTAACAGCTGAGGAAAAATACTATGACATTGTTTATTAACCCACAAACACAGGATGTGCCACCTTTTGCCAAGATCTCAGAATAATTCTAGCAATAATAATAATAATAATAATAATTCTGGCAAGTCAGAGCTTATGAAACCTCAGTGAAAAGCTCTGATGGTAATATTCCTTGTAATAATTGAAATAGTATAATGATGTAAGGTATTTATAACTTATTGTAGTTACAATTTCTCCTAGAAAACACCAGATTGTCTAGGCTATATTCCTGGAAAGAAAGCATCTGCTTATCTTGGTAAACAGAGCAGAAAAGTAGGATCTCATTTAGAATACACATTCCTAATATCCATTCATTGCTTTTCTCAGGACTGTTCCTTGAACTGTGACCAGCCTCAGAAGTTGCCAGCATATGCTGCATCCTGTGGAACCAAACCCTGGATCCCCATCACTCCCCAGCTGTGGCAGCACAGTGTTTCACTCTGGAGTCACTGCTAGTCAGGAGACAAGAGAAAAGCACTTAAATGCAATTCCTGTTTCATTCTTAGGATCTTGTCTTTTAGATGAGTACTATACTCTATAAATCTGTGAAAACAGTGTTAGGAAGACTTAACTTGGAGGTAATAAAATGGTTAGGAACAGAGAGATGGTAAAATTAGATAAGGTAAGAGACCCCGAACCAATCCTGAAAGACAAAAATGTCACTGAGTGAATCGGCGCTAAAACACTCTTCATCTTGTGATTCAAATTGTGATTGTGAGCCCTTTAAGGACAGAGCTCATCTGAATGACTCCCCTTAGGTAATCAAATAAAAAATTCTTTTGATTTTCTACCATCTGTTTAAGTTAGGGAGGGAAATAGCAGATGTCAGTTGTGTGTGCAAGAATGTACTATCATGTAGTGTTCCCATCTCTTCCCCGAGTACTCCTCAATCCTAGCACCACTCCTGCCCTGAGACATCCCAATTACTTTCACTCCAATCCTTCTACTTCACACTCCGTTGAAAATCTTTCTCCATTCCTGCCTTCTGCATACTCTTTCCCCAGGGCTAGGCTTACAGAGCCCAACTGAAAAAAGGCATAATCATAATATTTTCTGATAAAGAGCAACAGACATAAGTCTCTGCCCCTACAGCTTCTATATGCTTTCCTGTGCAACCTACAGTCTCCTGTGTATCCTAGCTCCCCTAATACTTGATCCCGAGCTCAGGCCTCTGTCTAACCCAAAACTCTTGGCAATTTATCAATACTTCTGGCCTGCTTTCCCAGTGACTACTGCCATCCCACTTCAAAGAGTACAACCTGAGACATTAAAATAAGTAGAAACTAGTCATGCTACTGCAGCAGATGTACATGCAGGAAATATCCTCTGAGAAACCACACCTGTGATGGAATTTTGAGAACTTGTGAAATATTTTTATAAGACAGCCTTGTCACGCTGCTAATTTGGATTTCTAACAGACATCCAAATTTCTTTTACTGAGCGTTCTCTATCATTTTCACTTGGGAGAACATCATGTATGTTGCCTCATTACCGTATGCTCTGTTATTCAGTGCAGTTTACACAAGGCTTTTTCAGATCTAGCATTCTCAAATGTTGGCATTCAAACAGAAGGGAAGTGGTCCAACACACTGCAGTATCTGTACGAAAAATGTATTTTTAAAGATATTTGAATTTGAAATTTTTTTGTATAAGGAGAGGGAAAACAGGACATGATACCTCTATTTTTTTATATAATACTATCAGTATGATCTTCCCCTTTTTTGTTTTCCACTAAACATGACTGAGATGCTGGTCCTAAATATTCATGACATTCACACACTCTTGAGTGTTACACACCTGTATTGATTTGACTAATAAATTAGTAATACAAGGATCCTTAGCATTGTCACCAGGCTACTAGCTTGATAGAGAACAGCAGCATGCAGCAGCTGTTACTAGCTTCTGTTCAACTCTTCCCTGTAGCCCACGGGTCCAGCAAACATTCTAAGACCAGGGAGGGAGAGGAGGGAGGGAAGGAGAGGAAGAGAGAGAGAATCAATAACTAGCACTTTCTTGTGTGTCAGGAATAACCAACTTCCTATCACACACCTAGTGCAGGTAATAAAAGGTAAAAACTTAGTCATTCTTTAATTAAAATTTTTAAAGACCTTAAGGAGTATGGCCAGTCAGCAGATGTGCAGCAGAAGAGTATGGTAAGACCGGCATGAAAATCCAGCCTGCTGTGTGCGCATTCATTTGTGTGAAATATTTTCTGCAGGAGACCAGGGGACATTGTAGCATTCCCAATCCTCATATTGACCTGTAGCTTGTCATTAGGCCAGTCATTTTATTCCTATTATAGGCTCCGAACTGGTAAAATACAGTCCTTGTTTGTGAGGTAGATTCAAAGTCCACAAAGTTCTGTATAATATCCTAATTCATTGCTTGACCCTACATGGTGATCAGCAAACTCTAGAACAAGCATTTTTCTGGTACCAGAGCAAAAGATAAATTTCTACAATTCCCAGAATTTTTAGTTAATTGTAGTGATTAATCACTGTCAACGTTAAATTCTCTTCACAAACACAAGAAAACAGTTTAGTTCTTTAGCAATTACTCTTAGTTCAGGTGGTAATGATTTGTGCTGGGCATTTAAAGCCTCTCCTTTCTAAAGATGATGTTGTCTTGTCAGGAGTTTGCACTCCGAATTGTTTAAGGCAGCAATAAAATCCATTTCAACCTATTGCATAACATCACTTACGAACAGTCAACTAACATTGGGGAGATCAGGTGCATCCAGACCGATAAATCTACTCATACTATGCAAAGCCTATGCTCAAATCTCTTCTGGTAAAACAAAAGAGTGAGTGCAAGGGGAAACCACACAATTTCCCCTTAGATGCTTGACATCTAAGTGATGAACAGGCAATAAGAAGGTTGAACTACTGTCACTCACTGCTCCATTTAGCTGTCTTTAAGAAGGATGCTGTGAGGACACACTGAACAGCCTAAGGAACATGAGAGACTCAGAAGGCTGAATCTCACTGGCAGAGCTACCACTCTGCCACCTCTGTACACACTGGATGTGCACAAGGAGTCAGCTGGGGCTGGACAGCCTGCTCAACCAGAAAGCACCACCACAAGAAACAGAGGATACTGCCCCCTTATCTGCCTTTCCTTAAATCAGGAACACCTGGGAATGGGCATCTATGTTCCTGCTCTCCCAGGTCTTATAACTTCTGCTGGTCTTGTGTCCAGCAACACTCTCTGGGCTGAAAGTCAGCACTGTGCACTCACAGATCAGAGGGTCAATCGCATCCTGTGGTTCACCAAAAGGAGTGTGGCCAGCAGGCTGAGGGAAGTGACCCTCTACTCTGCTCTCACAGCACCCCACCTGGTGGTCCTCTGCGCAGACAAGACACCTCTCCTCTGAAGACAAGCTGAGGGAGTTGGGGTTGTGCAGCCTGGAGAAGAAAAGGCCCCAGGGAGATCCCTAGCAATCTTCCAGTACTTTAAATAGGGCTTGTAAGGAAGAAGGGGAGAGACTTTTACACAGCAGGTAGTGATAGAAAAAAAAGAGGAAAGGTTTTAAACTGAAAGAGTAGAGATTTAGACTAAATGTTAGGGAAGAAATTCGTTACTCAGGGAGTGATGAGGCATTAGAACAGGTTCCCAGAAAAGCTGTGGATATCCCAGCCCTTCAAGTGTTCAAGACCAGGTTGGATGGGGCCCTGAGAAACCTGGGATAGTGAGAGGTGTCCCTGCCTACAGCAAGGAGATTGGAATGAGATGACCTTTAAGGTCCATTCCAAACCATTCTACGATTCTCCTCACAAGCACAATGCCTTCAATAAAACCACCATGAGCCTGTACTCAAGGGGGCAAGCTAGAGTCAGTTTTTCATGTAACCACTAAGAGGGAGATCCTCTTAGGACAGTCTAAATGCCCATACATTTTAAGGTGAAAGTTGTCATATATGTAGGCAAAGACTTAGATGTTTTGTTGAAGCTTTCTTTAGAGTCTTGGCACTTGCTGAAAAATATAAAGGTAGACCAAGCAGAAAAAGCCTAAAACTGAGTTGTTATAACAATCCACATGCACTTTCTCCACCCCTGCCCTTAACACAGCTGAAAGAACAGCTTATCCCCATGACTGAAGCTGAACTAGCACTATGCTTCTGATGAGAGCAAGAGATGCTGACCTTCTGCTCCTGCCACCCTCTCACTAAGGCTGGTTTTGACAGTCATTTGATCCCACAGTGAGCAGACTGAAACAATAAAAGAGCAGAAAAGTACTCAGGTGATTTCCTTCCCCCGGTCAGAGAATTAAACCATCCTACTGTGAAATCAGGAGCAAGCAGGCGGGGTAGGGGGTGCATGCAGGGAAGGCACCAGAAATCTCCCTTTCTGCAGCAGCAAGGCCTTGGCTGGGCTGGCTGTGCTGTGAGCTCACTCTTGATCATAGCTGCAGAGCTGCCTCCCCAGGGCGCTTTATAACAAATAGCATATCTTTACATCTTCTGAGGCCTTACTCAACACCTCTTCTTACTCAATTGCTGATTTTCCATTCTTCCTGTCCTAGTTTCTTGGTTTGTGTGCTCACACACATGCGCAACCTTCGGCTTAAATTTGTAATAAAAAAATAATCGTCATCATCATCTTACATGGATACCTAGGAAAGTATCTTCCCCCTACGTCTAGGTATCACTGTGAAGAAGGACATTCAAATCCACTTACATCTAGCTTGGCTAAAAGATGATTTAGCGTCTATTTTTAACCAGACCCTTGACTGTGTACACATCAAATGTGCAGTGGCTGGTAGCCATTAACACTACAAACAGGAGCAGGGATTTCTTTTTCTGGCAGCATTTTCAAAAATCTCATCTTGTGGCTTAGTTGTTTGTAAGTTACATTTTTGAATAGTTCATTATAAAAGCAGTTTCATGAAGAATGCTTTTAACATTACATGTACATGCCAGAACATCTTCTTCCTTACAGCGGTTATTTGCTACAGTTATTTCATTATCTTCAGAAGACTTGGTTCTAACTATATTAATTTAAGTAAGTTCAAAAGTAGGCCACGCAAACAAAATGAAATATGGGCAAAGTGCAAAAACTCTTTAATTGTCTCACTTAATTTGACATATAAAATAAATATGGATTTTATTCAGAGTTGTATTGTCATCTTTAAAAGACTGCTAATCCTAGAAGTCATTTTACTGAGTCTTTAGTTGGTGATTTTTAAGCAATAATTTATTTCAATTAAATGACAGCATCTTTTAATCACAGGAAGTGTCTTGGCAGACAAGCAATTCTGTCTTTGGAGCTTTCATACATTTATTCATCTGCCTAAATTTCCTAACACTTTGGAGTTGAGTTGAAGTTTCATCCTGAATTAATGAATTGGGGAAAGAAATCTGTTTCATTACAACACACAAGAAATGAAACAAGGTGAATGTTCAGGGAAGCAAGAGTAATGTGATAACCTCAAGCCTGAAAAAAAGGAGATGCATATCCTTTGTAATCATTGGCCAACCACCTTCATTAAAGTTAAAATTAGCCCACAATAGCTATGATTTTTATTTCAATGAAACCATAGATTTCTCTGAAAATTATACAGATGTCATACAAAGCTGCTAGAGTGTTTCAAGCAAGCAAAGGCGTTAAACGCTGCCAATGCAGTAAAGTATCGCTGTGCCTGGGAGATAATGTTTAATGTCACTTAGTTGTCAAATCGGGCAAAATAATTAAACCTATACCTCGATACCCACAGTGATCTGACCATTCCTAACAGGGCTGGTGTACAGGCAAAGCCCTGCTCCCTGACACCAGGCTGCTGCCAATGTCTGGGCCCTGCTGTAATATTCCATTTTTGAAATTTCTCTGCCCCACATCGTTGGGAAAACAACAATGCCTGAAGCTTTCTGATACTACATTTTTCCCTGTTGTATTTTTCAACTTGGAAAGAGCCCTAATAGCTCCACTTTCTATAGATGTTTCCATTTGGCAGAGGAGCAGGTCTTAGACACCAGGGCACACTTTTCCTTTTTGTTCTGATGGAGTGCATCAGAAACCATTGAAATCTCCTTACAGAGTTTATCACATTGGCTTTCTTGAGCCAGGAATGAAAAGAAGTTGTAAGTTAAAAAATTATGCCAGCCACTCAATAAGAAGTTTCACGTTATTAGATAGACGACATTACTGTAATTGTAAAAATTCCACACAAACCCCCGCTTCCTGGCCTTATGAAAATCCTCTTTTCATACACTATACCTACAAATTATTGATTCAAACTAAGTAGTTTGTGTCATCTCACCACCTCTCCAGAGCATAGGAGGTATAAATAAAAGGATTTCAGAACACACAAAAAATCCATGAAATTGTTAAGTGCACCAGAGGATAAAAGCATTTAACAAGGCTCTCTGACCACATCACTTGCATTCAATCCACAAAGACACTTCCTACTACTTAGCCTAACAGTCCGGTTTCTATTCTGATCCACACATCTGTCACAGAAAAAAAGGAATTAAGCCAATCAACCATGAATTTTGTCTCCTCCCTGAATCTAGGATTTAACTCCAAGGTATGTGCAAATCTGAGCACTGTGCAGTGCTGAAATCCTGAAATGTGTCAGGTTCATTATATATAAAATTAGAGGAGCAAGGAATAGGTGCTTAAATTGCTCAACATCTTGATGCCACGGTTTACAAATGAGCTATTTTAATCATGGAAAGAAACTGGTACCATATCACTTGGAACCCTTGCTACACCTAAATAAGCAATGGAAAATAATCTTAGAGGGAAAACTATATTTTCAAATAAAATATTCAGCCAGTAGATAGTTCAATAAAATTTTACTTTAGAAAACATGACACATGCTATGACACAAGGAGGGAGGGGAGAGGAGAAGAAAAAAAAACAAGGAAAAAACCAAAAACCTGTCATCACCTTGAGAAACTGCTACGGAGTCTGAAATTTAGACAGACCTATAGCTTTTTTCTAGCATGAAGAAGCCATAATAAAGAGATAAAATATTAGACCAGTAATTGGTATTCTCACTTTGGTACAGTTATATCCGGCTGAATTAGCCTGATACAAAACTACAGTGCTGAATAATTCACCCAGAGGGAGGCTGAGCACCAGAACAGGCTCCCCAGGGAAGTGGTCACAGCACTGAGCTTGAGAGAGTTCAGGAAGCATTTGGGCAATTCTCTCAGGCACAGGGCACGACTCTTGGTGCATCCTGTGCAAGGCCAGGAGTTGGACTCTATGATCTTAATGAGTCCTTTCAAATTGAAAACAAATACATAAACATGTACTTTTTTGGGGAAAACACCTCAAAATGCAAGCATTTATAATAAAATTTATGTAGCATTTCATGCATTTGATCTATACCATTCTGTGTAGTACAGCATTATTTCATTAAAATATTAATATTTGGTAATAGGCAGATCTCTTCCTCTTTACAGTGTAAAACTGGCAATATTTCAAGTTGTTTGTTTTCCTAACAATTACACAGTTTGAATGGCTATCTTATGCAATATTTTCTGAATATATTAATACACATAAATAACTGCAAACTCTACAAATTATGAGGTTACATTTACTCATGTATCTTGACATTTTGAAATTCTTATGCATTATAATTACTTTTCCCTGTGTTCAACATTTAAACCGTCTCCAGAGATTTCATCATGATTATTTTCTGGTATATCAGGTCACATTTAACACGTCTCGGTGACATCAAAAAGACCCAACAAGCAAACAACCAACAACAAAACAACCCCCACAAAACATAGAAAACCCACCAGAATCTCTGAGCAGATTGAAATGCACTATTCCAAATTTGCTTAAACTGCAGCAAAAGCACACCTCCCAGTTCTTTCACAACAACAAGTTACATTTGTTTTTACACCGCTCTAGCCTAATACTAAATATGGATGACATCTTAGCAAATAATTCCTTCAAGAGCACTCCATCTCTCACTTCTGTCACATTGTAAGCCAATCTTACTCCCATAGAGAATCAGGCAATCACTTGGTTCCTCATCTGCTGCTGCACAGTACCCATGGGGCAATCACAGAAAAGGCTTATTTATACATTAGTGGAAGATTAGATTATTTCATCTGTACTTTGGAGCAGGCATTTCAGTTGGGGTGTTCTCTTCATTTTCCTTACTCCTTAGTTTCCTGCAGAGAGAAAAAAACCTACAAACCAACACCAGAGCACTGTTTCATACAAACCCCTAGGGTGGCGTGTGCTCCAGAACACAGGTACTGCCACAAAGCACACAAGCAAAGTGTTGGTACAAAAGGAATTCACTGGAATTTGGCCTGTAGGGACCAATCTTCAACCACTCTCAGTGCTTTTCTATCCCCGTGAACTAAGCTCACACTGATGGTTTGGTCTAGCCTTTAGCCACCCTAAACACCTTTAATTATGCAGTGGAAGGCCACAGAATGATAACTGGCACTGACACTTTGCTATCTTCCTTGAAGTCAGTAATTCTCAGCCTATTTTGCAGCAAGATGACAACTCCTCATTAAGTAAAAAACTCTCAACATCACTTACTTCTCTTGATCTTTTTAGAAAAATTTCTATTTTTTGAGAACTTTGGGCAGTAACTTTTTTCCTGGTCATTAACTTACCTTTAGAATTTAAGCTATATACTTACCCCCAATTACAATATAACATATTAAAAGAATGATACTATGCAATACTTTTACATTTAAACTGCAGAATACACAGGATAGAATGGTAGCCATTAAAAAGTGTTTAAGGTGGTATGTTTCAAAAATGCCACAGATTGTTTCCATGGCAGTATTGTGCACACATTGCTACTGTACAGATCAAGCCTTTGGCTCTCCAGAGAGCAAGGGAATTGTGCAATGGCAGACACAAGTCCCCCATGGCACAGGAATGCATACCATGCTGGCTAACAAAACAAGGAAGCAAGGTAGCACCCCTCCAAAACATTTCACAATAAATCCACACATTTTTAGCCTTATTTATGTGACAAGTTTTCACAAGCATTGGTCTACTGTTGTATTGGATCTTTGCACTTCACCCTAACCATGCAGTAAATTTCTCCAAAGTTTATTTGGTCCTTTACTACTGCCAAAAAAACCAGTCTATAAAAATAAAAATTAAAAAAAAAAGAAACCCCAAAAAAACCCAATAAAACCAAACCAACCCCACACAATTTGTCATTTAATCCTGTAAGACATTTAGCCAGTTACCTTATGATAGATGCTGTACAAAACAAGGATGCAGTATTACAACATGCTGAAGTTGATGGTCGGTATTTTACAAAATTAAACCTAAATTTGTACAGATTAACGTTATACATGTGCGATACATTAATCTTTTGAGCAGACCTAGACATCTATCCCTTAATCCTTAAAATTAAGGACAGAAACAACACAGTTTAGGAATGCGCATTCCTCCCTGAGGACAGATCCCTCAAACATATTCGTTCCTGGAGCAGTTCTCCAAGTTATATTGAGAAACACAGAATACTTTCAGTGAACAACTCGCAGCCTCACCCCAGAATTACCTGTCAAAAGGGCCATCTCAAAAACACTTGTATTCTGGATCTAAGTAAAACAGAAGATAAGACAATGTTCCTCCAAATGCCTACTGGCCCCTTTCCCCGAGGCTGCGTTGGCCTCGTTACCAACCACTCTCTCTCCCACCCGGCTGATGCCTCAGCATCACCACATGGCTCTTGAACATATGCTTCAGGCACTTGGCTCTGGAGCTGCCAGGCACACGCAAGCAAACCAAAGTAGGTTAACTCTAGGAGACTGCTGAAGAAAAATTATAATATCAGATCGATTTAAGTGAGCAAAATTGATGAACTTCACTATTTCTCTTAATAGCATTGCTCTGATCTTGTGTAAGCACTGAATAGATGCACTGACCTCTGACCTCTGGGCAACTGCATGGATACATCTCTCAGTGTAACTCTGGCCTACACACAAGTGGTAACCCTTCTCCTAATAAAATAAAAAAGATACTTTGTTGCTGAATTTGATGCATTTATGAAAATTTTAACTACACTGCCATTTTCTCCATTTACTCAAACAAATTATTTCTATTTATAAATATCAATGTGAAACTCAGTTTCCCAGAGCCAGGTACAGGCAGGCCATTGCAAACCCTAGGAAAATGGGGTAGGAAACGAAGAAGCCTCTTTTGTCAGCTGATCTCTGTCTAGAAATTTGTCATAACTCATCTCCTTCAGTTTGTAATGATGGATCCACCAACACCTCAGTGCAGGACAGCAACCAACACAGAACAGAAGGTGAATATGTTTGACACACTTTAGTGTTCAACACCCCTCAGAGGACTGTGTCACACAGAAACTGTGTTTCACTGTTACAATTAACTAGATCACGTCCAAATTATATTAAGGTATATAAGTACATAGTAAGCACTTCACATAACACTAAACTAGTGGTTAGAACTTGGCATAGATCTAGTACTACCAGTGAGAGGTCAGGCAGGGAACCCAGGCGGCAAGGAAACTGCATGTCAAACATTAACCAAATGGAGCAAAACCTCTACTTGTGTCCTTGATCTACAGTTAAAGACAGCACCATTTAGCTGAAAAACAAGTTTGTGTTTGAGTCATGCCTGCTGCTTCTGACTTGTGGTTACTGTTCCACTGCAATCCCCAGTTCCAAGTTCTACGCTATGGTACACTCTCCTGTTTTCGCTCCCCCAATAAAATTGATCATGAGCTTATCAGTAATGCATGCCAATGCCAGTTATTTCACTTAAAAATGGCCAAAATGTCTCTCTTCATTCTCTTGACAAGAGTATGGTTTTTGTTTTGTTTTTTTTTTCTGTTAGGACTAAATGATATTTTGTTTTGAAAGTGTCGGGACAGAAGCTTACTTTTGACTTTTACATGAAGCTTACACTCTACAAAGTTTAAACACACACTTCTGATGCTATTCATCTAACAGCATAGATCTGTCCCCTAACTCAAGATTAGTATTTATATCATGGAAAATGAGAACAGCTAGAGAACCTAGGTATCAAAACAACTTAAAAGACATAAATCTACTGCAGCTGAATCAAACAGAACTGCTTCAGAAAAAGAGGGACGAAGACATCTCCCATTCTTGTCACTTGTCAGAAAAAAAAGAATGTTTAATGAGCAGATTTTTTTTTAAGAAAAAATTAATTTTTACCTTGTACTATGTTATGCAAGATAACATAATTAAACTGCTTCATTCTAGTTGAAGATGTAATTTTTTTTTTACATGTCTTCTCAATAAGATTAAACAACTCATTACTCATTTGGATTAAAACATCCTAATTTAAAAAACTGAAGAAATGGTTTTCAGTGTGCTCACAGAACGGGGTTCTGAGGTTATTCTATGACAAAAGACCACAGCCATACCAATGAATTGGCATTAGGTAACAAAATGGAACAGGGACAGAGTTCTTTTGTACATTAAAACTATAGTGCCCAGTTAGAAATTGACAAATGTACAAAGGGATGAGATAATTAACACTTCTTAGTTTGCTTTTTTGGTCTCTAAATTACAACCTTCTTCCTCATCCTGGCACGCTATTAAGACTCATTTTGTTCCTTCAGTAAGTAGATCTGAAGCAGCATTCCTGACTATGTCATTTATAAAACTGGAAACACCATAGATGCAAAAAGGCCCAGGTCAGCCCCTGCCAGTTAATACGTGACACTACACATTTGCAACACAGAAGTTGTTGTTGAAATCTTAAAAATAACTAAACTAAGGCATGAACCTAAGGGCTTCCACATAGTGGAAATTATAAATTGCAGCTAGACATTTTTGAAATATTAAATCCACATTTTCAGAAGTATAAGAGATAATAATTGCCTGTACATCCCCAAATTGACATATTGAGGACCCGGATCATCACTAGGCTAAGCCTCCATATGTTATTTAAAAAAAAAATAAATTAAAAAAATGCTTCACAATCTCTGAAAATTTCCAAAACACCAAAACCCTAAAACAATTCTTAGAAATAAATACAAGGTTCACATCTCTAAAGGCTCACATTTCTTTCTTAGTCCCTATGCTCAGCATTTGCAATCAGCAAGTCTCTAATTCCACACATAACATGCCCAATAACACTCTTTGTCTACGTTTGCCTCTAGTTCTAGTTTTCTTTTTCATCTATCACATTTTTATTATGAATAATGTGAAATCTAGTTTCTTGAAGACATACTAGAATGGGCAAATATCCTTAAAGCAGAGGTCCTGTTTGAGGTAGACACTGAGACCACTAAACACATTAGATATTGGACACATGTAAATATTAAAACTTATCATCTTCTTACAGCTGCGCTGACAGATATGAATTTGTCCCTCTTAATACACTAAGTTACACTGCAAAGTTTAAATCTAAATTTAGGATTTTGCATCTTGCAACTAATTCTTCCTATTGCTGAAGCAAAATTAGGCAGAGGATTTTACAGGGCTTTTTGAAAAATTCTAGGAAACCTGGTATTTTCTTCTCCTCCTCTGCTCTACCTCCTAAATGAATGCAAGAAAGCTAACACTGCACAAGAAAAATCCTAAGGGACAAGATCTGTGGATCTCTTGAGACAATTTGATTCTCTCACTGCTCTGACAGAAGAAATGGGCCACTGGGGGCAGACCAGCCGGGCAAGGGACTCCTTTGGGATTGATGGTCAGGATTCCCTTCCTTTGAAGGCAAACACGTGCCCTGCAGCAGCAAAGGCCTGCAGTGCACAGGAGCAGGCTGGCTATTACCAATCAGCTGCCATAACAGCAGCCTGTCTCCTGCAGCCTCGCCTTGTGCTGGGACGTGAACTCTGGCTCAGCAGCTCACGCTTTTTGCCTCTGAGCACCCCTGGTTTGCACCCGAGCTATGCAAACCTGCTCAGACCGGGCTCCATAGGATGCAAACACACCTCTGAGTGCGGCAGGCACTGCCACAACATTTTCCTAGCCCAGAGCTGACAACTGGACTATATAACATACCTGTATGTGTTGCATATGTAGGCAAGCAGTAATTGACAATGTCTGCAGAATCTACAGCTGGGGGACTAGAACAAGATGATTTTTAAGGTCCCTTCCTACCCAAACCATTCCACGACAAATCAGTAAAATACAAGCACACTTCAAGTTTGGAGTTCATGGGTTGGAAACTGAGGGGTAAATATTTAAATATCACATTTGAATGCGAAAATATCAAATGCAGTTTTAAAAATTACCTACCAAAATGTTTCCAGAGACAGCAAATAACCCAGAAAGGACTACCATGTACATCTTGAATCATAACATTTGAGAATGATTAATTAATTGTACAACAGATGCAGAGAAAGACTTTCCATTCCCATTACTACTGTTATTTTAGAAGCCTGTCTTAGGGGAAGGCTAAATATTAGCTTGACTTATGTATCCCACAAAATAGAAGGTGCAGAGAGTAGTCCTGTTTCTTTACCCACTATGTCCAGATGGAAATAATTACATAAGGGACTTAAACTCCTGAAAATGTTTGATTTCCACATTCAGTTTTGAGCATCTGGAATATTCGGACTATTCCACCTTTTTAACAGAAGATTTTTACATCACAGCTAATGATTTTCATTGCAACCCTGGAGATGGGAAATTACTTTATTTTTTAAGCAATCATTCTGAAATGTCTTTCAGACGGTATAGGTGTACCAAGCAGATCAGAACTGACCCAGCCTGTGAAGAATGTCACACTTTCACGTATGTTAATAATATTTCTGAATCATGTCAAGCTGAAACATGAATTCAAAGACATTCAGGGTGACTAATATGCCTGACACAGGAAGAGGGCATGAAATGGAAAAATTAGAGACTGCTAAGACAATGCCAGAATGTAATTTTTTTTATAGACTGATAGCAATAAAATGCTATATAAATGCTAAAGTTTAAACTGATTCATTTAATTTTAAAGCACCACTAATTAGACTGTGTTCATTATCTGTAAAGGCAATTTGCATCCCTAAATGCATGATTCAAGTATATCAAGGTTTAAGCACAATTCTTTTTTTTCCCCCTAAAGAGTATAAGCACAACATACTGCAAACAGTAAAACCACCCAAATTACTCAGCCTTCCCTTCTGTGCAAAAATGTCAGTATTATTAATTGAGCATTTTTATTGAATGTTTTCCATATGGAGATCATATAGATGAATTAGATATGTGCAACACTATCATTTATTTCATTTTACACTTACTATAGCTGTCATATAAATCTTTCCACAAGATGTGTTCTTATGGATACTGAAATTTCATTGATGGAGAAAATACTCCTCTTATTTTGTCTCCTGGTAATAATATTTCTAGAAAAATCTCATTTATAAGACCAACTATAAACACAGAATCGATTGGTTGAATTGACATTTGTACATTCCCCCTGCAAAGAGAGTTATTATTTATTAATAATTTCAGAGGGATTTGTAAATGGAGAGGGATCTTTCCCTAATGCTTCATCCTGGAGAACGATATACACGTGTTCTGTACCATAAAGCAGCTTCATAGAAGTATATATTAATGGAAGTATATATTAATGTATATTAATTAATATATTAGTATATTAATATATATTAATTAATGTATATCAATTACTATATATTAGTATAATATATTAGTATATATTAATCTATTAATTAATATAGAAGTATATATTAATGAAGGATTGACATGGCAATTCTTGCAGAAGGAAACTCACGTTGTGTTTTAAATGTAAGGTTACCTGGTATACATGTGATACTGGTTCTTTACACACACAGAAAAAAAAATTAAAAAGCCTCAACCTGAAAATATTTCATTATCATATAAAAATATAACTACAATTAAAAACCACAGAAACACATTTCACTTACTGTGAAATTAATTTTAAAAACCTCTGTAGTTGTCATAGCTTATAGCTTAATGAATTGGTTCTCTTCCTTTAATTTAAAATCAAGCATGAGATACATAATAATATGTAGATGGTTATACATTTTATTATTATATTAAGGTTAAGAAATAAATATGCAAATATGGAATTTCAAATTACTTTAGAGACCACGCAAGTGGGCAAGGTTTATAAATATGAAAGGAAGTCAGCCCTGGTAAAAACTCATGCAGCTCCACTGAAATTCTTCATAAATGTCTATATTTAGAAATGTTTTTATATCACTTCTGTTAACACTTTGGGTACTGTACAGTACAAATTCCTACTATTTTTTTCCTAAATTTTGCCCTATCAACAGTATTCAACAGGTTCAGTCTTTTCAAGAATTACCCTAAACTGTTGGTTGTAACTCTTCCTTTACTTTAAGATGAATTTAAAATTTGCCACTATTTCCTTGTGATGGATTTTCCTTTCAGTACAATCTCTCCCTCCTCCGTACTGTTCATTGCTTCTGTTATTGCTTACAAATTCTGGGTTTGTGCTGGCTGTGACTGAAACCCAGAAAGGATTATTTTGTTCCCAAAACTAGCAAGATCCCTGAGGATCAAATCTGTCAATCCCTACCAGAAGTGTTAGCCCTGATTTTCCCCTAGACTGAATGCATTACAGCATTACACTCAGGGAGGGTTTTCTTACCTAAAGGGAAAAAAAAAAAAAAAAGAAAAAGAAAAAAATTCTTTTTAATGCCCAGGCACAGGATCCTAAAGAATCAAGAAACACCACATCTTACGCTTTGCTTTTCACTTCTCGAGTGACTTTCAGAAGGTACTGCTTTTTTTTCTGCCTATCCATCATTGTCTTCATAACCCTTCATCCTTCTGAACTCCTAAAGGATTATTTTTGTGCTGGAGGAAATCTAGTGACCAAGAATCAGGAGCAGACAAACTCGAGTGCTCTAAGGTGTAGGGTGAGACAGCCCCTCAAGCTCAGCCAGCTGCCAAGCGGGCGCTCTCTGGCCACACACAAACTCCACACGAGCTGCAGCTGCCTCTTCCCAAGGCATGAGGGAACACGAGGTAGTGTTCTGCCAGTGCTCTAAAAGCCAAACAGGGATAAAATCCCCATGGACGTGAAGAAAGCTTGAAATTATATTTTTCACACTGCAGGCAGAGGGACAGAAGGCTTGAATCTCTAGGACACCAGGCTTAATGAAGTATTTTTTTTCACAAATTTCTAATTAGATTGTACACATTTAATGACAAGTTCACTGTGGCTACTCCTTTTCTGCCCAATTATATTACCAGTTACTGAATACCACAGATACTTCTTTCATGGGAAAAAAAATCCACTAAAATGCAAGATATCTTTGAATATTTGCTGAACTTTTCCCATTATTTTTCCTATCACTAGGCTACTAGCACCACAATCCTGAACAGACCTATCTTTCTGTAAAACAAATAAAATAGAAAAATTATAGCTTTGCACTTCTGAGCAGACAGACTGATAGAGCGTGGAAAGTGAAATCATCTTCCCTCCTAATTGATTCTGTGGAATCTCTTAAAACAGAAATAAAGAGGAAAATAACCGTGGTGGGAGGTCTCATTAAACTTTCCAATGAGCTTCCTTACTGTGAACTAGGACAAGGTAAGAACCTACAAAGCTAATATACCATCTCAATAAAGCCCCTGCTGATCATTGTGATGTGGTGTGGAATTCCTTCTAGTTGCATTACTAACCCTTCCTCTTGTAACTTTACAGACAGTAAACAAACAACCCTTTACCCCCAAGGTAGCCTGGCCATTCTGTGCCAGTCAAACCACAACACTGAGTAAGCTTAGAGGTTTTCCACCACATCTTAACTCTTAATTCATGACTTTCTGGAAAACAAAACTGAAATCTTAACTCTCTTGTCAATGCCTATTTGCAGAAGTAAATGATGAAAACTTCACCTGAAATGCTATCATATCCTGAGAGGGTTACAGTTATTTAGAAGAGGCATGCCAATTTACTGTCTTTGTCGAGACTGTTGGACAGGAGATCACAAAGTATTTCCTCCCCTCCTTCCGCCCACCCATACAGTTTTAATTCCCAAAGTGCTCAAAGTCCTTCAAAATCCAGATCTCTTTGAGAATACAGATATCAACTGAGATTGAGCAACAAGGAAACAGGGCTATTCAGTGGCAGATTACCAAACTGCTGAGCATCACAATAAAATTTGCAAGACAAACATAGCCTTAGCTCTAAGATTTACTGATTGCAGTATGGGGCAGTATGTTTAATCCAGAGCATAACACCTATATTCTTTTCTCATAAACTCTGTAGTGGTGATCATATGAAGACTGGAAGGAACACCTTTCCTACATCTCAATTATTCTTTTTCATGCAAACGTGAATCTTGTGGAATATCTGATAACTTAAAGCAAGGAAGAGAAGTCAAAAGAGAGTAAAAGAGAGTAATAGGATCTGCACCAACAGAGATCAAAAAACTGGAGACAGCCATCACCACTACAAGACTTTAAGCATTAAGACACTCAGCTGCTGTGGACTCACAGCAAGGAGCTTTTCTTCTTTCCAGAACTCTCTAAAACAGGACAGGCTGTAATTTAGATGCCACAAAGAAATACCTGGGGACCAAGCAATGAACCCCCTATCTTCATGTTCACGTATGAAAATTGTTCACGCCTCTTCTGCTCTCCCATTTTTGCCCAAAGTCCTTAGGTGCGTCACAGCATATGTTGTTTTCCATGGATCACTTGATTTTAAGTGGTACCTTAATTCTGTATTTTCAGATCTTCTGTTGGTTGGGCTAGGGAGGTAAGAGGGTGTATGTACATAGGATATCTCCTTGGAACCTCCCAGCTACCAACTTCTGTGCCCAGAAAGTACCTAGGAGCCAGACAAGCAGATCTAACCCTCCAATTTTGAGTAATGAACACACCTTGGCTACACCATCAATCAACATCATGCTTTGACACAAACAGTCTGCCAAATCTCAAACCTCTCTGCTTTGATTAAGGTCATCAAGATGGCAAATCCATTCCTGAAAGCAAACTCAAAGAAATCCCTGGTGATAAAGTTTGCAACTGACAGGAAAGAAAGATGAAAAACAGGTGAAATGTTAACAATAACAGCTCTAGATAGCTTTCTTTAGCATAGAGATAGGATGAAAAAGATGAATTTCAGTACTGCTAGACCAGCTTACTTGCAACACAGACAGTAATACACCCTCTGCTCAAGGAGAAGGACTACACTTCGGGTCAAACTTTGGGACCCATAGGGAGCACCCAGAGGGTTGGTATCAGCTGCTGCAGAAGACAGGGCCTGGTGGGAGAAGATCCACTACACACAAGCAGACAATGCCTCGGGGTCATTTCCCACAAGCACAGCACTGGAGCTCCCCACAAGTAAAACAAGCAGCAGGTAGGAACACTCAGTCTTGGGAGAAGCAGCCTGCCCTGGAGCGCAGAGGAGAAAACTACAGCCCAAATCCTGCTGCCAGAGGAAGGGTGTGCACAGGGGCTCGGGAATGCCGCTCAAGCTGCCCAATGCTGTGGGTGCCTGCAGGGTATGGAATGCACGTACCACATCACAGCAAAGTCAGGAAGGCGATGAAACTTTATTTAAACAAAGTGAGGAAGTTTCTGGATCAGAACCTTGCTCTCATAGGGGTCTATAACTGCCCTGACATCTTCAGCAAAGGCAACATGGCAGGACGCAAGCAGCTGAGAGAGATTTTTAGAGGGTGTTAGAGATAACTTGTTGACATTGGTACAGGATGAGCCAACCAGATGTGAAGCATAGCTGGACCTGCAGTTCACTAACACAGAAAGAAGTGGGTAGGCATGAAATAATCATTTGGAGTATTGGCTGTCACAACCCTGGAACAGGGTTCAAGATCCTGAAAAAAGTGAAAGAGAGATGTAAAGACTCCAGATCTGAGAAAATTATCCAGTAAATCCTCTTGGAACACATTTCTGGGCACATGAAAGAGTAAGTGACTGGGAAGAGTCAGAATTGGTTTACTAACAGTAGATCCTGCTGGACCAAAATGGTTGCTCTACCTCAGAACCCAGGAGAATGGGTGAGGTGGCATAACACCAGGAATGGGACAAAACCCAAGAGATTTGTCTGTGGCAATTTTAATGGCATTATTAGACTTCTTTTTCTACAACTAATAATAATTAGACTCATAATCTTTCCATAATATTACAAATAAATGTTTGGCTTTACATATATAAATTGCATTCTTATCTAATTACTTACACGCATCTTCCTCACCCATAACAGAATTTTTGGGCTAACAGAAGGTCAAAGTGTTTCAGCCCCAGTGAACACTGGCCACTGGGTCCATGGCACTTGAGTTGCTGGAGCTTCAGATTCCCACATCACCTTTGTTTGCCTTTGCTTTGTAGGAAGCATAAGTGCAGCATTTCCTTTGAGTTTGCCTTTAAAAAGCAAAAATTCACCAGTTCTGAAAAGAATCTATTAGATACAGTACAGATGAGTCTTCCAGATGCAGATGATAAATATGCACAGCGTATTTATGTATTTCATTTCATGTAAATTCAAACCAGCCTTTCACACATTCCCAGAGTGTCCTTCTATGTTCCCAGCTGAATAGGAATGCCTTGTGCCCAGCAACTAGGCCACCTGAGCTGCCACCTGCAAGGGCAATCCAGGACAGAGGTAACCGAAGTCAAGCAGACTGAGAACAAACTAAAAAATCTGATGGCATAAGGTTTAGTCATACCCCTCACCCCTCCCACCTCTCACTGAAAGAGGAAAGGGACAAAGAGAGGGGAAGTGCAAAGGAATTGAGACAACAGGGTCACACGGTAAAGTGGCTGAAGCTAATTTGAGGTCCCAAAGTGAAAACCTCCAAGCCCAGCCTGTTCTGGCCTACTCCTGTGAGCAAAGCTCCTTGTTTGCCATGCGTGAATGCTCCTCCACTTTTCTCTCACCAGGCTCCCCTGGAGATTTCCTAGTTGCACCCCTTTCCCTGATGAGTGTAGAGTGTGCAGCCTGCCCTTCCAGCAGAAAGATCTCCTCCACAGCTCAGAGTGCAGCAGACAGCACCTAGGCAGTGCTCTCCTGCTGATCTAGTCCTGTCAGTAGAAAATACCATTTTTACTTGGTTTTTTTGACTCTTCCCCCCTCACCTTTTTTTAGTTTGTTTTCCCTTTTCTTTTCCTCCTTTGAAACACAAAACTGAAGAAAACAATACTAAAGAATAATTGATCAGCATGAAAGAGTTGGGTATCTTTTAAGTATACATCGCCAACAAAAAGTGCAGAGAAGCCCTCCAGTGCAGGTGGCTCACAGTCACCCAGTTTCAGGATATGCATGGACTACAACAAAACCTGAAAGGACGTAATGTGCAGATTAGCTTTTTATCCAGGTGTCACAAGCCTCTGAATAATTCCCTCTGATGCGACGGGGGCTTACTTCTCATACACAGCTTTTTGAATAGCTGACAGCCCCATCAACAGAGCCACTGTCATTCTGAGATTGCACAAGTGCAAGCACAGATGCAGTCCCACAAAAAACACCCTCATCTATTTGCTTTTTAAGCAAAACAATTTCTCATAAGAATATGCTGGTTTATATATTTCAAGACTGAGCATTCTCCACCTCCTGCCTGTTACCCAGGGAGACTATATGATGGCACAGTCACCATGGAAACAGTGGACAAACTTAAGATGTTTTCGTTGCTGTAGATAAAAGCCATCTGCATTATTTTTTTCATTTCTGTTTCTCACACCGCCAGCTCAGGTTCCCAAGCCAAACTGTGACAGCTGTGGTGCCACCCTGCAGCCAAGAATCATGTACCATTCCCAAAGCAGCATCCCCATGACACCCCTGGGCTCACAGGTGGGGGACAGGGCAAACCTCCTACAGGTAATAACAGCATGTGCTTGCTGCAGCAGCCACCTGCCCTCCTTCCTCCCCCACCTCATAGCAGCCCACTGGAGGATGTTTCTGAAAGCTTTTTGACCACATTCCAAAAGGGAAAAAGTACAGTTTGCCTAAACAGATTAAAAAAGGGTCTGAAGAGCATTTTTGTAGGTTTTTATCCAGGTGTCACAAACCTCTAAATAATTCCTGATGCAACAGGGCCTTATTTCTCCTACACAGCTTTTTGAATAGATGAAAGTCCTTAACTGTGGGTGTTTGACACTTGTGGTATCACCTGTTTATTCAGGAACAGTTGAACAGAAATGTATAAATAATTATGTTCATGATACATGAGATGAAAATTCAGTAAGCAAAGCTCCTTGAAGCTGGGCTGTTTCTCTGTGGCTAACAAATAAAACCACATTTTCCTCCGCAGTAGGCCAAGAGGACTGAATGCAACCAGAAATATCTATTAATTAAGCATCAAATTATGTTTCTGCAGTGTTTTCCAGACAAAAACTGGATGTTCTGTCACACATAATTAATTTGCTGGAAGTTGAGTTTTGGATTGCTGTTGTTGCTGGTTTTTGGCATTTTAAGAAACTTTCGGTTGTTTCTGTTTTTCTAATCATTAAGCCAAGTTTGTGACATTGCTACATTAATGTACCCTTTCCAAAGGGTGTATTTACTAAAAAATTGTTGTAAAAAGCCAGTTTCTTCACAATAGCACTTCAATTGTGAAGTCAACTAACAGAGAATGCTTCTCAATTTCGATAGTCACTTGTAATTCTGTTTTAATTTTTCAGTGGGTAGAAATGTACTGTTTAATGTTACATGCCTGCTATGTGCTTATGCTCTTTGTAGCCTATAAATCCTCTGACTCCTATCAAAACAACAGAACAAAATAATTTTATTATTGGATTTCATTAAAGTTGGGAGCTTCCTACCAAATTAAAGATCTGCCTATAAGTTAAAGACAGTCACTGAGGAGGCAGCTGGTGTTTTGACAAGTCAGAGTTTCTTCCCTGCTTGTTTACAGCCAATTCTACTCTGCACGACAGTCTCCAACAAAATCCTGCCCCAGGCTGTGATCAGGACATTTCTGAAGCAACTCTAATAAAACAGACTTTCTTTTTCTCTTATGCTAAGATTATTTTTCCAAATGTCACATCACTCATTATTTTTCCTTTGAATCCTTTCCAGCTTCTTTGCTGGATGCATAAACCAGAACTGAGTACACTCTTGAAGTAAAGGTCTTAATGTTCAGTTAAGAAAAAATTGTAAAACATTCTTACACTTGAGAATTACAGATGTCTGTTCAGCCTGTCTCATGAAACCCAAATCCTTCTTTATTACTGTCATTATACCCGATATTCCACTGATAATGTACACAAAGCAGGAATACAATTAGAGGTGGTAGCTCGCACTCTGAAGTAAGAATACAGGTAAATTGCTGCTAATTATTTTCAGATCCCAACTTCAAAACACAACTGGTTTATTTTAAGTTTAAAATTTATTACTTTCAATCCGTGAGACAGCTTGCAATGAACTGACAGCCAAAACAATCTAACTTCAAGGTAAGTTAGTATAAGCTATAGAGAAGATCATCAATAAAAAAATAAAAAATATGGTTTGCAATCTTTCTGACAAGATCTGCTACTTCCATACCCTATTGTTTAAATAAATAAATAATAAATAAGCAAAGGAAAAATTAAAGCTCTAGTAAGATGCAGCAGTTTGAATCACATAAAGAATCCCTCACTGGCAGAAACAAGACACTGAATGTTTTGTGTTCCCCTATCTGCATCATAAGCATGCAAGCATTCAAAAAAAAAATTGAATAGAAAGAAAAGAAGATCAAGACATCAGCAGGTTTTGTTCAGTCTGTGACTTTAATCTCTAAGGGCTCCTGAAAAAACATGTCTTTCTTAAGCAGGAAGGGATCAGAAAAATGAAAACAAGATTCTCCACTAGATTTTAAGAGTCTTTCCTCCAGAAAGACTCCTAAAACAAAGACTGCTCCTAAGAAGCAATTAGCTCTCCTGCCACGTTACTTATCCAATGTTTTTGATTGTTTACTTTTTATCCAGTGTAGCTGTTGAAAGCAGGGACATTTATCATCCTTTTTGTGGACAAGATGTAATAATTATGACCATCCTCACTAATCCAACCAATAAACTCACTAAGTGAAGGACACCTATATGGGCCAGAGTAGATGGTTACAACTAGTAAGTTTAAAGATCTCCTTCCAGTTATCTTACCAAAGATGAAATCAGGAGACATTTTGTCACAATTTGTAAATGTCCATTGCCAGAAAAGATTTATTTTTAGAGACCAATCTACCAGACAGAGCTTAATGAAGTCTAATGGCTGCATGTTGCATAATAATCTCATACGGTGTTTTTACAGGTTCCTTTATGCACTGTATAGAGCTGTAGCAGACAACACACAAGCTTATGACTCCCTGAGTGCAGCAGAAGCAATATGAAGATTTGAAATTCAAGCATTTATGATGAGATTTAGTTTATGATCTGAAAGTCTACCTGTCATTTGAAGTATAATAATCTCTTGCCCTTCAATAAAACCTATCAGTGTAGAGAAGAGAAATTATTTGCTTTACAAAAATTAATTGAGATATAGACTTAATCAAGGCAGCGAAATGATTTCTCTGCAAATTTGTTTTGCTCTAAGTGAAAGCTGTATCTGGAAGGCCTGCTGTGGAAAAGCAGCCTATGGGAGGACTTGATGCTGCATTTTGGAAGTTTGGCAAGGTGCAGAGCACCAGCAGCTGAGCAGGATGGGACAAGCACAGAAGCCAGGGACAGGAGGTGACAACAGGCCAGGAAGAAGAAGGGAGGTCTAAGGAAATAGCTTTAAAAAATAAGAGGTTTACCAGGCAACTGTAAAAATCAAGGACACTGTAAGTGATACCTGGACACTTTAATCCAAGTAAGACGATGCATACAGGAAGCCAGATACACTGCACCAGAGGGTCTTGCAGCAAGGTGCTTGAGAAGAACTGTTAACAATAAATGACTGGATAAATATCTTTCTTTAACAGACCTCTGCCTCATTTTGTAACTAAAGATGCCCTTGAATCCAAAAAGATATCCATCTATACCACAACTAATTCTGAGAAAGCAAAGGGCAAGGATAAGATATAACTAAAGCATTCTATCACATACAACATTAAGAACTAGTGAGAGATATATAAAAATCAATACTACTTTAACATGAGCAGTACTAATACTGCTTTGTACTTCAGTGCATATACTAAGTACCTCTGGTGGGAAAAAAAAAAAAAAGTTATTTTTGGTGCTCTTTTTCACCTGATATATACAGATGTTTGTTGTTACCTTGTTCTGATTGCCAAACTGAGTGCTTTTAGCCAACCAACAGGTTTTTTTTCTGTTATCAGAATGTCTTTATAGTGGTACCTCAGACCAAGCAAGCCCTGCAGCTATCTCCTCCCTTGTATTCTTCCCAAAGAGCTAGAGTTTCTCTGTTTATCTGCTACTACACCCAAGAAACTGTTCAAGCAGCTGTAAGTGTACCTCTGCAAACCACCACTCCTGGAGCTGCCTGTGTCTACACAGCCACCCCCATTCTCAGGATGATCTTTACATCTATCTAGTTTACAAGCAAGCTTTCAGAAGTCTTCTAAAGATAGACAGCTCTATGTGTCTTGAAATACAGTGTCATTACTCCCAGTGATAATGCTGGCTTGTGACTTAAAAGGACAGTCAAGCCTTTAATCCTTTAAAATTACAAGATGAAAGAGAGGATTGCAGCAATATTTTGAAAAATGTCAAAGTGATTCAGATGTCTAGTTCTTTCCTGAAATTTTGAGAATGTAGGCTTTAAAGTTGCTTAACAACTTATTTTAAGGGACCCAAATCTCTAAATAATGATAAGTATGCTCCATTTATGTAAAAATGAAGCGAGAGCATGCTCAGAACTGATTCTTGAAAACATTGAGATTAAAGGAATCAGAAGATAGAGGAACAGAATTGTTCAGATTTTTCCAGCATGTCAGTACAGAGCAGCCTGTATGTGTTTCTATAATTAGATCTCTCACATCTGATAGAAATGCAAATTGTTTAGAAGCAAAAAGGACTTGCTTTTTATATTTGCTGCATATACATATTTATTTATATTTAGAACAAAAATATAATGCTACAGTTAGAATCAAGTTAGCCCATTGCTGAGTACTTAAACACCAGGGAGATGGCAATTTCTGGAGAAAAAGAAAAGGAAAAATAGAGACACTAAAAGCAACTTTAAAAAAAAAAAAAGAAAGAAGCTTCATATTTGTTTGTAAAACAAAAGCAAGATTACAGAACGTACAGCCTTCCTTTGTGCCATCTGCAAGCTCCTATGGCCTAGCTCTCCTTTAAACTATTACATGGGACTCATCCTTTGCTTCAACACTCCTATTTCTGCCTGATGTGGAAGACAGTCTGCCTGGTCTCTTAAGAGATTTTCCCTTCCAATATCCATGCAAGTGTTTCTTTACTACACTAAATGCTGTGCTGGAGTAGCTACTAAACAAATCCTTGCTGCAATGAAAGTCTGAGTTTCTGACTTCCCTTTTGGTGGCCATTTGGCTTTATGCAGCAGCAAGGAATGTATCTGTTACTGAACCTTACAGTTTGTATCACTGTAAATTTTTTTTTTTTTTAGAAAGCCCAGATACTTTAGATACTTTAAGATACTTTAGCAGAAGAACTGTGCATATCTTATCACTGGCTCTTGATGATACCTGATGTGATGATAATAGAAAACTTCAGGGTGCCAGCAGCACTGGGGCAATTGTAGACCTTCTACAGAAGACAGGAACTACCCATACCTCATTATTTGTCTACAATCCACCTAAAGACAAGGCTGAGGAAAAAGCAGCTATTTAACAATTACCCTACATACTGCATTTTTCTATGTCTCAAAGGCAATCTGTTATGTTATATATAAAAGTAAAAAGTATACATACAGCTTTTTTCTCCCACACATTTCTAACCAGTCTGAGTAGCTGGTTGGATCCTATCAGTTTATCATCCAGTCTACATCTCCAGATGCCATAAAGCTTTTTTCTATTCACTTCTGCAGCTTGCCTTTACTCGATCAACAAAAATTTACTAGGCTTACAGGCCAGCTACTAGAAGACAATGACATCTTAATATTATGTGAAAGCCACGTGTGCTGAAGAGACATTTGCTTTTTATCTCTCACAGGAAATCAAAGATAATTAGGCAATCAACATTGCTATTTGAACAAATGGAAAACAAAATAGAGCCCATCAATATCATCCACTCCCCAGAAATCTTAAATTCTAGTTCATGACAGAATAGTGAGTTTTAACAAATTTTATGTTCAGCTGATGTCTATCATCAACAGAAGTTTTAAAATAGATAAATTCCAAACTGTCACTCAGAATAAAAGGAACCCTATTTCATATATACATAAATAAGTATGAGACAAGTCTGTGGTAGTTTGTTTTGTCTTTTTTTTTCCACCCATCTCTTCAAAGCAATTTAAAGCTTTTGTCGCAGCTATTTTTAAATATTTTACTTCATTACTTCCACTTATTTCCATTAAGCAAAATTTTTCTTTACTCTGCTTAATCCAGTTACTAAACACACGTTAAATTAAAAGTTTATTCAAGGGATTAGGATGGCAGAGAAAAAGACTGATCAGAACTTTATGTTTCCTGTCTGAATTTCCATTTGCATCACATTTCTATTTACAAATAAAACTGATTGCTCATCATGATAGGTCTGACTAAGGTAGGATTTCTGCTTCTTAGGAAAAACAGCTAGGCAATGACTTTGGGTTTATTTCACTCCAAAAGCTACTCTGCTTTTGCAGGTGGAAGAGGCATCTCTTCTAAGGTAACATGTCAGCTACCAGACTTTATACAGTGGTGCTGAACTCTTTTGCCTGGACTATACAGGCTGGATCAAGCCTGTCCTCAATCAGGTGCAGTCACGGATCAAGACTTCACCCACAGAGTAGACATCAGCTTGTATGGAGGAGCAGAGGTAGGGAGGGCAAATTCTGCTTGTGAACACACCAGGCAGCAAGTCATGCCAAGGCTAAAGGAGTGGAGGGGCAGCAGCTTATTTCTGAAACAAGGACACTAAAATATGGAAAGGCACCACTGGAAACCAGAGTGGATTACGTACTCTTACAGATCTTTTGGAGAAACGTACAGCTCCACTCTACCCGTAGTTTACTGCATAGGCTTAATTTAGCCTTGCATAAATTACCATCTGCAAGATGCCCCTAAATATTTTTTTTCTCCCTTGAGTTCGCAGCTTTCCACATCTAGTTCATTCTGGGCAATGTTAGCTAGGCGAACATTTTCCCACCGTTTGTTAGCTGACATTGTTTCAGAATCAGTGCTGGCTTGTTTCCCAACTAAACATCGCACCACAGCATGATTTCAGAGCTAAATCGTCACACCCCAGACCAAGATTTTAAACGACATTTAAAAACCTCATGTAGTACATTGGAATCATCACAAGTAAAATCACTAATGAAAATTATAGACACAAAAAGCTTCAAGGTCTTTTGCATCTTCTATCTTTCTTTGCTCATATGGGGGCTCAATGGAATTAAAGATGTCACTTAGCAAATGGCAACAAATAGCTGCTCACAGTTCATCTTCTAGACAAAAACAACCCAAAGCAGAAAAAAAAATCCTAATGTAATTTTTAACAATGTCACTGACATATATGGAGTTGCATTCTACAGAAGAAAAGATCTATCAAGAAAAATGAAGATGCGCTATTTTGAAAGGCAGGTTATCAAGCTGGTTTTTTAAGTATTCCATAAATTGCTAGTCTGAACTGCAAATACTTACTGCTAAGATCTCAGTGCTGACAGCTTAAAGTCAGCATTTGGAGATGAATCCTTGAATACCGTATCCAAAATGTCATTGAGTTACTGACAATATGCAGCAACTCAGGCAGGGCTTCGCTAGTGAGTTTCAAAATTTAAAAATGCCACAAAAGATTTAGTTTGTGAGTGTTTAACAGAGATGATTTCTGGTCTGAAATAATACAGCCACTGTGCATGCACTGTTTTAAGTAGCAGATGAACAGATGCATGTTCTCACATGAAGGGCATGACTGGATTTCAGGAAGAACTGAGAAGTATATTCTCTGCCTATTACCATAAACACATCAAAAATACACATCTGCTCTAACAGGTCTGTGAATACCAGTTGTTTCACTGGGAAATCCTCTGACAGCAGAGCTTTTCCTAAGCCTTTACCTGAAGTACAGGCTCCAGTCAAACAAGTTTTCAGTTGATTTTCTGATACTTCATCTTTAATAGGTTAAAAACAGCGCATAAATCTAACACAAATAATATCTAACTAATTGAAAACTAGCACATTTTTCATTTGTTTTGTTTAGGAAAAGGAAAAAAAAATTAAAAGTAGTCCTTCTCACCAACTTGCTTAGTTTGGCTAACCTTCTAGGGGCTCCTATTGAAATCATGGACCTCTATTTTAATTCAGTAAGAACGAAAGCAAATTTTACATTTTGAGATCTATAGACATAGGATAAATTATTATGCCATTAAAAAAACAAACAAAGGGGCAGGTGCTGATCTCAGCTGATAACACATTTTATGCTTATTAAAAAAAAAACAAACACCATACCAATAATTTAAAAGGAAGAGTACTGTCCATAAGACAACTGGAGAAGTGCTTTTGCCCTGGGTCAGATCTTTACCAGCATGCCCAGTTGTGACTGCTAAAACTAAAGCACTATCCAGGCTCACAGGTAACTATCAGGTAAATAAAGGGATCAAGCAGAAGACTAGAAAGTAGAGCTTGTATGAAGGGTTAAACAAGTCGGGACAGTTTGCCCTGGAAAGTGAAAATTGGTAATCATTCAGAGTCATCAAGCATCTAAGTGGCAAATTAAAGCAGCTTAAGGTATCATTTTCTCCTCCACATCTTCTAGCAGTCAAGTATGGGCTTGCATCACAAATTTAAGATAGAAAATGTTTCCTGTGCCCAACACTGCAAGCTGGAATATATGACTAGGAAAGGATTTGAATCGCCATCACAGGAGGTTTTAAGAATAGGTTAGACAAAGGCTTCTAAGAAGTGACAGTTACAACTGATCCATTTATATTTGGATGGATACATGGAAAAACACAGCCTCTCAAAGTCCTTTCAGTTCTCTCCAATTTACCTGTCAAGGATTTGCAGAGTTTACATCACGAGTGTAACTCGAATGTCTCACATTTTTCCCACACTGGAACCAATTTAATGGCAAAGTGTATGCAGCTTTCAAGAAAACATTACCCAGGCAAATTGGGATAAGAGACAATGAAAGCAGAACTAAGATTTGCCAACCAAAGGAGCAGGCAGCAGTATTGTTTCACCACCCAGTTTACAGCCCACAGCAAATCAGCTTACGCACCCAACAGTAACAAAAAGGTGAAGGAAAACATTTCAGTTCTGTAAAGATACACCAAGGTATTAAAAAGCTCCTTTCCTCATTGCATCCCAGCTGCCTGCTAACAGCACTACAGGCAGATGCAGAGAAGCACTGCTGCAATGCTACAGGACACCAGTAATTGCTCTGAGTACAGGGCAGGGCTGAAACGTGTGAAAACCACAAAGCTCAGTTTGCCAGAGACTGACCTTCAAACCTTGACGGACTTGGCAAGGACAAAAAGTCTCTCAGGCACAACCACGAACAGAAAGAGCAGCCAGGAATTTAAGAAATTTTGCAGGAAGAGTGTGACAAGGATTCTTTATATTTGAAAAACCAACATGTAAAAAAATGTCATATGCTGACAGTATTATACACATTCCTGAGCAAGGCTGTAGGTGTAATAAAGTATTTTTGTTAATCACTGTATGTAGTTTCCTTTCCACAACCATTACAGCTACCAACAAGCTGTGTGGCTTCTGATCAGATCAGGGCAGATGAAGCTCTACTTTAAGCTGAACTGGGTCAACCCAAATGAATTGATGATGACTCATTTCAAAGCACACAGCTTAGCAAAGTAAAACGCTGGCGGAATTTATTCTCCCATCTGAGATAGCATTATTATTATTATTACCAGGAGTTAGAAAGTCTCCTTCATTTGTACTCTACTGAAAGCATGCCATCTTTCTTGTGACTCTGCTGTCCTGGTTTCCAGGTATTGTCATCCTGCTGCATGGGGTGATGCCTGGAATCATTTCAAAGCTGAAATTCAGGGAAGCAAAAATCCTGTGTTTGAAAACTGAGTGGTAGGAGGACTCCAGAACAGTTTTCTAGGGTTTATGATGGGCTCTGCAGAAAATTGCTGAAGCATACTCAGTTTGCTGCTAATTAAAAAAGCTGACTATCTTTTTTGGAGACACACAGAGCCAATGTTGAAAATAGTTTTCTTCACTGATATAAAGATATCCATGCATACTTTCATACTCTTTTTGCTTTATGTATTGTGTAATAGACAACAATGAATTTGACTTCTTAAACTGCAAAATCCTGCTGACGTTCAATATTTGCATTATTTTGTCAGTAACATGAAAAATTGTTCTGCTTTAGTAAATATTCTCTAGACATTGCATTTTATCATGCACTGGGTTCATAGGAGCACTAAACCTACAGTGACTTTTACATTGATAAGGTGTATGGAGCTAAAAAAGTCACTGCATCAATCTGCAGACTGACACCACAGTATTGTAGAATCATAGAATTTTACGATTGGAAGGGACCTTAAAGATCATATAATTCTAATCTCCCTGCTGTGGTTAGGGACACCTTTTACCAGCTTAGAGCCCATCCAGCCTGGCCTTAGATACTTCCAGGGGTGGGGCATCTGTAACTTCTCCGGTCTAAGTGTTCCAGGGCTTCACCACCCTCACAATAAAGATTTTTTTTCCTAATATCTAATCTAAACCTACTCTCTTTTGGTTTGAAGGCATTCTCCCTTGTCCTGTCACTACACACTTATAAAAAGTCTCTCTCCAACTCTCTTACAGGCCCACTTTAAGCACTGAAAGGTCTTTTCCAGGCTAAGCAAATCCAATTGTCTCAGCCTTTTCTTATAGGAGAGGTGCTCCATCCCTCTAAACAACTTGGTGGCCCATCTCTGGGCTCACTCCAACAGGCTGATGTCCATCCTGTGCTGAGACCCCACATGGGGTCTCACCAGAGCAGAGCAGAGGGGCAGCATCCTCTCCCTCACCCTGCTGATCACACTGCTTTGGATGCAGCCCAGGACACTGCTGGCTTTCTGGGCTGCAAGCACACATTGCCAGCTCATGTCCTGCTTTTCATCCAGCAGCAGCCCCAAGTCCTCCTCAGCAGGGTAACAGAGCTTCACAAGCAGGTAGGGGAGAGCAGACAAGAGCCTTAAAATTTCACATTGAGTCTGACACTCAGGTACCAGCACAAGAACTAGCCATGGCTGCTCTGCCTCGAGCTGGCCCTTAGCAAATGCCCAAGGGAGCAAGACAAGAAGGTGCACTTCAGGTCTTCCCATTAACAGTCTGGCTTCCTGCAGAAACCTGCTCTTATCAGCAATTCAGTCCTCATGGGTCAAGAAATGGAGAAGTGGAACTGCAGGTACACTTCTCATTCTTACTGTAATGACGATGGTAATTTCCGACAGCCAGGGGAAATCTTAAATCAGTAAAGAGCAAATACATCAAAACTCACCTTCCAGTTTCCAAATTAATTGCAATGCAAAACCACCATAACATCCTAAGCACAATCAATCATAAGCAGGCAGACTGCAATTAAATACATGGATACTAATCAGAATCAGGTGCAGCAAATCTTACATCAGCCTCAGCTATGCAGAAAAATAAAAGTGCAAAACTTTAGGGATTCCTTATCCTTTCCTAGGTCACTGTTTCCTCTCTAACATTTTAAGGAATAGAGAAACCCAGCAGTTCCTGTTTCTCCTCCTGTCACTGGAGGTGACCTTATTCGACTAGCCCATCAATGATTCTTTGATGTATCTCTGTCCCTACACTGTCCCAATAATAAAGCAAAAACATCAGGAACTATGGAAGCTAGGGAAAACTATTATGCTGTGTTTTATATACTTACAGTACTGTTATTTATAAGCCACCACTGACTTTTGAAGCTCAGTCTTTGACTGTGCTGCTCACCCGGGGCTACCACAGGCCCTCCGCATGAGAACTCACTGCTCAGAATATTCTGTGTGCACTTACAGACTATGTTAGGGCCTATGACAGTATAAGAGCTCTCTCTGCACTGTGATGAAGGGCTTTTTTCCTTCAAGATTCACTCCTTCTGATTTACACCACAATAAGGCAGTAGTAATAGAAGCGTAGAGAGCTACACAACATGGAGAGACTGTGCCCGACCTTACAGCTCCCAGTACATACTTAAACCATTTCATTCAATTCTGAGAGCAAGACACAGAGAAGATGATAACTATTCTTTGTTCTAGCCTACTTGATTCAGCACACAGCCCTACCATATTCTACTTCCATGAATTCTCTTTCTGTTAACTCAACATGAGTTCAGACTGAAAGCAATTAATTTCTTTTGTGATTCCTCCATAAATTCATTATTACAGCATCTACATCCATAGCACAGTTTAGTAAATTTGTTTTCACAGCATACATACAGCAAGAAAAACTTATTTTTAAAAGGCCTAGAGAACAAAAATTAAAAATAAAAAAAAGAAAAACCAAAATCCACCACACACTTACTAATTTCGGGTACTCAGTCTGAAAGTGCTGAAAACTGCTTTTCAGAAGACTTGTTTCATGATGCTCTTCCACGTTCAAAGCCCAGCTACTATTAACTCCAGCTGCAGCTGCAAGTACTCAGTGCTTCTGCAAATCAAACAGTGAGGTCGCAAGTCAGCAACCCAGAAAATGAGAGCCACCTGTGAAAAGCTCTGTTCCTCTGCCGTGACTGGCACAGCAATTGCTGTAGTGCTTCTTCACAGCTGTTCAGCTGTGCCTAAGGCTAGGAAGGATAGCTGTTTGTTTTGTGAAGGTTCTTTTTTTTTATTATTTTATTTTTAAAGAAAATAGTAAACTATTTGCAAACTCAGGTTGAATTCAGTTAATGAAGAGCTTGACAAGAGCGAAAGCTCTACAGATGTCTTCCCTGACACTGAGGGAGCTCCTTCAAAGATGATTCTTTCTCTCTACAAGGAGAAAAAACCAGTACAATATAAGTTGGACGTAATGCCCGTAGAGGGTTTTAGACCATTTTACAATTCACCCATAACTTTTTTCTGGGCGATGTTCTTCATTTCATGATTGCCTTCAAGAAACATCCACGCTTTGCTTTTCATTTTCATGCATCATTTTTGCCGAGCCTCAAGCCTTAGAGCAAGTAGATATCCTCACAACCAGGCCATAGGAATAATTCAAATTGTTCCCTAAGGAAAGCAGTTTAGTATTTATTCTTTCAGAATTATGGCTGTAAAGGAACATGACTTGCACTTCCATTATATACAACCTTTGTGCTACTCACTGCATTTATGTCTCAGCTATAAATCTCTCATTGCTGTCATTAAGTGCTGGCCAGTACCTCTGGCCACACACAATAAGGAGACACAGTAGTAAAATTGAGCTTACTTCTGGCAGCATGCTGAAAGCAAAATTTTCAGAGGAATTCTTTTCCACTCAAGTAACTATTTGAGGCTTATAAAACTACATGATATTGTGTTATCTTTCTCCCTTCTATCTCCAATCTCTTTATTAATTCCCTTTTTATTCGTAGTTAGATATAACAAAAATTGTAAATACTGGTTGCATAAACCACTCAGACTAATGAACAGGAAAGCATTATTTAATGCTAGGATGCTTCTGTCCTCTACATTAATTGCTTTCATAAAGGACATATTTATTATTATTTGCGTTACTTTTACTGAAATACTTGTACTGAAATACTGATTTTTTTTTTATTTATAAACAAAATATTTTCAGTTTGCTTTATTCAACAATACACTGAATATTTACACATTTTATGATTTTTCTTAGTTTTGTAATAGTTTTCTGACTACATCTCTCTTGGTAAATTGTCTTCAATTATTTTATTGCCTTATCTTGTTCATCTTGTCTCAATCCATACTGCTAGGTAGGTGCTGAACCAGTCACCTGTGCATTTGAATCTGTCACTTGTTCTTTGTTGCCAGACACCAGTCTTGCATGCGTGTCTTCTTGTGCCCTTCATGCCTTACCTCTGGTTTTAGATGCCAGTTGCATCCTAGGTTAGCAAGAATATTTAAGTCCCAGGAATCTGGCTATCTGCACAGCAATATTTGGTTAGCTACCACTGGCTTGATGCTTGCAGTCACATTTTCAGCTGCTGCTGGCTTTAAATCTTCATTTGCTATAAACAGGATAGTCCATACACAGTGTGGCATGAGCTGTACTGGAAGGCTGCCTTTGCCTTCTGCTGATGTTTTTCTCTAGTCTCTTTCTACACACTTTGTTATTCCGATATGCTCCCACTTACCTATCCCTCTCCATCTGGAGATGGGGGATGCAGGTAGGGAGGAAAAAACAATTGAACCCAAAGCCCAGGTTTTTGGCAGTCTTGACAATTCTTTCTGCCTTATCACGTTGGAAGCTGTGCTGCGAGGAGGATTAGATGTGTTCAAGCTCATGACAAGAAAACGGAGGCCCATTAACTGTAATAACACTTGACACCTTCTGTTGTTCATTATGCTATCAGGTTACAATCAAGCACTTCCTCAGCCAAACATTACAGTGTCATCTGTGTTTGTATCTAACCCTCCTGGGGCTTCATACAACAGAACTGTCATTGGCACTACTGTGGCAGGAGGAAGAAAGCAAAATGTTTTTCAAAGCTACTTATATCCGCCAAAAGGCATCCTGAAGGTCAAAAAGTTGTTTTACTTGTAAATTGGTGTTTGAAAATGCTCCAAAGGGAAATACCTAACACTGAGGCTCTTGCCTGTGTGACTGCTAGCTTTTTTAAAAATTTCAACTTGGAATAATTTAATATGCAGTGAAAAATCAGTGAGTTCATAGCTATGAATTCACCTATGCTTCTGTAGTAGTTATTACACTGCTTATTCCTCTGATGATCTATAGTCATATTTTAAAGTTTCTGATTCCCCCCAGGCTATCCGTTTGGTTTGATCTTTTCTCCCAAAGACACTGCTGTTGCAATATTTCACAGGGACGATCTCCAAACTATATTTTCAAGCAAATCACTTCAAACCTTTGCCTGACGTGTCCAGTTTTTTTATAAAGGACACTTAAATTACAGCATGAGGTCATAAATGTTTCTACATACAGCAGACATACATCATTATTAAGGTCATAGGCCTGGGTATGCCTCTAGTACTGACATTGGACTATTAGCCTACTCTCCCCAGATTCTGGCAGATATTTATCTCATAACTCTGATGTCCAGATCTTTATTTGTAGAATTACTTTTTCTTCTTTGTTTCACAGCTCCACCCCAAGGAGCAAGAAGCTCATGCAAGCTGAATTCATTTGCCATGTAACATACACTTGGTGTTTGCTTCTGCTGGTAAGGGAGTCGCTGCTTAATCCAGACACTGCACAAGCAGAGTTACAGAGATGTCATGCAAGGTCTGGCCTGCTGAACAATAGGATTACCAGGAAGCAAATTGTTTTCCTATTGCATTTGCACAGATTAGCCACATTGGGTAGAGCAAATAGCATTGCAAAGCATAAACAAGTTGTCCAAAATAGTTGAGTGGCTTTCACGACAGTAATTGCTTCAAAGATGAGTTATTTTTGTCAAGGTAAAAAGAAATGCTTATAAAACTATTTTAATGACTGTAACTTGACCTCAAAATTTGCATCCGCACTAATGCAAATACAATTATTTATTGACTTATAAACCCTCATTTGCATGACATGTATATTCATATATTTTCAAAAAGATGCTGAAATGATAAGGAGGAAAACAACAGGCAGCATAGCAGTGTTTTGCATTCCAAGAATGTAAACATCGCATTATCCTAGAAGTTAAACACTTACAAATAAACACTTGCTTTCCTTTGGGGAAAAAGAAAAACTTAATAAAAAAATCTCAAACCAAAAGTACAACATAAAAACTCCCATGTCTGCCTTGGTGAACTCGGTTCATCTGCCCCTCCCACCAGCAGCTTGTTGAGAACAGTGCCACCCTGCTGGGGTCAATAACCTTTATTAGGCAGCGCCCATGATAACTTGGCATTACAAAGGTAGCTTGCCTTTGGTTCATTTCCAGCTGGAAGGTGGCAATTTTCCACGAGTTTCAAAACCAAGATCTTACTAGGCTTTCAATCTCATTTGCAGAAAAAAATTTAGAAAGCCAAAGTTGACTAAATTTGTGCAGAAACATTTTTCTATGCATGAAGAAGCACTGGAACCATGTCATTTTAAGGTGGGGCAGGGCTCAGGATGCATTATCTTCCCAATTTTCCTGTGCTGTGGGTTCTGGTGGAAGGAGAGCTGGGCAAACGGGTCTGTGTGCTTTACCAGGCTATCCCATCTGTGCAAATGTAGTGCCAGTGCTTGAGCCCAAAGCAAACACCCTCGCTGGCTGACACACAGCCTGGGAGCATGTTACTGTAATGTGGGTCCTTCCCAAGAGGTGTGAGCTGCTTCTTAAATGAAAAGCTGTGTTACTCTGTCACTTGTTTTTCCTCAGCATCTAGAGTTAGCTGCACTTTTCAGCACTTTTCATGGCCTCTGAAAACAGTCGATCAAAAACAGAAGGCTCGAATGGAGAATTCAAGGAATAAATTGAAAAAGCAATATTTAAAAAAAACAAACAACCCCCTCCAAAAAAAAAAGCCCCAAGCACAAAACTAAAACACACAAATAAAACGTTTTTAAATATAAGTAGGTGGTATTGAATTCCAAGCATACAAGCTTTGAATGTGAAAACACTCTTCTAATATTAATTTTTTGGCTGATAGATTCATCCAGCTGAGCTGCATTGTCTGTCTCCTGGGCAGGGGAAGGGGAAGATTAGCCTAAAAGCTACAGGGAGTGCTACATCTCAGGTAGAATCTATATCAAGCATTCAAAATTGGAGTAATTTTATATGGCAGAAAAAGTGATGATAGATGCCATTTTCTGACTACATATTCAAATTATTTTATTTTCACAACTGGCGTTGGAAGTGTTAGTACAACATATTGATTTTAGAGTTACATTCTGGAAAGAAATAACAGCTTGACACCAATGCCCTCAATCATTGGAAATCATCAAGATAATTGAGAGAGACAACTTCTGAGTCTGCTTCAAATTTATTATTCTCACAGCAGCAAACGTAGGCTGATCCTTGCTTCACAGCCCAGTTTTGGCCAACTGAATGGCTTTCTGAGTTGCAGCAAACTGTGCCCAACCTCCTCTGCTTGTAGGGAATTTTTTCTGTCATTTGTGTCACTAGCATGTTGGTCCCTACTCTTTTAGTCTGTCCGTGCAAATGAGAGAGTTATTTTTCTTTACTGAACCTTCCACCTCATCCACCCGACCCAGAAATTGAACCTTAATTTACCCCTTCACCTCTTCTTCTCCAACTCTTAAATTTCCTATTGCTGGTCCTTCCTTGCCCTGCAGTTTGTTCTACACAATATTACTCTAAACTCGGTCTTCTTTTTAAACAAACTCTTGATTATACTTGGCAATTCAGCTATTTCCTTCTATACATAAGGTTTTTTTGTCACAATTCTTGCAGGAAGTGTGATTGACAAATAAATAATAACATTTCAATAATGTTAAAAAAAAAAAAAAACTTCCAGAAAATTGTGGGGTTTATGTATGGGGGTAAACTTTTCCGTGTAAAACTGGAATTTTTTCAATTTTTTGCTTCAAATCCAGAAGAGTAAAAAAGTGTAAGGTAGAGTTTCTGCTTCCACCCTCCTCTCATCAAGTATGTTATTATATTTTTATACTATTATGTCTAGCTCCTGTTTATCACTCCCTCAATAATTCAATACACAGTTAATGCATCAAGTCCTGTGTTTCCCCTGTCAGCAACAGAGGATTTTTATCCTCAGTTGTCATTTTCCCTACAAAACTCCTCGCATGTGCACACATTGTGGTACAAAAAAAAAAATCTATGAACAAAAATACCCTCTTTCCATCACATCTTTTGAATCTCTCCCAACAGGACACTTACAAATCCTTATGCACCTGTCAATCTGTTTAACTTGTTTCCTTACACTAATTGTTTGTGCTTTTCTCCCAGACTGGCTGCCTGCCACTGCTGTCACACATCTTGTACCAATAGAACAGGATTTATGGAATCTCTTTGGTTACTAAAGTTACATCACATGAAAACGCACTCTTTCAGGAGGCCTCTTGGTATGATAACAACAAAAAAAGAGAAGAAAAAACAAACAAACAACAACAATTTTGGACACCAAATTCTAAATTGTGTTGTAATTACAAGCATATTTGAGCTTGCCTCTTTATGTCAATCTATGCTTCATTAAGCCCCAATTCTGATATGGTTGTGTACAACAAATACATTTCTAAATGAAATCAATATCCTTTAAAGTTGTATTGAAAGAAAAGGACAATCAAAACAGAAAATATTTTTCCACATTTTTATTAAAATGTATGTTGTTGCAAATGTCAAACTGGATAAAGAACTACAAAGAAAATAAGAGGTTAAAAGCAGTTATAGAAGAGATTATGCTCAAATACAAATTATATATAAAAGCTTGCATATGACTTACAAAGTTTGGAATTGGCTGCGCCTGTTTTCTTAATATTCTTAAAAATGATAAAATGCATTGTATGGAATTAAGGTGAGCTCCACATTTGCCATTTTTTGTGTAATTTTGAGTAATTAAAGATACATTTTAAAAATAATAGTCCCATTTAATTAGACAACTAAAAATGGATGTCCAAAGTAGAAGTGAAGCAAATCCCTCATACCATCTTCAACATCTTTGTGAAGTTTATCAACAAGTATTTTGTGAGAGTTGGGAGGCATTCCACCCTCACATATCTCCCCTGTGCTGTCCTCCCATCAAAAAGCAACGCAAAGGATGTGTATGTGGTGGATACTCATCTTTCTGAGTCCACTGCCAGAAAGCAAAGATGAAACTAGCCCACCAACATTTTCCGTGCTGCTTTGCTTCTCCAGCTTAATCAAGTGTGAACTTCATCTTAAACTTGAGAAAAACAGGCCTTGCATCTTAAAGTCAATTGTTATGATTTTGATAAAGAAGACTCATGCCTTGATTTCTCAGATCCATGTAGTACTGTTTATGCTGGGAAGTCATCTTGGAAGCATACCCTATTTTTTGTAGAACTTGTAAGAACAGCATTATTTTAGAAAAATTATCTTACCATATTTCTCAAACATTTCTCAAACACTATGACATGATGCAATTAGCATGTAATATAAGTAGATGTAATTAGACAGTAAGAGGGAAGAAATTATTCTCTTCTTTTTGGCATTCTATCTGGAATACTCCATCTAGCTCTGGTTCCCCAGGAAAAGTCCAATTGCTAGGTTGGTCACCAGCCTGGAGCACGCAACCCAGCACAGAGAGGCTGAGGGAGCTGGGCTTGTTGAACTTGGCTGAATGACAACATGGCAGTACTTGACAACAGGCTACAGAGATGATGGTCCTGGCAGATAACATAACAGTGGGTGGTAAAACAGCTGCAAACTGCAGCCTGGGAAATACGTCAGGACATCAGGAGTAACATTTTCATTAGAGTAGCACTGGGTCAGGTGTCCCAGTGGAGCTGCAGACTGCACCCTGGAGGTGTCTGAGGTTTGGCCAGCTGAGCCATGACAGAGCCTCTGTAGCACAGGCAGAAGCACTGCTTGGAGCAGGGAGCTGACCTAGATGACTTTTTCATCTAATGGCACAAAGGTGGGAAGGCACTCAAGAGAATATTTAGATCCATAAAAGGTGCTTATGGGGCTTGATTAACAGTTACACCTGAAATAAAAATGGTCCCTACCTTTGACCAACCCTAAATACATACTTCAAAATGTGAGCACTGTTTACTCTGTTTAAAATTAAAATAAAATAATTTTTTTTCTTGACTGAAACTGGAGTTAGACACCTCCTCACACTGATCTCCATTCAGAAAGAATTAAAAAAATATTTATAGCTTTCAGCAGTAGTACTTTCTGTGAAGACTGATTCAGAGATTTACATAAGTGGGTCTACTCACACAAAATCAGTTCTCATTTGTGTCTTCTACCTTCAACTGATTTAATGTTCATTCTACTTTTCAAAGGTAGGTGCATGCGTGTGAAGGAGACAGGAATTGTATTTCATTCCAGGTGCATCATGCCTTTGCCATCTATATGCTGTTCAGATTTTAAAACAAACTGAAACAACGTAACAACCCACTGGCACAAATCCAAACAGTATACCTTTGCTGTTTATGAAAAAGACTGGAAAAAATTAAGAAGCATGTGCACTGCCCCTGGATAAGCAAGGAAAAGGTCCATCATTTTCTCATTTATTATCAATGTGCTACCCCCTCAAAGAAAACAAAGCATAAGTACACAGCAAAATCCTTCATGTCAGCAGTACTAAAGGTGGAAGAAAGTGTATTTCAGAACCATCTCTGGCTAATACCATACTAGTATCTCCCCCACTCATCCTGAATTTCCTGCTTTTTTCCAGCTCACAGAGCCTCTGTAAGAATTACTTCATGATCCAGGCTATGCAGGGGTTTTCACATTGCAGTGCATCTAAAAGAGTGTTAATAATACACATAAAAATACTTTTTTTGAGGGGGAGAAGAAAATCTGCTCATCTAGGGAGATCCAGAAAGGTCACTATTTCAAATGATCTGAAGCTATCATTTCCATATCGGAAAGACACTTTTTTATAATTTCTGTACCTTTTTTTCTTTCCCAGACTATTGCATTTGAGATCCAGAAAACAAATTTTGAGGGAGATGACTGTTGTCTAAGACGCACAGTAAAATTTAGCAAAAAGTGATGCTGGGAGATGCAGCTGATGCTGTGTGTACCAGGCACCCACAACTGGTTAGGCAGTCACAAGCTCTAAGTAGTGATGATGTGATAGAGTCTTCCTGCCTTACTGAGCTTCATTGCCATGGATACAGAAAATATATAGATTACATTTTTGGGATTTTTAATTATTATTTGACCAGTAATGTGCTTGCTCTGCTTCACTGCTGAAATGACAGAAAGTTCTAAAACCACATGGCAGTGAAGCTGACATACATAATGATGGAGTCTGATGCAGAGCAGTTCAGCTGGACACTGCCAATGAACAAACAAATTAAAAAAATCAGTGCTATATTTGCAGATACTCATACAAGTGCATATAAATGGCTGCTTTTCTATACATTTCTATAATTTATTTTTCAAACACTGTAATTTTAATCAACATTATTTCATGGGCAAGCTTGATATTCCTTGTCAGGCAAAAACCTTTCAATACTTTTGGTGGCATGTACTAACTAAAACTTTAAAAAAAGTTTATATATATTACTACTATCTTATATGTATAATAATTTTAAACATCTTTTGTAATGATCTGGAACCTTATGTCCCCAAGATACATTTTTGTCAGAGACAAACAAGGATCAGACCTTCTGTGGGTGCATACATATAAACATATTAGCAAAAATTAGAACACTTTTATACTGTGTATATTGCTTCAGAAATGCAAAATGAGACATCCACTTGGATGATGCAGGAGCTGGAGTACAATCTACTTAATGCTACATTTTTTCACAGCGTAATTTTTTTCCCCCAGATTAATCTGATGGGCAATTCCAGCACAGAACAGGAATGCAGTAAATTATCCCACTTCCATCTTATATAATGGAGCAAATCATTACCCACTGTAAGTGAGTTTTAATTTGTCACAGTGGAAGAAGACAATTACAGGTCAATCTGTCAATGGAGTAATTTGAGGAACTAAAACTAGTTGACCTTTCTGGTAGGCTCTTCCACGACCAGAATCGCTCTCCTGCTGAGCAGCAGCAGATGGCCAAAGCTGAGTGGTTTCTACTTCCTTGTGAAAACTAATTTGGTTTTAGGGGTTTTTAGATATGTAAAGAAAGAAGACACAAGCAAACCCTTACTGAAGAATCCCAGCCCAGCACCCAAGAACTTCTGCAAAAGGGTCAAGTAAAGTGTCTGGGCTTCATTGAGGCCACGTGCGGCTGCTCCAAGGTCACCTGCAGCTGCTTGAACTCCAGCTTGATCCTGGAGCATCCGTGCCCAGGGAGCTCTGTCCTCATATATTAAAATACAGACTCTGTTGGTTTTAATCTGCTCCAATTTCTTTTATTCATGAAAAAGGAATAACACTGGTACAATAGAGGAAGGTTCTGCAAAGGGACACTTACACTACCCCAAGAACTGTATCTTATTTTCCCCTCTATTATTCTTAAGGCATGTGGTCTTCAATATGAGCAAATCACTTTGCTAAGCTTGTACATACATTAGGTATGAATTTTCTGGAATGTTTTTGTAGTATATTGTATACATAATTTAAGTGCACGATAGTATGTACTTGTATCATAGGTTGCCCAAAAAGTACCCCATGCTAAGAAAAAGAGGTAACTTTTCTGAAGTCTACAGTTGCTAATAATCTAAAATTTTTTCTTCTTTAAGCATGCTGCATTTTTGTCATGTTAGATGAAGCTATGTGGCCACTTGGGCAAATAGCATTTTGTTAATATGGTTGCTGAATATATTTTGATGTCAAGCAGAGCAGGTTTCCTAAAATTACTTGTTTAACAAGAATTTGTATTCAACAGTGCTCATAAATAAACAGAGCTTAAAAAAAAATCCACTCATTAGTGGTGAGTGGGAAGCCACTAATTCCCTATTGTAGGTCCTAAGCCAACAATTCTGGCTAGTTTTGGGCTTTCGTTTTTATAGCTATTAAGAATAATCCTTTTGAAATAAATAAAGCATTTCAAATGAATGTATCAAAACCAAAAGAGTGAGTTCTTCACTCTGCAAAGTGCTTGTGCACTAATTTTACCAAGAAATTAAAATTTCTGATCAATTTTGATGCTATTCACTTGAAGATATCCAAATAAGAAACTGATCAGCATTCCTAGTATCCTTTGGACACACACACACCTGATGTGAGCACAGCGTAAGATTAGTAAGGGAAGAGGCAAAGAAATTAGGATCTTGTATTTGAACCGCTTAGCTCTGATGCACGACCTACAGACTAGCATTAAGCCCCTTGTTTGCACTTAGCCATTCATGTAAGAGGCTAATCTGACTATATGCACTTGTGGAAAACTCTTCCCAGGCAGATGAATGGATTTTCCAGAATGAATTCTTCCCATTCATAATCTGCTAGCAATACTTTCTGGGTCAAAGTCCAAAAAAGTTTTGTTTGCTAGAATCATGCATCATCTTAAATTAATGCTAAAAATTCTCACTACTGTTGACTTTATAAGGCATTGTGATGCAAATTATGGCTCTGCAGAGTGCTCACAGACTCTAATCTCACTAATTCCTCTTGTGCATGCCTAAGACTTTACGCAGTGTAGATCATAAAAGGGTATCTGTATTAAATTAAATTAATAAAGCAAAGATCCAAGATAAAATGATCAAGCCTAATGTACATTGCATCTGGTCTTGATAATAAAAATCAAAAATAGGCTACAATATAAACTTAATCCATTCTATAATTAGCAAATGTTGCTTTTGGGGAAAAAATTATTGTCAAGCACATGGGAAGTTTGTGAGCATATATATGTGTGAGTTTACATATATGTATATGCTTATACATACACAAACAGATGAAGTACTCAGTCTGAAAATTATGCAAGAATTATGCAGGCAGTTCATGTTACTTTAAGCAAAAAACTTTTGCCACACAAGTAGGAATAGGAAGAGTCTGTTTCAGATCTTCACTTTCATAAAATTCAGAAATATTGCAATTACACAACATTAAGGCAATACACACAGTCTTTGTTCTCTAACTTAGTTTTCTTTGCACATATGAGACATCTGCTTGGAGGAAAATGGGAAAGTGTCACTTTTAATAAATATACAATGCCTGTGGGATATTAAGATTGTATTTGACAATGTAAAAAAGTACATAGGAGACAAGTTCGTTAATGCTGATTATCTTACAGATCTTCAATAGATTTTCAGCAGCCATTAAAAGTCATCTTCAAATAACTTGTCAGGGGAAAAGTAAAATATGGTTATGTGGAACAAATTCCTTCATACAAAGATTCTTTTTACATGCTTTCCTACCCAGGGTGATCAGTCGTTTTACAAGAAGAGAAAAATAATTTGGATCATGTTTCCTCTTGCCTTTGAAAATATCATTGTGTAATTTTCTGACAGTATCCTCTTAATTGTCAAACATTGCATGTCATTTTATATTTCTTATTTCCTGAGCAAATGCACTAAATTTCATGGTTTAAATCCTGGATCTTGAAAGCAAATGCACACGTGGACTTTAACAGACTATGCAAATACAAATTATGCCAGAATCTGGTAACATATAATGAAATTATTATTTACAGTTCGATCTGAAAAAAAAACAAACAAAAACCAAACAACCAAAAAACCAGCACAAAGACTGTTGTTGTAGTCCAATAACTTACACCTTAAGAACACAGCATGTGGCATAACGCATCTGTGAGGTCTCATTATTCTACAATGCCTGCCCAACCCACTCCTCCATCATCTACCAAAACTCTTGATCTAAGCTTTAAAACATTTTGATTTTATAAAAGAACTCGTATTTCTTGATTGCAATAAAATAAAATAGCAGGATGGCAAAAATGTTAAAAAACAGTTCTGTGTGTCTGGGCCCAGATCTCTGTAATCCAGCCAGGAGCAGAAAACTACTGGAAAGGACAACTGCTGCCCACAGTACACCTGACTTGCACTGAATTTGCTCCCAAAGCAGCAGAGAACAACTGGGGAAAAGACTTCCATTTGGCACAGAGCTTGTCTGAAAAGACTTCAATTTTAAAACCACTCAGTGAATATTCTCAGATCAAAATAGAAACCTATATTCTTAAAAAACACTTCCTGGACATACCTAAAATAGAAAGAAAATGGACAAGTCTTCTATTGCTGACAGATTAATTGTTTTAAGAACCCAGCACTGCAACCTGCTGATGTAATTGCTCTTCTAGCAATCCAGTGAGCTTGTATTTCTGATGCCAAAAGACCAGGTTCAACCTTTGAAGCAGACCTGAAGGAAGCCATGCAAGGAAACTGCTGAGAAGCCTACTGCCCCCAAGGGCAGTAATAGTTATAAAGTGTTCCTGGAAAGATTTTAACTTGCAGGAGGGCACAATGATGACACTTTTGGATGCTGTTGGTACTGTCAGACTTGCCTTCTGTTTTCCTGAGGTTTTGGCCTCAAGAATACATCCTTCCTGAAAAGCAGTGGATTATTCATGTCCCTCCCATCCTTTTTCCATCATCAGTGCACCCCTGAGTGACTGCGAAATTAGAAGTTTACCTTAGGTGGCAAAACACCTCCTAGTTTGGCTTTCTAATACCTGTCTTTAAAATTACAGTATTTTGGAGATCATACTTGCTTCAAAATGCAGCAGTGCAACTGCATACATAAGTAAACCTAGTTCTGGTCAAAAAAAGAATTGTAACTACCTTTATGCAATCCTTCTGTGCTTACATACACATCCAGAAAAAAAAAAAAACCAAAACCACTCTAAATGAGCTCCTTAGAGGTCTGAAGCCACCACTAACACTATAATTTTATATTAATATTATTTAATAAACACTACAATATTGAACACCATATCTGAAGTATATACGATACTATATCTTCTGTTGTTATAATATATCAATTATTATTATGTTATTAATATATTAGTGAGAAGACAAGAGACTATTAAGTGCATTATAAAAAAAGTTGCAAGCTCTTTTACAAAAAAAGTTAATGAGAGCAATGTAGCAAATGCCTCTGCGAAGACCTCTGGCTGTCATTGCTACTCTCTGCCCATTATGGCTAAAGAAACACTTGGACCTTCTAAGCAGCTATTTGGCAAACCTCTATATCTTTCATTTAGATGATGCTTTCCATTAATTTCCATGCTAAAAGCCATCTATGGAGATGTACAAGGTGGTGTTAGGTCACAGGTTGGACTTGGTAATCTCAAAGCTCTTTTCCAGCCTAGGTGATTCTGTGCTGCTGTAGGACTTAAAAAGGTGACATAAAGCTAGCCTTTGAGGAAAAGAAGCATCCTTTTTTTCTCTATCAATATAAATATTGTTACAGATAAGCCAATCTAAGAAGATCAGATTATAAAAAACACTTTGCTGTTTCACACCAAAGAAGAACCCAAAACCTCCATCGCCCACTAGCACAGTGAATCACAGTGATGTCATGCATCAGTCTACATAAAACATAAGCCTTCATCAGGAAGCCAACAGTTGTCTCTGGCCTCTTTCACTGAGGGAAGAGACAAGGCACAGATGACTTATTTCTTCTTTCTCACTTGTTTCAGGAGAGTTTCCTTTTGCTTTGTTTTAACCAGTTTTTCTTGCTGTCCATTTATCAATGACACCATGAGGACACATGCCAAGTGTCCAAGACGCTGTGAAATGCTGTTCAGGAGCAGCTACACAAAGCAGCCTCTTGAGTAAGGTTTCATGAGCTACATGGAAAGAGGAGGAAGGCCTTCTGTTGCCCCTGTTCTGCCAGGGATTAGGGATTGAGAAGTAAGAAAGTAAATTCAGGGAAGGACTCTCTGGCTTGTGGTGTTTTTGCATGACTTAAGAACAGATGACAAGTCACATTCGTGGAGCATCATATGACAGAGTAGCAAATGGGAGCAGGTATGAGAAAATATGCAAAAGAAGAGTGAATGGTAACTAGAAATTTGTCGTAGGTTCTCACTTGGGATTATCGCTTCTCTCCAGCTCCCACACTTCTCCTAGCCAGCTTGGACTTTTCCAGACAGAAACAGAACCTCTGTCTTTTTCTTTGAGGAGCTGGAGTTCAGTGCTTGCTTCAGCTGGGAAGCAAGAACTGTGGTTGCTGCATGTGCAGTAGGACCATATTTTTTATATTATTGTTAGTTGTTCTGGTCCTCCTCTTCAGAGACCATAAGGGAAAACCAATCTAGTGGGACTTTTTATTTGACAAAGGGCTTTGTTCATGTTCCCTAGAAAGATCAAAAACCTCTCTACATGGGTGAATGCAACAGGCAGTGCTTGAAAGGCATGGAATTTGCAGGTACCCAGTAACAGCAAAGTTGTACAGGTTAAATTCATGTATCTATTCAAAACTTGGGAACAGAGCTGCATGCAACGCAAATCAGAGCAGATGCAAAGAACCTGAGAGGAGTTAAGTAGGGAGGGAAAGAGAGTAGAGATAAAAGCATTTCTATGTATTTACATAGATTAAGCTGGGCAAATTGACAACAAGCCAATAAACACTTCTGGAAGTGGCTGGAAGCAATTGATTACAGGAACAGGGGAGGAGGAAAATCAGTCATATGCAATTACTTCCAAAATATGTGCATTCATGTAAAAAGACTGAACAGCTGAAGAGAAGAAAGCGATTTTGAAGAGCCACAAAGAAAATCACAAGACACATGGCACGGCGCTACCTTGACTGGCATGCTACATCAGAAACTTAAGAAGAAAAAAATGAATTTACACATCTTCTGTTCTGGCTAAAATTTCCAGACTGACCGAGGCATGTCTCAGAGGCCCTTGTCCTTGCAAAACAGCCCCTAACAGTGCTCCAGACATTCTTCTTTCTCATGGCAAAACCCCAAAGTCATGATAGCCTTCTGTAATCAAGTTTTTCTCTCAACTTTGTACCTTTCTATGGACTTTTTTTCTTTTAACACCATGGCAGGAATTACCAAAACCCGACTTTTTATCAATTTCCAGAGACAGCAGTCCAGAATCTTATTAACCTATGTCAGCCACAGCAAGTGTTACACACTCATTTATTTAGTGCATTTATTTCTTAAAACCGACAACTGTATTAAAGAAACAAGAAAAAACAATAGTGCTAGAGATGCTTAGTTTATAATACTGAAAAAATGAACAAATCTACTGGTCAAAATGTTATCTTTGGTCCACGATTCCCTCTGATGCATTGTCTCAATTGAAAAGTATGTTACTGATTATGCAGGCATTTATACTAGTGTCATGATACACATACAAAGAGAAACCAATATATTTGTTCATGTGTGTCAGATGCACACATTTTCTTCCATTAAAATCTAGGAGCTGGATACATTGCTGCAGTGCTAATGGAAACACACTGTTCCTTCCTCTTCCCAGTTACTTAGTTCTAGCAGGAATCTCTGACCTTCAGCAAGGCATTTCAATTCTTTGTGCCTGTGTCTTCTCATCTGTAAAATTAAGGCTAGAATACCTACCTACTTCACAAGAGGGACAGTGTTAAATTTAATGCATTAATGTCTTAAAGTGTTTTCAGACAAATGGATCAAACTCTCTACAGAATGTAAGTTATTATTAAATTATGCTTCACTGAGTTAATGCTGCTGCATTACTGTATCTGATTAAGTAAGAAAAAAATATTCAAGAAATGCCTCCTGGATACTTTTTTCCAAGAAGGTGAAATAGATGTTCACAAGCCTACAGATGGACTCAAAGTCTTGTTTTGGAGAAAGAAAGAAGTGAAGAAATGTAGTAGTCAACAGAAGTGAAAGAGTCCTGGGGAATGGATGGTTATGAGGGCCTTTCAAGCAATTGTGAAGTAGAGCAACTTGTGAAGCAGAAATTGTGTAGCAGAAGGCAACTGCGCCTTGCGCCCCACTGTGATACACCAGTCTCTGGGAGCGATAGAGTCTCTGTTCATCTCTGTGCCAGCAGGACAGGAACACAGGGCCTCCACTCAGACTAATGAAATACAAGATCTGTAGCCTGGAGTTGCTTTCCCGGTGGATCCGACCACCAGGAAAGTTCAGATACGCTCTGAGTCTGTTCAGTCACGGCAGCCAATCCGTCTGCGATGAACGTGACACGTAGAAATGTCAGTTGCAAAAAGGGGGATTTATTGCAGGAGGGTTGTTCATACCTGATGCCTCTCCTACATCTCCTCTTGACCTGATGCGCAGATGCCTGGTCTTGTCCTGTGATCTCACATCAGGGTCTTGTTGTGGGGGATAAGGGAAAGGAGTGTTTGGAGCAGTGGCTGCAGGAAGATGAGAAGGGTTTTTGACAGCATGTTGAGTTGGATGTTGTACTGGTGTTGATGCCGCTGGTCCCAATGCCATCAAGGCATTTCTTGTGGATGACAAGGAATCTAGGAAAGTAGTGATTAACATGCATATCAGTGTGATTGACAAGCTACATTGCCTGCTCTGTGCTAATGTATTGCATGGATAACACCTATTCTAGGCATACCAGAATCAGCATATAGATTTAAAGCACAGATTTAAACCAGAAATATAGTATCTTTCCCGAATAAACAAAAAAAGAAAAATTGTTTGATGGACCTATCTGCTCAATAGACCACAGAGATCAGCTTCTGTCTGGTGACAAAACATTTTTGCCTTGCAGGGTTCAAATGGATACAAGGCAACATTCTTTCAGATTGCACTAAGACCAATTCATTTGCTTTCCCATTCCTCAGTCCCCAATTTGTCACTCCGAAGGCAAGAAAAAAATAAGTACAACGTTAGGTTTGATAACCTTCTGATAGTAGTGTGCTAATAAATATACACAAATCAGGGAGCTTGAAACATTTAAGCCTTCCAAATCTGCCAAGAAGACTGAAATGGAGGTTCCAAAGTCTAAGGTTGTATATATTTTATGTCTTTTTTGACGCCATGCTGCATTCATCAAAGCATCCATTCTCTTTTTCCTTATCAGATCTGCAGAGGCTAGACTACATGCTTTATTACTATACCAGTCAAAGGTCACACAGTCTTCTAAACAATAAGGATGTCACTTTAATTTCTTGAGAAAAATCATCCCTGATGTGAAAACTTGCCACAAAAGCAGTGGTGCCACTTTCTGTGTAAAATGTGTGCAGTAGCTCCTACGATTAACTCTGTGTGATAATTCTAGTTTCTGCTGGTATTACACACAAACATTCCTTTTCAATTTTCTGCTTGTCACTAAGGCACATATAAACCTTTCACAATGGCATTGGTTTATTTTTTAATCCATCTCCTATTTTAGAGAATTGAAATCATGTGCCTGAAGTTGATTTCATAACAACATCTGCTTTATTTATTTGCTTATTTGGCTGAATAGTAATTTTTAGAGTAAGTTCCTAGTATAACATATGATCATTCAGAATCAGCCTCCTGCTGCCAAAAATTATCTGTGTCCTTTGATTGAAAGATCAGCCACTTCCTTTGGCATTTTTATGCCAAATGTTAACCCTGGATCCCCTTTTAGCAGCAAAGAAGTAACATTTCACAGTCTGTTACACAGAGAACAGGCTACTTCTGCATAAACTTTCAGTAAGATGATGAAGTGCAAGGATCTGAATAACCATATTTCTGAGTGGTAAGCGTGAAAATGTATTGTCAGAATATCCTCAGCTAGGAGACACTACTGATGGCTCCTGCACCAAAACAGTTTCCTTCCACCTGTTATTTTTGTGATGCCACATCTTCCAATACTTACAACTCTACCTTACAGCAAGGCTGGCTGAAGGAGCAATGTGATTTATGTCTGAAAGCCATTTACCCAAAATAAACTACAGTAAAATAAAGTATGCTCAAAGGTATAATTTCAGACTACCATTGTCATGGGAAGGTAAAGTATGTAAATTGGTATTTCATTTAGGAATAGTGCAGCAATCAATGTTTCCAGTAATGCTTGAAGTGACTGATTCAGCAAGCTGCTGCAGGGAAGTGGGGCTGTTTAAGCAGCAAGCTAATTTCCGGATATTATTTTTATGCACAGAATATAATACCTTATTGATTATCATTTTGATAATTACAAGGCCAAGATGAAATGACACTGCATGTGAAAGAACAGGCATAGAGAAGGAAAGCAGGAAACAGACAGAAAAATTAAGCAGATACAGTGAAAAGTAAGTATGCCAAGTCATGAGCAGAGTGAGAATGCAGGGGTTACTGTCAGAGGTAACAGGAACATGAGAAAGTACAGAAAGGATGATCACCCCCTAAGCAGGTAAAAGTGTAGGCCCTTACTATGGAGGGGGTTTTTAATGATCTAGAAATGAACTGATTTGAGAGCTTGCCACGTTTCACTACTCCTGACACAAAAGTTCTACACGTTGAAAGGTCTGTTCTAGAGATTTAGATCTTCTGCCTAGCTATTTCACAGGAAGAAAGGAAAGGGGAAGTGGGGTTGTTTGGTCTGTGTGATGCAGCAAGTACATTTCTTCTTCTGACATTTCTCTTCCTTTGGCAGCTCCCCCACAGATCACCCTGTGCATGGAAAATATAGAAGCAGCAGGACAGAACAGCACGGCAATCACAAACCCCCCGTGTATCTAAAGCTGAGATAGTAGCTCCAGCAAATTAAGAAACTATTTCAGAGACATCTGGCAGAATTTGCCAGATGTTAATATGAGAATTCATGCATAGTAAGACAGGAAAAAACACATATTTTCAGTGGATGAACTGTACAACATTGAAGAACTGAGGAAAAAGCAGCAGAAGTGAATTGTAAAGCAAAGAAAAAAACAGCAAGTCCCTCATATAGCCGTTTTTCAAGCACACTTTGATTTAAATGAATGTGTTATAGCTCTTTCTTATCCAATGACAACTTCTTGTAATATTTTAATGAATTTAAGGTAAGAGATCTTGCCTATATAAATGTAAAATGAATAAAAATATATATTAATGAAGATTTAGGGATACGTTATAGCCAATACATGACAGCTGGTGAAGAAAGAATTGATGGTCCTAAACCCTCCCTAATTATCTTTTTGTTTAAATATATGTTCCCATGTCAGTAATGAACAAGGATATATTTAACTCTTTATGTACAACTGAGGAAAACTGTCAAATTATGTCACACACATCAAAGACCTATAGCCAAGTAAGGCAAGTGTTTATTAACTTTGTCTGTTGCTAAAGCTGGAACTCTGCATTTGTCTGCATTGAATTGTACCTGTTTCTTCCAGAATGCTTCTCCAATCCATTGTGATCATATTTAATTTTAGTTCCATCCCCCAGCTAACACCAAGGAAAAAATATCAACCCAAACTTACAGACTGTGTTTTGAACTGCTGTGCAGATGTCAGATAGGAAGAACATGTTACATTTTTAATTTTAAGTTCCGGCAGAAATGTTCACAGATTATGGCCCCAAGTTTGCCTAATACTGACTTCCAGAAGGATTTAAAATGTGTTAATTTAAACTATTCAAATCACTTCAACAGCCATGGAAGTTCTTCGGCGAAAGCAACTTGAAGCTGCAGGATACCACCAAGAGTGAGCTACCAGACACATCCCATGTGGAGTCTTCAATAAACAAATTAAGCAGCCACTGCTCCCACAGACTGTTTCACTGGAGCATTCACTGGACAGGACATATCTATCTGCTCTCAGGCTCTGGTCACACTGTCAGAATTTCCTTGACATGATTTTGTGTTTGTTTTCTGTCTCATTGATACATCCCTGTCTCACTCTCCAAACACTGCCCATACAGGCTCCTGCCAGGCCTGATGTGTAAAGCCACTGCTAAGTTCTCATCCCGGAGTGTTTCAAGGAAGAAGAGTGTCAGAACCCACCTCGGATTCTACCAGATGACAGTACCACCAGTGCCAGATGCAACTTCTGTGGCCTGTGAGAAAGCCACCAAGACTATTTACCCAGGCCACCACTTGCAAAGTGGCTCATGCCTGCATTGTGGGCTCCCCTGCACAGAGGAAATGAACAGTATCCATCTTAAAGATTTGGGATCATGGGGAATTTGACACCTGCTTTGCCTCAGGACTGCATGCTGTTTGAGAATATATTATTGCTGATACTACTACTAGAAGTAGCACTACTAGTCCTACTCCTACTACTGCTATTACTGCCAGAAACATTAATTATGTAACAATCATCTCCCTTTATATTGAAATGTCATTCTTTCAGATTTAAACCAACCAGGACTTCCAGACTGGAGACTCTTTCATAATAAACCTAGGAATTATTTTCTTTTTTCTTTTTTCTGATTTTCAAATAATACAGATTTTTTTTTTCACCTTTTCTTCCTGATGTAACTTACAAATTCTTCCCCAAAAACATTTGGAGACTCATAACTGTGATTCTACCACTGTTGCTAATCTAACATATAGATTGACATTTGAGTCAGGTTTAATATAACAGATGAACCCAACTGCTGACTGGTTCCAGTTATGTTAAGATGTTCAGTGACTTGTAAAAATAGCAAAAAAATTACTTCTCTGGCAGGCTGAGGAATTAACACCATATTGAAATACAGACCTCTTCTCATGTAATTTTCTTTGTTGGGGAGATCTTTTCATCCATCTGTTATTAACAGTTCTCAATACAAAAAAGGAGTTTATGGGATGTGGAAAAAGGAACAGGCCATATGGGAGGACTACAGGAAAATCATCACAGTAGGCAGGGATGTGACAAGAAAGGCCATGGCCCACTTGGAATTAAGTGTGGCAGAGGACATCAAGGACATCAAGAAGAGCTTCACAAATACATCAGCAGAAAAATGAGGATTAGGGGAAATGTCAGGCTGCTGCTGATTCAGATGGTTTTCTGGTAATGGAAGACACAGAGATGGAAGAAACACTGAATGCTTTCTTTGCCTCAGTCTTTGTTGCTGAGGATGGCTGTCAGGATCCCAGACTTCTGGGATAAAAGAAGGCCAGAGAAAGGAAGACTTCCCCCAGGTAACAAAGGGTTGGGTTAGAGATCAGCTAGGCAGACTTCACACACATAAATCCATAAAACCTGATGGAATGCCCCCACAAGTGCAGAGGGAGCTGATGGATGTCATTACTCCGCTGTTCTTGACCACCTCTGAAAAATCATGGAGAACTGGAGAGGTGCCTTATGACGAGAGGAAGGGCAGTGTTACTCCCATCTTTAAACAGGGCAAGAAGGAAGGCCCGTGAAACTGCCAGCAAGTCACTCTGACCTCCATTCCTGGAATGGTGATGGAATAGGCCCTTCTGGAGGTCATCAACAGGAGTGGTCAGCATGGATTCACCAAGGGGAAATCATCCTTTACAAATCTGATAGCCTGTATCATGCCATAGTAGAATGGGTTGATGACAGTAGAGCAGTGGCTGTTGTCTATCTAGACTTCAGCAAAGCTTTTGAGACTGTCCCATAAAATCCTCACAGGTAAGCTCAGGAAATGTGGGTTTGATGAATGAACAGTGAGGTGGATCAAGAACTGATTGAATGGCAGAGCTCAGAGGGTTGTGATCAGAGGATTAGAATCCAGTTGGAGGCCTGTAGTCAGTGGTGTTCCCCAAGTTCGTTACTGGGTCCAGTCTTATTCANAGTGAGGTGGATCAAGAACTGATTGAATGGCAGAGCTCAGAGGGTTGTGATCAGAGGATTAGAATCCAGTTGGAGGCCTGTAGTCAGTGGTGTTCCCCAAGTTCGTTACTGGGTCCAGTCTTATTCAACTTGTTTATCAACAACCTGGACAAAGGGAAAAAATGCAAGTTTGCTGACAACATGGAGGAGTGGCTGATATACCTGAGGACTGCGCTGCCATTCAGCAGGATCTTGATAAGCTTAAGAATTGGGCAGAAAGAAATCTAATGGAGTTCAACAAGGGCAGAGTGTAGGGTCCTGCACCTGGGGAGGACTAACCCCAAGCAGTAGCACAGGCTGGGGCCTGAACTGCTGGAGAGCAGCTCTTTGCAGAAGGACCTGGGAGTCTCGGCAGATGACAGATTGACCGTGAGCCAGCAGTGCCCTTGCGGCCAGGAGGGCAAAGGCATCCTGGGGTGCTTTGGGAAGAGTGTGGCCAGCAGGTAAAGGGAGCTGATCCTGCACCTCTACTTGGCCCTAGTGAGACCACTGGGATACTACGACCAGTTCTGGACTCCTCAATAAGATAAAGACAAGGAGCTACTAAAGAGGGTCCAGCAGAGGCCACAAAGATGATGAGGGGTCTGAGCATCTCTGTTGTGAGAAGAGACAGTGGGATCTGAGCCTGTTTAGTCTAGAGGAGAAAAGACTGAATAGGGCACCTCATTAATGTGTGTAAATATCTCAAAGGTGATGGTGCTAGACTGTTTTCAGTGACAGAATGAGGAACAATGGCCATAAACTAAATTACAAGAAGGTTCCACCTCAATGTAAGGAAAAGTGGCAAGCACTGGAACAGGCTGCCCAGGGAGATCATGGAGTCTCCCTTTCCGGAGATATTCAAAACCAATCTGGACACATTCCTGTGTTACCTGCTCTAGGTGACCCTGCCTTGGTAGGGGGGCTGGACTAGATGATCTCCATAGGACCCTTTCAAGCCTAACAATTCTGTGATTCTGTGATTTATCTGCCAAATGACTTGTGATACCAAGTGCAAGAGTCGTGAACAATTAATTCATTTATTTCCTCATTCTTTTTGCAAAATATTGATACAAAATGCATGTTTGCTTATAACTGATTAACATCAAACCATTTTAATTTCTACTGTTCTTACAGAAATCAAGTTATATACGGATTAAAAGAGTGTAATGTCCCTCCTTGTCTTCATTTCACTATGCACTTTTCTCCCTTGTCTTGCCTTCTGTTTAGGTGTTGGGGTTTTTTAAGCTCTATTATTTCACACTACTAAGACTTTGCAAATCTCAAGCTGAAAAGCGAGTTGAGTAACATGCGTAATTTTGACTCTTTAATATGGTTAAATAAAATATTCAATCTTTAGCAATCTTAATTATCTTTGAGGTTTTCTATCAAATAGTAAATCTAGTAACCTCATACTTAGTTCTTACACAGAGGTTTTCGCCATACACAAAGCTGGAAATTATCAGTCTGCCAGTGTTTCAGATATTCCTGAAATTCCTTCAGTGCTTCCCACTCAGGCTCAAGTTAGTTCATATTGCTAGACAATCACAGACCACAGAATGCATGAGTCAGAAAGGGGTGTATGGGGAATCATCTCATTCAACCTCTTTGCTAAAAGCAGTGTCAGAAAAACTAAGTTGTCCATGACTGTGTCCAGTTGTGTTTTGAGAATGTCCAAGGATGGAGACTATGCAACATCTCTAGACAGTGTTCTGGTGTGCAACCACTCTCACAGTAAAGTAAAAAATAATTTTTTATATTCAGATAGAATTTTCTGTGGTTTACTTTATGCCCATTGCCTCTAGTCTTTCAATGGGCATGAATGAGAAGAGTCTTTACACCCTGCCATTTATAAATATCGATAAGCTTTTCTTTGACTCTTCTTCAGACTAAATAATCCCAGCTCTCTCAGCCTCACCACATATGAGAAATCGTTGTAGACTTGCTCCATTAAGTTCATATCTCTGTTGTATCAGGGTGCCCAGAACTGGCACTCCAGATGTGGCCTCATAAATGCTGAGTAGACAGGAAGGATCACCTCCCGGGACCTGTTAGCAGCATTCTTCCTAATGCAGCCAGACTGGGAGGCTGCTGGCCTCCTTTGCTGCATGGGTACATTGCTGGTTCTTGGTCAGCTTGTTGTCCACCAGGACCTTTAAGGCCTTCTCTGAAAAGCTGCCTTCCAGCTGGTCAGCCCTAGTGTGTAGTGGTGCCAGGTGTTACTGCTCCCTGTGAGAAGGACTTTGCCCTTCCCCCTGTTGAACTTCATATGGTTCACTTCTCCAGCCCATCCAAGTCCCTCCCTGCATCAAGGCACACACACTAAGGTTTATCAGCCATTTTCTCCCAGATTTGTCTCATCTGCAAACTTGCTAAGGGTACAGTCTGCCCCATCATCCCTAATGACTGATCTCCATCATCACAAGTTAAAACATTAAGCAGTGCTGGACCCTGTATTGCTGCCTGGGGTACACCACTAGGGTCTGATCTCCTGCTAGTCTTCATGCTGCTGATCACTACGCTTTGAGCCTGCCAGTTCAGACAACTTTCAGTCCACCCCCACAAGCCCCTACTTCATCATCTTGTGAGCTCTTTGATAACTTATGTTTTTTGGAAGTTATCACCAATGCCCTCCAGAAACATCCCGAGCTGCTTGTGTCCTTCTGTGCTGTCCCTCCAACAGACATGAGAGTGGGACAAGCCGCCCATGATAGCTGAAGAGATGATAGCTCAGTAGTTGCACTTTACCTTTATACTAGTGAGTCACCAAATACCATCTGCTTTGCCTTCCCTTACATACAGTATTTCAAAACTAAATTTTGAACCACATTTTCCACATAATGTGCTCCAAACCACTAAACTATCTTGGTAGTCCTCTGCTGGACTCACGTCATTATGGCAATGCCTTATACTCAAGAGCCCTTTCAACCCAAACTTGAGTTCCCTCTGCCTCCAGTCATCAACCACTCCTCCAGTCCAGTGTCATTTACAAACTTGAGAAGGGTGCACTCCATCCTATCTTCCAGGTCAATAATATAATAGAGGAATGACACAAAATCAGTTCAGTGCTGGTTGATCTCTGAAGGACACTGCCCAGTCTTTTCAGTCTTTTGGAGGGATATATTTAGTTAGAGAGCTAGGCTTTAAGTGACGTGTTTTAGAATTTAAAAAGTGTATTTATTTATATATTTTTTCTATTTAAGGATCTTTTTCTGTATTTTTACTGACCCATAAAATTCAGTTAAAATATATTGCTACACTACATTTCCATTTTCAGAAATTTTGAGGAGTCTGATCAACTTCATTGTTTAAGAATTATTTGCTCTGCTCTACAAACAATTTCAACTAATATTTCTATTTTAGCACAATCAGACCTACATGATTTTCAGTTACTGGAGGTAAATTTAAAAGCTTCTTAAATACATGCTCAGTGTCTTACCATTATAAAGAAAGCTAAAATAAATTCAGATAGATAAACTACATTCATAAGTGTGAAGTTGTTAACAAGGTATATTTCTTCAAAGTCAAACGGAACAATAAAAAGAAAATCTTTACTCTGCACAGGACAAAAAGGCAGGAAATTAAATTTCACTGTAAAAGGCTTGACAGGCACTATGGTCCTTACTTGACTGCTGTACATTATGAATCTCTTCCCTATTTTGCTAATACCATCCATTACAGATGTTGAAAGGTCATGAGTCAGGCTCCAATATACAATGAAACTGAACCTATGATCACAATAAATTCTTATTGCTTATTTACCTTTGGATTTCATAATGTACTCCCATTACCTTTTCAAGTTTTACTCTGTAACCACACAAGAGACTGCATGTCTATTTTTAAATGAAAGCCTTAGAGTGGCTTCCTGACCATTCATCACACTCCATTCCTCACTGCCCCCAGTACTCACTTCAGAGCTCTCTCCTACTTGTTTTGGGTTTTTATCTTGTGTGCTATGGAAAGAGTCCAGGACATCAGCTTCATTTCAAGGACCCAGTGTTTTCCTACATTTCCTTATGCATCAAAAGGGCCGGATTCGAAAGGAGTGAAGGATGATCTGGGGCAACCTTTACATGAAATAATAATGGAAAAAACTATTTTATATATCAGTTCAAACAACTTAGAGGAAACTGGTACATGAAAGAACTGTCTGGGTGTGACCTACCTATGCATTATGCATTGGGCAACACAGGAATGCATTGTCATACTCAAGTACGACAAGCAACACCAAGAATCTATGTGGATATCCCAGTGAAGCCAGAAACCACTGTCATGAGTTTCTACTTGTGATGTCTGGACCAAGAAATATTTCATTCAAATAAAATGCAAAAGTTAAAGAAAGCTTGGGGTTTTTTCTTTAGGAGAACTACATTGCATAAGTGTCCTGAAATGTGATACTTGGGATTGACCTCCTCTTTCAAATCAGACCCCAGCTGTGCATAGGCACTTGCAGGCCTTTGACTAGTTCATCACCCATCTCTAAATCCCTCCTATCAGACCTGCATTCATATTTATGATGGATTACAGCTCAGCTATAGATGTATCACTGATTTATCTAGTATCTGTGTATAATATTGTATCCACGATTTTCCATTTCATTCATTATGCACTGCACTTTGATTTTAATGTATTGGCTTTTGTTATGCATCTGCCCACTGAGTGGGAATTTTAATTGAAAACTAAGCTTGAACTCACTTAGAATATTCAAAATTTAGCATATCATTTTATATTATCTTACAAAATTAATTACATATGATTACATATGTGTGATAAGACAGTCTGAACTACGGCTGAAGTACCACAGTGATGATAAATGACAAATTGCTAAGTTTGGGAAAAGTGACTATGATTAGACTGCCAGAGGATCAGTGTTGGAACAGTTCTGTTTAACATTTTAATTTTTATATTGAAGACATAAACAACTGGTTAATTTTCTGAAAATTTGCTGATGCTATTAAGCTGGGTGCTGCTGAGAATACTAATGAAGGCAAGGAACTTAGTTTAGATATGTGTTTGGAAAATAACAAAAGAGATTACATTTTCAAAGATGTAAAAGCATTTATTACCAAAACATCCTGCAAAATTAAAATATCACTAACAAAACCAATCTGAACAGAATTCTAGAAGAAGCACTGGAAGCAGAAAATTAGATAAATGTGAATTCTATAGTGGAAGAAAAGAGAACACATATTAGGTAACACAGGCAGCTGCTGGGAGGTAGCAGTCCCTGAGGCATAAAGATAGGTTGCCATTAGTGGGTTTACTTCTCAGATGCTAAATGGATGGTCTGTCATGTAAAAACCTAGCTAGTATCCAGGCATTCCATTAGGACACAGACTTGAAGATATTTCCTAGATTAAGAGGAGACTGGTTCATGAATAGGAAAGAGTGAAAAAATTATAAATGCACAATTTTGCTATGCAGCTGATCAATAAGGTAGTGATCATCATGTACCTGAACAGTGCAAACAACAAATTCCTTTCTATATGGCCGGTTGCATAGTGTGATTCATTTGACCAAACTTAGAGGTATGCTAAATATTATGGGTCAGTACAGACAGTGGAAAGAAGCAGACTACTATAGTACAGGATTCATTGCGCCCTAAAGCAGACATCTAAATGTCTTGACTGTAAAGGCTGGCCAACTGAGACACACATATCTAAAAATAGGTGTGATGGATCAGACATCAGCTTTGCATCCATCATCACTTCTCAGTTCAGTTCCGCTTTAATGGGCCCTGTCTGTACATGTGCATCCTGGTTATGGATCAGATCTTAAGCAGGGAATTCTGTAAGGCCAAACCAGCAGTACTCATATAAAACTAAGAGTGAAAGATCTCTCAGTAATGATCAAGGCAGAAAACACCATAAGTGCAAATAAAAAGTAATGGGGACTAGGAGAATGATCTCAAGCCAAAGTGGGTTAGATTTAAATTAGATAGCAGGAAGAAATTCTTTACTATAAGGGTGGTGAGCCACCAGAACAGGTTGCCTAGAGAGGTTGTGGATGCCCCACCCCTGGAATTGTTCAAGACCAGGTTGGATGGGGCTCTGAATCTAGTGAAAAGTGTCCCTGCCCATGGCAGGGGGGCTGGAATTAGATGATCTTAAGGTCCCTTCCAACCCAAACCATTCTATGATTCTATGAATGAAAGCTTTAGGAATATCACAATACCTAATTTTATTATCACTTTTCTGGCAGAGATTGAAAGAAATGTCTGTAAACCAAAAGAGCTCTCATACAGGACAGCTGAAACACAAAGCAAGCAAATAGTCACTTGGATTTTGTATTCATAACTAGCCACAGTCCCACACCTCCTTTAGTATTACATAGCTACACATACTTACACACATAGGCTAGGTAAACAAAGTCAAAGAACAAAACGTCTGTCATATTGTTTCTACTGAGAGAAATGAGTATTTATATAAACAGTGTTCTGTAAACAAAGATTAACAATCTTGCAATGATATGTGAAACACTGTAAAATCATAAAATATCCTCCTTTTCTCATGCTGAGTTTTTGTCATCAAGGGGATGATTTTCAAACTTATTTTAATCAGAAAAGGTCATACTGTGGTTCTGTCTATCAAGAATATTCAGACTGAGACAATTGTAGTATAAACTCCTTATATTTCATGGGTACAATATTTTCTGGTAGATACAGCCTGTATCTCAGCATTAAAACAGAAGAGTAGCTATGTGCTGACAACTCAGGGACACGGCAGAATTTCTAGAGACACTTTTACCTCCATATCTGATTTTTACATAAATAGGGCTCTTCCTGTGTCAGATATGTATCCCACTTGTTCTTTGGACCTTCACAAGTCAGTAGGAACAGCAGAGCCAATTGCTAGGGGAACCATGCTTCTACAATGTGAGGTTAAAGTAGGAGTCAAGTAGGGGAATGGAGAATGGTGATACTCCTCTGTTCTCTCCCCAGAAAGCTAATTTGATGAATGGTGTAACTCCTGAAAATTCTCCCTTGCAGCAAGAAAATAAAAGCACTTCCTCTGTTAATCACAGCCCATAGAAAGTGGTGAGATGAACACGATCCATAATCAATACACAGAGATCACACTGTGATCTTAAATCTAACAGAGACCATTATATATTACAACTGAAATACAAAATCAGCAAGGTTTAACCAGAAACAACATGTGAAATTGCCTATTGGTACAGCTTTGCAAAAAATGTGGTAAATTCCCTTCACCCTTGGATGACTCTGAATAAAAATTGCACATCTTTCAAAAAGATAAATTACAAATCTGAGGGAGACTGGTAAACCTGCTGCAGGAATCTCTTGATGGATAGAGTAACTGGTCCATGGAAGGCTAATGAAGTCAAGATTACCATATTTTATAAATTAATCTTCTGCTAGGTTTTTGACCCTGTTAGGACAGTCAACAAAAACCAACAGAACTAGGCAAGAAGAAGTAGAAGTTGTTGTTATAAGCATCTCCTAAGACTTCTACCACCATGACAATCACTGCCAAGTTTAAAAGCATTGCTGATGTACCAATATCTGTATGCAAGCATCCCTTTCAAGGCAAACAGTTTATTTTCCATTTCAATCATCTAGTTTTCTCTGCTCCTTGGTATGTAGGTTGTGCTACAAAGGAGACGCTTTCTGGTATTTCAACCAGTTCCTCTCATGATCTACCATACAGAAAATTTTTTGCATGACCTCTTAATAACTAGCTCTTGGTCCATCTTTATCTTGGGATAAAACCTGGCACGTCACCCAGCTCTAAAGCATGTCTGTATTATAGGACCACTTTGATTGCAGCTACCAGCACACCAAAGTTAAAAGAAAAAATCCTCTTGACTTTTATATCTTCCCACTACATTTCTACCCACCCCACAAGTTATATGTCTTACTTTATTAATACTGGCTTTCAGGTTTTGGGGAGAGAAGCTTACATTTAAGTCAATTACTTTGGCTGTGGCTGTGGTTTTTGTCCATGCAGACTTAAAGATCAGATCTTTTCAAGGCACCTTTACCTCATCAGTTTCAGTAAAACTGTCCTTTGTGTAAATGAGAATTGGATCAAGAGTATTTTTCCCACTGTTATACAAGTACCTATATTATTGCTTTAATCAGTAAGGCTTAAATAATTTAACACATATCACATAAATATTATAAATCAACTCCATCTGTCTGTCAGATCTTCATGTGAGTTTTCTTATGTATCAAGAAATTCTTGTTTCTATTAGTTTTCTTTTTCAGAATAAGGACATCATTTGGAACAAAATGGTAAATGCAATTCAATGTCCTTGCATTCATAATAAAAATAAACAAATATTTATTGGGAAATAATTTAATCACAAAACCGAGAAAATAATCAGAAAAACCTCATGGTTTTCCTTAAATGATGCATTTAACATAGTTTTCATAAAATTTTCCATTCCAGCCTGAAATCTATTAAATACACTTCGTAAAGAACTGTAGCAATACTGGATCCACTCAGCAACAAGAAGAAAATTCCTAACAAAAATATGAATAAAAATTCATTTCTATTTTCTTCCTGTTGCTAAATACCTCTCGAGTTAACATCCCTCACTACAGCTTCAAGCCCTACTTCTTCAAATACAGCACTCTGATCACATTTGTGCCTCTGAACTCCTTGTGGTTTAGCTGGTACTAAGCCATGCACTCCTAAAGGATTCCTGTGCTTGGAAGTTTCTCATAAGACATGGGGGTGACATTTTTCCTGATCCTTCTTGTTTTAAAACCCTGTGAAACGCCTACTTCCTCTTCACAACATTTCATCGGCCGCCTGTTGATGACTCCTTTCTCTTGGATGCCTGCCTCTCTCCTCACTGTGGGCAGATGAGAAGTCACAGAGCACCCGGAGTCAGTGGTCATGGCAGGAGAGAGGAGCTCTGGAGCAGCAGTGATGTGAGCCAAGACAGAGCATGTGCTAGCTGAGAGCAAAAAGACCCCAGCAGTGGGAAACGAGGGTAAGAGCCACCAAGGGAGGAAATGGGCAGCAGGACTGAGTTCTTTGACTCTGATGGATGTAGAAGGTCTGGAGAATTACAGAATTGGGCACGAACACCCTCAGAAAACAGTGCTACATTCCTTTTTTAAAAAAAATTCCAGATTATTTCTCTATGTTTAAAATATTTACTGGGCATCTCCATCAAGCAAGAAAATGTTTCTAATGGTATGGCATCAGCTGGTATCAGAGATGTGAATAGATGGTATCTGAAAGTAAAAGACATCTTTAGTTTTAAAGATTGCCTATGTAAAAAAAAAAAAAAAAAAAAAAAAAAAAAAAAAAAAANAAAAAAAAAAGAAAGAAAGAAAGTTTAATTGTGATGCAAAGCCGAAATGTCTAATCCTTCAGTGGAACTACTCAAATCAATCAAGTGGTCTTACCACCTCCTGCTTTGAAACAAACCCTGGTTTCCTTCTCCTATTCTAGTTGTCCAGCAGGTCACCATTCTCAGAGCAGTTTGTGAGGCTACAACACTTTAGCCAAGAACTTAACAACAGCCTTTGTGGGTTTTTTTTTAATTCTTTGCCTTCACAAGGCCCTTGAATTGTTTTATCACCGCTTTACAGCACAAGCTAAGGAAATTGCAAGATGTGTCTGAGAATGACAGCAGAGTGGAGATGTCACTGGTGGTATTTCTGTAGAGATTGACTGCACAAGTGACTAATCAAGATCAAGCAAATTGCTCCAAAAGCAACACTATTCACCAGAGACTTGGATCCATTCAAACACAATATACCAAGCATAAAACCTTGAAGTCGACCTAAACAAAGCATACTTAAATGCACTAACTTTTCTAGAATCTGATTGTTCTGATGGATCTCCCTTTTTATTTTCAAATTAAAAAAGAGGCATTTCATGATATGAAGCTTTCACAATAAAGACCAGAAAAGAGGTATGTGTAGAATTTCACAGAAGGAGAACATCCATGAGGAGATATGAACACGGAGGTGCAGAACAGGATCAAGTGATCTGTGAAGTTTTACAAGTGGTTTTCATGCTACTAGGAACAGAAAATCCTAAACATTCTGAAAATAATTAATTTTTCATTGATGGGAATGTTTAATCTTCATAAAAACAATAATTCCAATTTTGATTTTTTTTATTTTGAATTTAGTGCGGAATATAAAGAAAAGCACTGCCTTCTAAATTGAAAATAATTTTGAAAACAAAATACAAGAGCATGTAATTTCAAAAATCATGTCAAGAATATCTAAATTATCCTTCCTTGGTTTTTGAAATTAAGGTGTGGTGATAGTAATGTGGTTTCCCAATGTTTGTGACTTTGAAAGAAACTGTGCTCTGCATGAATAGTTCTCCTCACAATTTTCTTCTTATAGAGGAGCTGAAAGCAAGACCAGGAGAGCAGGATGTGATTCCCCAGCATCATAACATTTCATCCATGAAAAAGCCTTAATTGGTGAGGCCTCCCCAGGCACAGCCCTCCAGCACGTGGCAGCAGAAGCCCATCCTCAGCTCAGGTGAGGGACAGCCTGCATGTCCACAGGGCTGGCACAGAAGAGCTTCCTGGTGTGCACTCCTGGCCACTGTGCTGCCACCACACCACAGGACTCTGCTGACCTGTTTTCCAGCTTTTCTGACTGGATGTGAGAGACCAAAGAAGAGAATTTTCAATAAAGATGAAGTGGGAATGGTGGGAAATGAGCTCTCTGGACCATCTGCTGAAACCCCTGGAGAGCCAGAAGTGATGGAAATGCATTGTTACTACAGGGTTTACATTAAAATTCCCCCAGACACCCAGGGTAGTCTCTAGCTGACGTAATAGAGACCTCCACATAGGAGACATCTGCATCTACATTAGCCAGCTGAGGCTCCCTTTATACTTCACCAAAAAAAACAGGCTTTCTCTAGTATACAATTCTTTTTGTCTTAAAAATAGTCACCTAAAACAGGTTAGATGAATTTTTCCACATAAAAGTGCCTACTCCTTGATGGTACAAGAACCCTGGCACACTAGCCGAAGGGACATATCCCCAGGCCACATTTCCAAACCCAGGTCAGATGATGCCCAGAGCCCCTGTGCCTTGGACATGCCTGGGAATATCCCCAGCTTCACAGCACCAAACCCTTCTCCTGCACTGTCAGGCCTCATTGGATTCATCAACCAACTCCTCTGCTCAAATTCCTTATGGCTCAGAAGCAATACAGGAAAACAAAAATGCCAAGCCCAAGTAATTTTTTCTCACACCAGATGTCTGCATGTACAGCACTCATATGGGTAAGGTGCATTAAACACAGCAGCTTCAAAGGCCTAAAATAAATGAAAGGTGACATTAAGACGATAGAGTAAAAAGAGAGGATTACATCAGTGAATAAAGACTGAGTCTTTTGGGGCCAAAAGTTAAGAAAAGCTACACGTCTTTCTGCTATATGAAAAGTAGCTAAAATAACATTTAGAAAGGGTTAACATAAGGCAACTGTGCACCCTTTGTACAACCCTGAACCCTTGCTGCACTGGAAAGTTTCAGTTTTATTAGAATGAAACTGAAACTGGATATCTTTCATGACAGTTCAAAACAACTGTTTATAACGAATTTAGCCAGGCTTATCATAATTTTTTCTTAAGTATATTATTTGGAAAACAGAGATATTGTCAGGAATCATAATTAAGAGTTTTTTGGGCTGAAAACTATAGACAACATAACACTTTTCTTCCCATTTTCAGTTAGACTTTTCCAGTAATAGGGATAGTGATATGACAATTTAGGAAAGCTAAAATTAGCATTTTGACAAGTATTTTATGGTTCACAATTTTCATGCCTACAACACTGTACTGAGAAACTGCATTCTCTGAGAGGCAAAACAGAAAATCTTGTTCATGTGAATGTCAGATGTCAAGAACTGATTTACCAAGTACATGGTCTTTTAATAACTTCCCAGGTCACCAATTTACAGACGTTTTCAAACTCTCAAGTCTACAAAACAGGATGCTTTTGTTTCCTATGCCTGTCTTGGCAAACTGGTTCATGAAGCACCCTAGAATGCAAGAATGTACAAGGTGAAGTTACACGAGTTGCACACACAAAAACCAGTAGATGTTTTGTCTTATTTACAGAACAATCCTAATGTCACTGCAAAATATCTATGCTTTTAGGTAATTAATATACATGTACAATCCAGAACCAGTGTAATGTTTCAGTTTATTGCATCTTAAGCCTGAAGCAGATTTTTTTTCTTATTTAGTATAAGTAAACCAGCATGCCTTGAAATTTTCACTTTAGAAATAATTTGCTTATTATTGTCACTTTCAGTGACTGTTCCACTGTTGGGTTTTAGGGGCTTTGGGGGGGAGGAGGGGGCACAGGTTGCATTTATTTAATAAGAACAAAAATCCTTAAGTGAGCTGACAAACTGCTATCATGTTATCATGTCATTCCATTACAAAGGAATCAGTTTACTAACAAAGAAAAGACAACCAGCTTTTAAGTCAGACTGGGATATGTTGTAGTATTCCTGTCAGAAATGATACACATTAGGATAGACTCAGCCAAGTGTCAACTAGAAATGTGAGTACAAATCAGCACTACTCAGAAAATCCCAGTGGTAAAGTCAATTGGTTTGCTCAGACCATGCCCTAATTACAGCATGTAAACCTTTGTTGTTAACACTATTGCTAATGAAGCCCCAGCTTCACATCCCTTTAACTGGCTACTAACTCAGAAAACTAGGTAAGAACAGAAAAATGGCTTTGAAGAACCAACATATTGTTCTTTGCACAACAGTAAAACTATTTTTAGACTTGCTTAAGCCTGTAAGAATCCACCAGCCTGATCACCCTGAGGACAGCGTAGAAGGAGGGACTCCAGATGTCAGCCATACGGTGAAAGACAGAAATAAAGTGATACTCAGACAGCTCAATTATACCTGGCTGCCCACCCCCATGGGTGAAAATCTCAAGGGCATTATTTCCCCTACTGCACTAAAAAGCTGCTCCATGGCTGGATTCACAAATCTGCAGCAGGCAGCTTTTCTGCCTTCCCACACCCTTTGTCCAACATTTCAAGGACTTGAGCTCTCCACACAACCCAGGTTCAGCCCTCCTCAGTTAGAGGCAGGAAATACGCCTCCCCAGGCTGCCACTGCTTGGGGTGGCTGGCACAGAGATGTATCAGTCCTGTTAACACTGTCCTTCTGGTACAAATAAATAAACACTGCAGACACAGATGTACCATTTGATGGATAGGCAGCCATTTACTGAACTACAAGATCATTTTCATTTGCTTGCTTTTCATTCTTATTGAATACTGGAGTTGGTTTTGTTTTTTGGGTTTTTTTTAGGTGAAAGTGCTACATCATGAGTTTTCAAGGCAGTGCCCCTTAAAGGGAATTGACAACACAGTAATTAGGAAATGCACATTTAATCACGGGAGACCTGAGAGACATCAGTCAAAAAGAGCATTCCATTCTCAGCTCAGTGCCAAAGCCACTAGGTTATGAAGTACTCTGCTGAAGAAAGTTTCCCAAAGGCTCCTGATTGAAACAGCTTCATTTAATACAAAGAATTCAGACAGCTCTTTCAAGAATGCTCCCCTTGCCTCTTGATTACACTCGCATTCTGGAGTAGTGACAGCTTAATTAGTTGAAATAAAACAGTAGCAAAGCCAAGGACTGAACACCCTGCACAAAACAGCCTACCTTTGGGCAGGGCAGTGCTCCCTCCTGGGCAGGAGAGAATGCTCAAAGCTTCAGGGGCTCATGGCAGAGCACAACTCTCCTCCCCTTGCTCATGAATGAAGCTACAACACTGTTTTCAAGCCCTGTGCATCGTCACATATTGGGAGTCATGATTTCTTTCCATTTTTTTTTTATTTCAGCAAAAGCAACACAAGTGCTTTTAGATGTAAAGTAGTTTTCTCTCCTCCTAGTGAATGATGCCCAAAAGTCAGTTATCTGCCACCCTCATGGCAGATCTTGCATCCAAAGAGTCAAGTGTCTGTATTGTCTCCTTGAAAGGAAGCTAATCCAAAGGTGATATAAGGTCACATATGGCAAGTCTAGGCTCACAGCATTAAAAAAACCAGAATCAGCTCTCCTGCATTCATACTGTCCCTGAGAAACAATCAAATACAAGGACCTCTGCAGCATATCTGTAATCAGTACTTAAAACTCAAGAGTGTGTACTCCACTCTCAGAACCAGGAAGAAAAACCAGAAATTTTAAGGATCCACATTCTGTTAATCTCTTACAAGTCACATCTCTTACAAGTCTTTTGCCAGGGGTTATTTAAAAAATATAATTATAGATTACTTCAATATTTTAATTCAAATTGAGAGGTCAGTGCAACAGAGCTGAGGTTCTGCAATTCAAATCCACTGAATATTTATGTGGGGAAAAATATTTTGGAGCTGCTCCTAGAACTGGAAACTCTGTAAACACAATTAGCAAATAAACATCCACCTCCACAAAACTGCCCATAGCCCAACCGAAACACTGAATCTGAGCAAATAAAAGTAGGGTTTAATTGCTGTCCACTTAAACTCATATCTACGCTTTCCATTTATTTAAGCTGAAATGTAACTGAAATGCTACTCTTTTTACATGAGAAACTAAGAAATACACGTTTTTCAGGGCTGCATATCTATAATTACATTTCCAATAGGAACATACAGACAAATAAATAAAACAGTGAGTTGTATCAAAAGTAATTTACAAAACAGGTAGTTTCTTAATGAGAACAAGCAGTTGATGCATTTGTGTTCCATTATTAAACATGGAGGCAATCCTCAAGTAATTTTATAGCCTATGGGATCATGTTTGTTATATGTTAGGCACTTCAAAAATTATACTTAAGTGTTTATGAACCAAATGCACTATTAAAATTACACTCTAATTTCTCCCTTGGCTAATTTTCCAGAGTTTCTAAAGAAGACATATAATACCTTCTTCCCATTATATAATGCAGCACAACTGTTATTGGTGTAATAATGTCAAATTTTAATAACTTCATCATAACAGTACATTCCATATTTAAAGATTTATAGATAAGCAAACATGTTGAGACACACTACTTTGCAATTTCAAAATATTAAGCAGCCTGTAAGTGTGTGTGAGTCTGAGGGCATACACCCCACCGCTCCACTCTGATGCAGGAAACAGAAATTCATATCAGTAACAATCTCCTTAAGAATATGTTTACAGTCCCAGATGCCCCTGATATGTGAGCTCCTCCTCTTAATTTTGTCACAGTTCTTCTGGCCAGACTAAAAGACAGGTTTTAGAAACAGACTGCATTAATTTCTGTACAGAAGATGAAGAGCTATCTCAATTCTAGAAGAAGCCTCTCTCGAATTTGAAATTATTGCGAAAACAGATATCGTCTCAATATATCCAGCTTCTCAGAACCCTCATCTCTCATATCAGCCTTTAATTTTTCCTTAAACTGGCAAGCAAAGCTCCACACCACCACCCTGCTCTGACAGCATAGCACAAGCTGCTCTCCTGCTCATGCAGAAGCAGGAAGAGAAAGGCAGCGATCTATAAAGCTGTCACTGTGGAGAGCTGGAAGAGCAAGGGGCAGAAGACAGTGCAGAAGAACAGAGTGACTCGGCAAGCCATGGATTTGGGAATCACTTTCTGGGTACCTCAAACACCCCTCAAGAGCCGTAGGTGTTTGCCAACCCCCCTTAATTCACACACCCTTTATTCCTGCTTCCAGCACCAGTAGGGCACAACTGCACTGCAAGTTCCACATCACATCCACTCAAGAGCCCGAAAATTCCTGGGCAGCCACGTTTGCTCTATTTCAGCAGAGCAGGGTTTGCCAGGAAGGGTTCAGTCACAAGCATTCTGAAGTGTGCTCACAGAGGAGGCTCAAGCACTGCACAACTCTACACCTACATCCATTTACCTGCGTGTCATGGAATGACACCTGGAGTTCATAGTTCTTCAGCATCCATCTATGCTTGTACAAATGTTTCAAGGCTAAATGGACCGCGGGCAACACATCTGCCGTTAGGTTTTTCTGATCAATCAGGCAGCTGTTGGGTAAAAGCCCGAGAAGAGAGAGGCGAGTCCGATTCAGCTCCTCAGAGCACCTAATTATTAGTAACACAAACAGCATCAGAGTGTCTAGTTTCCAGCTCCAGAAAACCATCTTTTTTGGTGCTTTTCTTCTTTTTCTTTCTCTTCCCCAGCAGTCCACATCCCTGAAGAGAAGGCCTTAGATTTCCTGGCTGCCCGACATTTTGTGGCTTTCCTTTGCTTCAGTCAGCTGTGTCCCTCTAAGAAAGCAGCTAATTGTCATTAAAGGATAAAGACCTCTCTACGACTGGCTTTTCCAATTTGGACAGTAATCCAGCTCACAGCAGTGCTGTGAATCAATACTTCACAAGAATAATCTCTAGGCAAATTGCTCTGCCAAGTCTAATTTTAAACATGTGTCATTTTAAACATTCTGTAGGAGAAATATTCAACCATAGGTGACAAATCAATACACGAACTCATATGATTCCTTTGAAAATAGGTATTCTAGGGGTTGATCAAATTGGTTGCATACTGAACTCATATTTGAGTTGCATACAGCAACCTGTATGCCATTGGGTCAGAAGATTGCTTCAGTTTGTTTTATCTTTCACAAGCACATTTTCTATTGGCTTCATACATATCAAACAGAGAATATGAAGTCTTGCATATCGATAATGTTTTATATACTTTTAGTGCAAAAGCTGCATCAGCTCAAAGCTGTATATCTTCTTCCTGGTTCTGCTTTTTTGTCAGAAACCCCATGCTTCCCTTAAAATCAGTGGTAGTTGTGAGAAAATTCAGCATTCAGGCCTGCTCCTCCCATCTACAGTCATATAGCTTTTGACAGGCATTTCACATATTGTTGTAGCTAGCTAAGTAATTTCAACACACTATTTGCAGTTTTCTAAGTAATATGCCAGGCTACGAAATGGAACGGATGCTGTACACGCAGAAATGCAGAGAAAATAGTAATGCTGGGGAAAATCTTCCCTGCTGCTAATCAAAACTCACCAGGGTGAGAAGGGATTATACACAGGATCACCACAGCATAGAAGGACCTGCACCTCGGCTCCCCAGGACTCGCAGCCTACCTCACCCCTCGGACAAGCAGCATCCTCCCTGCCCCTTTTGCAGCAGAAATGCCACTGTCCTCGTGGAGCAGACCTGGCTGACCCCTCTCCTCCATTCAAGCAGCCAGCTCTTCCCATCCTCGGGAAGCCCTCTACACCTACTGGAATGCTGTCACAGGCAAGGGAAGGAAACACAAGGGCCAAGCCTAGGGGCACAGAGAGGAAGGAAATCTGAGAGATGCTTGCTTCTCCGAGTAGAAAAAAACTCTGATTTTCAGCAAGTCTCATTATTCATGCAGCTGAAAAGCAAATTGCTTTACCATCTTGTGGAAATTCAAGGTTTCAAAAGAATTCCCTGTGCCAAGCTGGGATGGAAACCCAAAACCTCAAAGGTTTTCATGGCTCAATAATCTGAACGGAAAACAAATGGAAGGGCTCATAAGCAGAAGGTTAATTTGGTATAAATCAAATTTGAAATTATATGTTCAGAGCTTGGCAATTTATTTTGTGAATGGCTGACATTTAAAAAAAAAAAGAAAGCATTGGTTTGCTGCAGAAAGTAAGAGTAGCTTGCCTAATTTTAATTTTAAAAACACGGCATTCCAGGTCAACAAATTATTCTGAAACTGACATGCAACTAAGAAGTTTTTACAGAAAATCTCCACATAAATTCTAGTTATAAACATTCTAATTTATAATTACAATATATATGCCACACGACATGAGGGCATGGAAGTAAATAGATAAATCAAATTAAAACGAGGAAAATAATAATGTATAAATAAGCAAAAAATGTCTACCTTGGGCCCAGCAAATAGCTCCAAGCAGGAGATACACTCAATAAATCACTAACTGTCCACAGTGACCCTTCTGCCAACACACCTGTGCAACTGGGTAGACAAGAAAAGAGCCCAATGCATTCTTACACACAAACACAAGGTGAAATAGAAATACCTTTGCTTAGGGTGGAGAAAAAACCTTGCATAACCTTTGCTTTTTTTCATCATCATTGCCCATAGTCAGAAAGCAGCAAGGCTGCATGGAACCCTTTCTTGTAGGGAAGGAGATACTGACCTTCTTCCTGTACAAGGCTATGGCCAAATCAAGTGCAGTAAGATCAAAATTTATTATGGATATTTCCTAGACCAAGAAATTTAACACATTGTCTGGGCACAACACAAAGTGGGAAGCACACTCTCATAGCACAGTCTGCATAGCAACAATTTAACACAATTACTTAATAGGTATTTTCCATTCCTAAGCCTTATGATTCTATAATGTGATCACTGAAAACAGATTTTTGAAACATTTTTTCAACTTAAAATGAAATTCTTCCCTGAGCAGACGGACAGTAGAGGCCAAGATGTTGCTTAAATCCCATTTAATACCTTTCTTAGAGGCTTAAATGGGATTTTGTTGGTACATAGCCCTTGGACCAGCCTTCCTCACCAGAATTATTTCAGCATTCACTACACTAATGAAGAGGAGAGGAAAACGGGAAAACTGCCAAGCCTCAGCAGCTAAGGTGCTCACTTCTTCCTATGCCCAAATCTTCTCACCAGCTAAGTGAGAACATGGGGTTCCATTGAGTCATAGCTTTGGCTCATAGGTAGGTAAAAAAAATGTTGTTTGACTATCCAATACCCTCTTTAGCATTTAGAAAGACACAAATCTACCACCACACCTCACTGAACTTGCTTAGCCAGTGCCTTTAAATTCATGAGTGCAATGGCAAATCAGAGGCTATGAAATAATTGTCAGCACCATATGGATGGACACACATTTAAGGGAGCATCACCTTATTCTGTAGATCCATGACCAGCTTCAACCTAGACCAGTCTTTTTCTCTTCTGGTGCTACTTCTGTGTTCCCTCAGCATTGCTGCATTTAACCAGTGCCTGGCAAAGGAGCAAACACGATTATGAACTACAGCAGTCTCCTGCCAGTCGTGTCCTGAAAATCTGCTTCCTGACAGAAACATTTAACTATCTAACCAGCCAATTGTTTCTTATATAGCATTTTTATTGCCAACTAATCCTGTAAAACTTGCATCAAAACAAGCCCGTGTGTTTTCATTTTTATGAATAAAATAGCTATATTTGCCATGCTCATGATTGATGATACAGGTATAATCTCTATTTTCAGAACAGCATCTCCTGAGGCTTATTACCTACAAAAGCATCATCTCTGTTACACGTTTGAAGAGAGTCTTTCAAGTAAGCTTGCCCAACACCCTCAAAATTTATTACTAAAATATAACAATGCTGAAATTTTAAGATGATAAATTAACTCACTGGGTCTTACATCCACTTCTCAAATGCGAAGCATTTGAAATAGCACTAATTTTGAAACTTGATTTTAGTGTCAGAAAAAGAAGGCCATTTGACTCTAAATACTGCCTTCCACACTGTTTTGGGGAGTTTTACCAAAGGTCAATCACTGTTGCATTAAAGTAGCTTTTGCAAGATTTAGCTGAAAACCTTAGGACAGAGCTGGTGACCAGATGACTCACTGTTGGCATCTCCTTTGTGAGTTCCACACAAACTGAGTAATATTCAGAGAGGGAAACTGTAGGAGGAAATTGTGCTCTCTCGTAGAAGCACAATCCCTGAGAACTTAAAAATAGAAAAAACTCCAAACACCTGGCATAAATGTGTCGTCCACAGCCAACACTTTCCAAAGGCAAAAGGAGAAATCTTTTCAGTGTTGTCTTCCTTGCCACATTATCCTCCAATTTTATAACATTTAAAATTCAGTTCTCAATCCCCTGATAAGTATTTCTGAACTGTAAATCACTTAAACAGTTATTAGTTCATGTAAAAGCTTGATTATAGACTGTATTAACTGTGTTAAAGGCTGGCTATATATTTAAGCTATATGTCACCTCATGCCTCCCACACGCAGCTTCCTCCCCCTTGAGTAACACCCATTAACATTTATAGGATGTACTAATCTGTTAGTTTTTTTCAAAGCAGGTTATCATTCACCCTTTCTTGTCCCACGTGTCTCTGCTCTTGTTGTTTAATCGCTCAGTGTAATTAGAGTACAGAGCACTCACATATCTTAAGAAACCTTGGTAATGTACTGGAAACCAATACATTTCTTGTGGAAGGCAACTCCTGTTCTGACATTGGGACCAAGCCTCTGCCTACTGCCGAGAGCACCTTCACTATCAAGACACTACTATCTGCCGTAACATGACCCAGATTTTTAAGAAGCTGGTATCCAGATAAAATTATTTGCCTCCCATAACACCATCCAAATGTGCAGACTATCTACCTCAACCTGTCCTACAAAGTCTGACTAGATTTGCTTGTAGCTAGAGGGATTCACTCTGAGACAGCCAATAAAAATTTAGTTTTGCCTCAAACCCTAGTGTCTCACTCCTTGAGTGTAGGCTGAAAATCTCTCTGGCTCCTTTCCCTCTTTCCCAGCAGTGCAACACAGAGATCAAATTAATTTCCTCCATTCTGAACAGAAGGCTTGAAGAAAAGAGATAAAATTACAGAAAAGAGATAAAATTATATACTAGTATGCACAGCAACGGTGAGATTACTCCTGAAGTAATGGATGAAATTCTAGTGGCAGCACTTTGAGAATGAAGATGACAAACTGCAAAAGATTGAGAAGAAAGACACAAGAATGCATAAAACGCTGAGAAAAAAAAACCCACAATCAGCAATTATTTCTATCTAGTTTAATGTTCAGAGGTGGCTTAATCTGTAACTTGCTCTATAGTGGATGAAAAAATGATTTCTAATAATACCAAACTTTTGAGCGGTTAAGGAAAACACACTTTCTATCCTTCAGTAAACTATCCCCTTTTAACAAAATAACCTTTGTTAGATCTGGTAAAAAAGATGTTTGCTGCTGTAACTACAGTAAGGCTTCTGCTGACACTGAGATAACACCTCCTGATACCCACCAGTGACAGAATTGTTCCAGCCATATAGACCTGCCTTGAGTAACAAGGTCCTAGGGACATTGTACTTGTACTCCCACCATGTCACTCCTTTTGTTTACTTCATACAAGTTGTTATTTTTGCCAAGGTCAAACACATCATTTTCAAATGTGTGTTAATTATAAAAATAACTATTTTTGATGGATTGTTTTTTAAAAATACCCGTACCTTGCATATTTCTCAGCTACAAGATCCTTGAGATGTGATAATCTAATTTAAAAAGATATTTAATACTGCCATTGATCCTGAAAGGATTTCTATCCCAAAGGCTGAGTGAAATCAGCATTTTATTCCACCAGGCAATTTGAAACTGTAAAGCAAGTAACGATGAGTGCCTTTGTTCTTAATTAAAAGTGGCAATTCTAGGTCTCCTCCTCATAGAAGCACTGCATTTTCAGAGGTGGGCTGGCTTTCTAAAGTGCTGAGCATTCAGCAATTCCCACTGTTGTTGACAGAAAATGCAAATCATTCCGTGCTTTTGGGAAGCAAATCTTTAGTTCAGGGACCTAACTAGAAACTCTTTTTTTAAAAAAAAAAAAAAAAAAGTGATGTGGAGCTGATACTATTAGCATGCTTCACAGCAAAAAATGAGGAGCAGAGGGGAGCTTAGCTAAGCTTAAAGATGCAAAACTTTTTGTATCACTTTATATACAGGCAGCTATTGGAACTTAATTTATTTTGCTACATTGCATAAATTTTTGCTGCCACTAGTACATCCCTCCAGATTAGATTCTCATCAACAACGTGGAATTTTGTCCTGCTTATAATTTTTAGAAAAAGTGGATGGGGAAAAAAAAAAAAGAGGAAGTTGGCTTTCTCTCTTGATCAACCTCCTGTAAATTATTAATACTTTGGGCTTGCCAAATTCACAGGGGAAAATAGAAAGCAAAACCCAAGGTGCTTCTACAGAACTTTAAAATTATATGGAAGACTCCACAAAAACACAGAGCTTAATATTTTTATACCATATGTGTATACTAAAATATACCTACAGGGTGCTAGTAAGATAAACATGAGTGCACATCTGAATGGCAATGCTTGAAAAATGTTTTGTGTTGTATTTTATACCACACTAAGTGTTAGTCTGTCAAAAATTGTCCGTTTATATAGAGTACAGATATTACAGAAAGAGATTTATTCTTTGCTACAAAAACACTTAATTCCCTGTGAAAACAGGAGCAGTAAACAGTGGAAAGGAAGTTAATTAGCATCCCAAAAGGGGCCTCTTACTACTTCTCCCTGGAGGTTTTGGATGTAAAATGGTTACTTAGACACCTATTGTGTGTATGAATCTTCACATAATTCTGTAGTTCAACGAAGCTGCAGCAGAAGCTGAGGCCTACCCTAGGTAAATGGTAAATTAGAATACATAACTACTTTAAGGACATAAAAGATTCAACAAATGGATTCTTTTAGAGACATGTGGTGGTGATTATTTGATAAATAAAAGAGATTACGGAAATAACTTAATCGGACAGACACGATAAATTCCTCTGATGGGGACTGTGGCAAAAAGGGTCTTACAAAAAAGATGGCAGTAAAGAAGAAAATCAGTTCAGCCAAGAATTCAAAAAAGGTTCTGCAGAGCCATCTACTCAGTGACAGAGCACATGTGCCTGGCAGACCCAGCTTGCAAAAAAGCAAGCATACAAGGTTTTCACATAAAGTCTGTGACAACCTGACAAAGTGAAGAAGTTTTCTGATTCCATCAGGATCCAACCCATCAGAGTCCTTCACACAAGGGAAGGATCTCCTAGACAGCCATAAAAGTCAGAAAGCCTTGATCTCCCTCTTTTGGTGACGTCCCGAGCCTGTAGCAGGGAGGAGGGCGATGTATGTAAAAAAAAAAAAATCGGAGCTGCTGCTGTCACAGCTTCAGTGGCTGCAGGGGTAGCAGAGTTTAAGCTGGAAATAAGCAAATCACAGAGAAAAGTTGTCCAGGGACATGGATTTTGGGGGATCCTTAAGACAAGATCGAAAGGTTTTCTGAAGTACATATTCTAGTTTGCGGCAGAGTGGGCAGAAATCCCCAGCTGAAATACATGGTCTTTATTATAAAATGTGGATAATCCTAATGGTCCTCTGATCTTAGAACTCATTAATTATTTAAGGAAAGTGCCCTGGCCATAGTAGGAAACCTAAGTTTCCTAATCCTATCACTCAAAGTTGTGATGTTCACTTTAAAGCAATTAGTCCATTATCTGAGCCTTCATCTCTCAGAAGCCCCAATAACAGCAATTTGGACAACCCTGCTGAATTAGCCCCCATATTCTTCATTCTTTGTGAGTACAGTTTTCAGGCAGAAGGTGGATATTTGTCTTTGTTAGCTTTCCTCTTCACATTTGAGAAAACTTGTTTGGAAAATATTATGGATAAAATTGTCAGAAATAAACACAGATTATAATGAAAAATTAATGGCACAGAAATTGAGCATCAATCACTGACTTAGCAATGAGATTACATGGCTATTCCATCACAAGGGGAAAAAATGAAATTAAAAAAAGTGTTTGCCAGTCAATATGTCCCATTTCCACTCAGCAGGCAGCATCAAGCAATCCCCAAATCCAGTAGATCTTATCCACAGCAAAAGCCTTTGTGGTAGAGAAATCCCTTCTTAGCAAAGAAGGCATCCCCTAAGTGTCAATGGCATGGCAAGGGGAGACGCAAGGCGACTGAAAACGTGCCCCCTATTCTTAGGGGCACTGCCTTCTTTAAGTCATAGCAACAGGGTAGCTGAATGAGCTTGCTTCAGGAGTCAGGCTACTGGGCCATTAACTCTGAAGCCCAAGAACCACAAAAGTACTGCAAATCTCATTTATAGCTCAGCTAGACCCACAAATCAGAGAACAGTGCATCTGGCTGCTGCAAAGTTTGAGGCTCTGTCACTGATTTAGTTCCAAGATTCCTAGTACAAAAATACAAAATGTGCTGTATGTGCACTGCACCATCTCAGTTCAGAACCCCACAGTCTGAAATAGGCTTCCTNGGATGGGGAGGAGGAGGAGGAGGACTGAGGGTGGGGGAACGGGCTGAGCGGCGGAAGAGAGCCGAGCCCCTCTCAGTCTGGCCGCATCCCCCGGCGGCAGAAGCCAAGGCGGGAGGAAAAGATTTGCCTCTCTCCGCTTCCTCGGGAGCCTCGGGGTCTCCNGTGTATCAACAGACATCTCCACAACACTGAGTCACAGAGAACTATCACTGAGCTCAAAATACATCTCCGCTAACCCCAGCTGCCCCAAAAATTATCCACGTCAAAAGGAATCATGGGGGGTTTTCCTGTTAACTTTCACCTCTTGATTGCTTGAGCCAGACCTCTGCCTGCAATGGTTCAGCCTTTCCTAAGGAAAAATATCTCCTTTCTTATCGTAGCAATGGCATCCACTTGGGTTTTCATGAAAGACCTGTTTGGTTCCCAGATTCTACAGTTTGCTCAAAGGCATTATTATTCTGCCTTATGCCATGAAAATGTCCATAAAGCAATGAAACTGAAAGCAGAGAACAAATCTTAATATGCACATGTATCACCATACTCAGATTACTAATGCAAGGTGGTGTTTTGCAGCCTTGATGTGCAATACTATTTATGATGTCATTCTAAATAGTTACATGTATTTAATTAAAACAATATAAATAGCGTGTCAACAACTTTCTTTGTGAATGCTATCATTAAATCTCTCTCATCTAGCTCCTTCCTCTCTATTTTCCTCTTGCAAATATTTTCTTCACAGCTATCACCAGGATATTACACCCCATCTTTTCCACAAACTTGAGTAATTAACTCTGGCTGATAACTATATAAGAGGACAGGGCCTTTCTACTCTTCCTTCAAATGCAAATAGATACTATTTCCTATATTTATTCCAAAAATTAGTTTTTCTGTGCTGGTGGAGTGGGTTTGGCATTTGAATCAAAAGATTCCATAACGGTGTGTTTTGCAGTATGCATAGGATAAGTTATACAAGAAATTGCAAGACATATGCCAGAAACTGGCTTTAATCTCTTTGCAGAGATATTTAGAGGATATACATTCTGCAGGTCTGGGATCCGCACCCAGAGGAGTGGGTGCAGTGAATACATGATTTCTCTCCTCTCCCCACCCACATCTTAACATCAGTGGAGAAGCTAGCATGGAATTAACATAAACACTTAACTTTTAGATTCTTCCCTCCAAGTTTACAAAACTCCAAAGCAAGAGGAGGTTATGTCGTCAGCAGAGTCATGTTACGCGGAAGTCAAAGGGGACACTGACTATTTAAAGAAGTATGTCCCTTCCAAGCAGAGTGTCACCAGCAGAGCAGACAGTGACTGTCACATACACACAGTGTAGTGCATTTTAATGCCTCACTCTCTGCAAATATCAGACAGCACAAGTATTTAAAGGTAAGAAATTACCCAACTGCCTCAACATATGCCAGACACATGCTCACCTGACGAGGTGAATGAAGAACAAACGTCTGCCAGCTCTGTCTGCTGTTAACTGTACCCTCTTTCAGACCCTGACATCTCCTGTCTATTCAGCTGTTGCCTTCAGATGACCACAACACCACCTTACAGGTCCCACTGTGATCACTCCAGAAATCAAAATAAGACTCCAGACAATCTAGTGCTCAGAGTACTCACAAGCATGACAGGGCTCACCCCCAGAGACCCCACCTGACTTTGGTACACCATGCTTTCTCTTGCAAATCCAGGCGCTGTTGGAGGGACATGGATCAATGCCTCCTAAGACAGAGGGTCTAACCAACACATCACATGCACTTCTTTAGGGGGTGGGGGTGCCCCTGCTCAGTCCTGAGCAGGGACATAATAATAATATAATAATTCTGGAGTTAATATTATTAATAGAATATATTAATACATTAATAATATAATAATTCTGGAGACATAGTAATTCTGGAATTTTTCAGACAGCAACCAGTAGCCGTTTGTGCCTCTCTGAGAACCACCTTGCGGAGCTCCAGTAGACAGACACCTTATTCTGTACCACTGTCACAAACGTGCTCTCCCGTTTCCAGAATGTGTTCCCCACACTTAGCAGAAGTGAATAGTTCTCTTGCTTCCACTTGCGAGAGCAAGACATGAGTGGATTTTGTTGACAGCACTCATGACTGGAATTTCTGGAAGAGGCATCTTTATTTGGGGGCTCAGGGTCCTTTGAACAGCTAGTAAGAATGACTCAGACAGGTGCACTGCCTTTCTTAAGCTTTGAGAATTTTACTGAAAACACACACTTTTTTAGTAAAAAAGAAGAAGGAAACAAAGATAAAGTCTACACATACTAGACCTAGACTGTAAATTCTTATCAGATAAATTAGGAAAGACACTTCCTACTTATTTACAGAATAGAAAAAGGCAAATATGTATCAAATATCAATGAGCTCATTTTTTCCTTCAGATTTTGTGGAGTTCTGTGCATTTTCCAGAGCTCATCCCTCTATGCCAACCTGCTATTTAAAGGTATTAGAATGTATTATTTCACAAAAATGAGATTATATCATGATTACCACAAGGTGTTGTAGTTAGAGAAAATTAAACAATCTCATCCCCCCAGTACAAATATTCTTTCCTCTTTGTGATAATATACCCACTTACTTCAGGAAGATTATTTTTTTAGCTTGTCAAGACTCACTTTGATTTTCAGAAACAAGTGCTTTCTTGACTATACACGTTTAGATTCAAAACAAACTGATACTTGCAGCACTGCTCCTACAAGAAATCAGAAAATCCAGTGCATATTTGAGGGAAGATGTGCAGATGTAGAAGGACAGATATCCAACTTCCATTAACTTCCCTTGCCTTCTTCCACAAAGCTTCTTCCTCCAGTTACTATATAGTCAGTTTTTCCCTGATGCAAATCAAATACTGTTGAAATTTATAATAGGGTCCACTAGAATGATTAATTCCTTTATTTTAGGGTTATTCTGGTCTTTTCCTCCAACAGACGTGTGTCAGGGTGCTTAAGCTGAAATCATCTTTCCTGATTTATGTGCATCTTGAGCTGCATCTAGTGTTTGCAGAGGGTTTTCTTTCATTATTTTGCAAAATATTACTTTTTCAACCAACTAAAGCAACAATCACAGGGATGGAAAAAAAAAAGAAGAGCTATTGTATCATGGTTGTTGATCTGAAGCCACAAGCTATCAAGCACCTTTAACTTCTAGGACTTGGTCCAAGGGTCGCTGGAATCAGTGCATTTGCTGCCATTAATTTCAATGGGGTTTGGAGGAGACTCTTTAGAGATCACTTGATAAATTTTGAGTTTCTAAAATAACACAATTATGAAATTTTGCCCAAGAGTCTCATCTAGAGAAAGACTCCCACTCTCACTGAAATGGGCAGCACAAAGTAAAGTCACTTAGACCAGAGTTCTGCAAATGCCTACATTTGAGCTTCGTTTTGTTGGCCAAGTCTGCATAGGAATACCCAAATAGATGAAGACATGCTCATGAAGTACTAAAATAGACTGGATCAAGATCACATTCCAAGCACATTTAAAGATCAAAAAATACCCAGAACAGAAGCCTCTACATTTCTGTACATGATGTAACCTGTGGTCATATTTCATAACAAAGATGTAATTCACACAATCTTGACTGAGACATAAACTAAACATTGTACTTAAGTGCTTAATTCAATTTAAATGCATTGAAAAACACTAGAGCTGCTGCTCATGTCCTCAAAGGTTAACGAGTTCAAGTGCTGACAAACAACAGTTGACCTCAGAAGGCACACTGCAGCTCTTCAGATGGTTGGTCATAAAGTAAAGGCACTATAATGCTTCCTTATACAAACCAGAGCTATCAAGCCAGCTAGAATATTCAGTTCAATCCTGACAGAATGAACCTGAATGCACAATAAAAAATTAAAAAAATCTAGTCTGTTTATTTTCATTATTGTTTTTCACAAGCACTTTGTTAAAGCATTACAGAAAATTGCAAGGATCAGACTGCAAAAATGAGGGATTTTGGAGAGACACAAGAAAGAATACATGAGTTAGGAAATCACTGCCATACATTTCCTAAGCATTATAAATATACTGCAATTATTTCTCAAGCTATTAAAAATCCCATGTGTTCAAGGCTCTACATTCTCTCTTTCAAGAGCCAACAATGTCATAAGCACCACCTGTGAAGCCCTGAGAGGGAGAACTACTCCCTGGTCTCTGATTATGCAATGATAAGGATCCAGGCCCTTCAGGCATATCTACTTATTGGCAGCCTCAGAAAATAGGCTGAGAATCAAGTGGGCATGATGAGCCAGCTACCTTCCTGCTTACCGTAAGTGCACTGAAGGAAAAAAGTAATGTCTGAGCCGAGTGAAAAAGTTTGTGCTGCCATTAGGTATTTAATGGCTATTCCAGACATTTGTCCATTCTGTTTGGGTGCAGTCAATCTAGCACTCTTTATGGACGCGAACTTATTTACTTGTCACTATTAAGCACGCAATAATGATCCAACTGTACTCCAAACATATACATATGCCTGACTTAGCATTCCATAACCATGCATTTATTAATTGCTTAAAAGCATGCAAAGCAACACAGCAAGCTGGCAACATGACCCTGATTTCTCATGCCCCTGGAGTTCTAAACAGTAAAAATGCAATTTTTAAGAAACTGATACTCATTCCAGAACAAACAGGGTAATTTTTTTCCTGAATATTTTTATAACTACCTAGTGCAGAACCCAAAATCTCTATTAAGAATGTCACAATATTTTGACTGCAATAAAGTGCAGCACCTTACTGATTAAGATATTACTGTATGAAGAAGGGACATCCTGCCTAGGCTTCTCTAATTCCTATGCATATGTTATTTTGTAGTAATTCTATCCAAGGGGAAAACTAATATAGAATAACATAATGAAAACAGGATTAGGAGACCTGTGATTTTTTCCTAACATGCATCTCACTTTATGACACAGGTAATACCATTCAGAAAATCCCCCATAATTCTTTTCATTACAATTGCAGAGTTCCCTGAAATTCATTTTTTTAAGGAAACAAGCAGCTACTCTAGGTTGATCTTGCCCGTATTCCCTGTTAGTATCTAGTCTTGTTCACACAACACAACAGGATGGCAGCCTGCTCCTTCCTAAGTGACATCTTCAGCAGTATTGCCCTCCATGCATTTCTGCTCAGAGATATCTAAAAAAAAAAAACCCACTATGACAAATTTATGTCAATAAAAAGCAGCCACCCTGGAAGGAGAGGCATTTGGTAGTCATTTCAGGGACGGAAACACCGTCACGAAGCAGTACAGCCTGTCATTGCTGCTCTCAGCTTGTTCCCCTCGGACCCTGAGAACCGAAGGGGAGCAGACAGGGACTTCCTGAAATTGCAGCCGGCAAGATTTTCAGCAGTCACTTGCTTTACCAGGGGTTGTCTTGGAAGCGAACCCCGGCCGCCAGCATTACACAAGAAGCGACTGCCATCTTCAGGGGAGCCCCGGTACCGGACCCGCGAGTATCCTCCGCAAACACACCGGTACTGAAGTTGTGACAAAAACCAAACGCAGTTGTGGGCGGGCGGTAGTAGCAACCAGCTCGACAAAGCCCTCGCCTCGCTCCCTGCCTCCCTCTCCCAGGTAAAGGGAGTGTGTTTCCTCGCTCAGCAGAGCTCTCCGCTCTCCCAGCCCTGACGGCTGGCCGCTGGCAGCGCTCCGGAACGGGGGCAGGCATCCCACCGCGCTGGCAGCGCTCCGCGGGGACTGGCACTGCAAATTTAGTTCTTCCCGAGAAGCGAGCGCCTCCGCGCCCCGCCGCCGCTGGCGCCCGCCACGCACCCCCGGGCGAGCGCTCAGCCTCTCCCGCCGGAGGGCAGGGACGGGGTGAACCTCAGCGAAACCCTGCCAGAGTCTCCCCTCCTCCTCCTCAAGCTACGGCTGCGATCGCTGCCCTTGGCGTCCCGTCGCCGCATGGGATAAGCCGGGCTGGCAGCGTGAGCCCGTTGGCGGAGCGGGGGAGCGGAGCGCCCGGTGTGCATCTGTTGCTGAGCGGGTGGCGGCTGGCAGAGGGATGCGGCCGCAGCTTCGCTGGGCGAGGCAGCTTTCCTCCCACCGGTGTACGTGCGTGCCAAGGGCAGCGGATCCCAGCCACCGCCACCGCCAAGAACCCCCACCGCCCGGGCACCCGTCCGGGCCCACCCCCGCGCTGCAGGCGACTCCCGGACTGGGGCGCTCCTGGGGCGGCGGGACAAGCCCCAGCTGCCGGGGCAGCCGCTCCTGATAATAGCGGGCGGGCAGGATACGGCCCACCGGCTCCACGTCCTCCCCCTCCGCCGCCGGCCCCTGCACATCTGCCGGCAGCCCGCGGGGCCGGGCGGGCAAGGCGGTTCGGAGGNTGACCGGCATCAAGCCCATGATGGAGATCGGCGTGGTGGCGTTGGGGGGCAGCCCGGCCGCCCCCCTGGAGCTGGCCCGCGACGAGCCCCAGCCCGGCGGCACCCAGCCCAGGCACAGGAGCAGCAGNCCGGCGCGGGCGGCTCCGCGCACTCTCCCCGCCCTCCCCCGCGCACACGCGGCACGCAAACACGCTCCCACTCGGGCTCGGCACCCCGCACACGCACACGCGCAGCCAGCCCGGGCCACGGCAGCTCTGCGGCACGCAGGAGCGGGGCGTTTCGCTAGAGCAGAAGTCGTGGGGTTTTGGTTGTTTTTTTTTTT
>VWZV01002639.1:60624-150847 GCA_013397155.1 Irena cyanogastra | reverse complement strand
CCCCCCCCCCTCCGCTCAGGGAGGGACAGCCCCTCTCAGGCGCGGGGGGGGGAGTCGAGCAGCCCTCATTGAACACTTCCTTCCTTCCCCCTCCTCCTCCTCCTCCTCCAAAAGGGTGAAAAGGAAAAAAAAAAAGGATGCTCCGGCAGAAAACGCCGAAGAGGAAAAAGCCCCCCCTAGAGCCGGGGAGGCGGAGGAGGGGAGCGGTGCCGAGCCGGGGCGGGGGTGCTAATGCCGCATTCCGCGGGAGCCGGGGCAGCCCCCGCCGCGGGCGCGAGGTGCCTCCCGCGCCTTTCCTCCGGGTCGGGCAAAGCCGCCGGGCGGGATGCGCGGCCGGGGGCAGAGCAAAGTGTGCGGCGGCGGGGGCCGGACCGAGCTCCCTCTTCACGGCATCAGCGTTCGCTGCCTGTGGGTCGGGCACCTTCTCCAGGTGGAGCTGCCAGGGCGGGCGCGGGGAGGTGCGAGCTGCGGCCGCTGCCCATCCGCGGGCACGGGAGGCCGGCGGCAGCCGCGGCCCGCGCGCTGTCCCCACGCGCGACCCGCCTGGCACACGCGCGGACCCCGCTGGCAGCGCTGCCCGGCGCGGGCGGCTCCGCGCACTCTCCCCGCCCTCCCCCGCGCCCACCCGGCACGCCAACACGCTCNATTGGATAGGTGATCTTCAAACTTCATAGGTGATATTGGCCACAGAGTATCAATACATAGGAAATATCAGGAGAAAAGTTAATCTAATATACAGCCCCAAAATTCAGCCAGTTTTTTTCGTGGGGTTTTGGTTGTTTGTTTTTTTTTTAAAAAAAAAAAAAAAAGAAAGAAAGAAACGGGGTTTTTTTTCCCCCCCAGAATTGGCGGCTTTTTGGGGATCCTGATACTGCTCGGGTTACCAGGGGGGAAAAAACAAAAAAATGAGAGAAAAAGACAAAATTAGAAAAAAAAAAAAATTAAGGCTGCGACAGGACTCTGAGCTTCCCCAAGGGCTGTCACATCCCTGTGAATTCCCTGTGAATAGCCTGTGGGAAGCGAGCCCTTTCCATGCCTGTTCTCCCAAGTAGCTGTCTCCACATCTCAGTGGCTGTGGGGCATATCCCATAGACAGTCCATGGCTTTTTGCGTTGCTTCCAGGCTATCTCCCCACCTCAGGGAACACGTTCACCCTGCCCACCCACATCCGTGGTCTGCAGAGTCCCAGAGCAGCAGTTCAGTGATCTGTTTCATCTCAGGTAGATCCCCTACAGGAGGTGGTACAGGCAAAATGCAAAACTTTTCTTAACCCTGCCTTAGGCACCCCACTTTCTACACATATTCATAGATTTTCTGAGGTCACTCCAAGCAAACCTTTGAAGATCAACCTAATACATCTAATTTATATTACACAGCAATGGCAGCATGTCTGCAATAAATTGGGAAGAATTTTCATGGATTAATACATTCTAAGATTATAAGATCTGACCTTGGGCTAAAAGCCCTCAACCAGTAATTTCATAACATTTGTTGCATTACAGCCTTTCACTCAGAATGATATCTAGCAGTGTTGACTTTAAGGCATCAGTAATGAAGAGTCCATCACATCTCTTGATAAATCATTTCAATCATTAATTAGTTTCCTAAAAGGTGCATTTCATATTCAGTATCAATTTATCTTATTCCAACTTCCAACCACCAGTTCTCATCATACCTTTATTAGCTTAAGGGGATGTAGTATCAGTGATCTTCTCCCACACACAGGGGATGAGATTAATCACATTTTGCTTTTGTAAAATAATAAGGCCAACTTTCCCTCACCTCAAGGATCATTCCTGGAGGCACTTCCAATGCACCTTTCCTTTTTCCACATGATGTTGAGCTGGCCCTTCTGAGCCTGTGACCTGCCTGCCCTGGGCCATAAGCTGCAACCTCAGTACCTCCTTCAGCACCAGCCAGTTCCATAGGCTGAGCAGGCTGGCAGGTTGAGAAACCTAATCCCTACAGGCAGACCAGACAGTGTGTTGTCCTTGTGGGGACATCTCTTTATGAAATCATCTACTCCATGTTTTTGATGCCTCAGGTTTTAGCTTTTATATTTTTCAGATTCTGTGCTGCTTTAGTGTGTAGTTCTAAGCTTCATGTTAGGGGACAGTAAGCTCTCTTCACAGAAAAGCTAGACAAAACAATTCCTGCTCTAGCTGGGGACCAAGGACAAATGATCCAAATCTCAGGCCCAAGAGCATGAAAAACGACGGACTGAAGAGAGAAAAACAAGATAGATGGGACTTCATAACCTAAAGCTGTATTTGGACAATTAACTCTAATATGCTAATGGACCAGAACTTATAAAAGTGTGAGACTCCATGTCCATTCTGTGACCATTTTGGGTCCAACTTGGGTAGCCTTGGCTGGGCTCTTGTGCTGTCCAAGGTGTATCCATTGAGGCCTTTTAATAAACACCTACTTTATTCTTTAACTCTGTCTAGTCTCTGTTCTAGGTCAGCCTTCACAAGGCATCAGTTCCTGGTGACCCAGGTGGGACAGAAGGCATCTGGAAAACCCCCTGGACCAGAGCCAGAGGAACATCCAGCTCTTGCCCTCTCCACTCCTGCTGGCACTGCCTGAAAGCATCATCTACCTCCTTACTCCTGTGCACTTGGTCTTGCACTAGAATAAATCAAACTATGACCTTTATTTGTACAAGTGACTTGTCCAGCAGTTTGTCACCTGCAATCTTTCCAGCAACTCATTTTCTTCCAGAAAATTGATTATCATAACACCAAGAACATTCCTAGGATGCCAACAGGAATAGGTGCCATATTGATTTTGTGTAATGCTATTTTTAAAAAGAATATCATATGCTAAATGATGTTTTGCCATCCTCAACTTGCTATGCAAGTTTTTCTGTCAAAATTAGCTTCACAGGAAATCTTTCTTCACTGCTTGTATAGTGTATCATTCCGTGATTTTCACCAGTACTTGGCAACCAGAACTACAGCTACTTGGATCAATTCGGTGATCATTTTACAATATTGGCAGTTTATTAGCACACACACTCATTGTCTCTGGACCATCATCAGCTTTCCAAGATTTGGGTTGTTTTATTTTGAAGCAATTTCCACATTTTTGAGAACTCAGTCTTTCTGAAAGAAAGCTTGAGGCCAGGTTGTGTGTAACAACAGAATTAGTATCTTGGACATTATTAGCAACTACTTGACATCCTTCTTTACTACTGCTGCAGCAGCAAATATCCTTTTGTTAGCTGAAGATTGAAATGCATGTCCTTGTTTTTCCCAGCACAGGTCGGAAAGAGTTACTGGACACTTCACACAGTGCGAAGTTCAAGGCTTGCCCTCGTGGGAGGCAGAGCTGACACTGGTGTCCCTGCAGTGCACAGGGAAAGCCAGTGCTGGAGAGGCAGGGCAGAGAAATGCATCTAGGAGATGCAGAGGTCTGGAGTATGGCTAGATATCATTTAAACCAAGCAAAGCTGCACTTCAAATTACAGTATTTAACAATCTGGTGCTTCTGACCTTAATCTGTTTGGTGCTGCACTCCCTGTCAGTAAAACAGGGTGCTCTTCCTTCATGGTAATACTGTGAAGACAGATTAACAAGTATTTGGGAAGCACTAAGAAACTGTGACATTCAAGTTCTATAAAAACAACCAACAAGCAAAAAAATAAAAATAGGGAAACAACTCACACCAAGAAAATAACTTTTATTTTTCAGTCTAGGGATTTGTTATGGGGATGCAAATAAGGCCATATATTGAACAATGAGGATTAGTTAAAGTAAGCCTCTCAAAATTCTTCATGTGTGCCAGTGAGGCATGAAAATGACAGTTTCTCCACCTTTTGTAAAAGAACAACAAAAAGCCCCCAACAAAACCAACCAAACAAAAAACAAACAAAAAATCCCCAAGCACTCCCTAACCCCCCCCCAAGACAGGAGATGTATTGCAAGAAAATCATGTAATTAAAAATCGTAGTGTAATAGATACAGTGAGGCCAACTTTTGATTTCATAAAAACCTTTATTTCTGGCACCTAAGTATTTAATTTGCAATCTGACAGAAAGTTTTACATTGTCCACCTATGTTTTAACATGATTCTCTGCTACAGTTATATTTTGTAAAGCCTGCTTCTTTCCAACTCTCAGCACTGAGAAATTTCTTCTTTCTTATGTACTATGCCGTGTTTATGCATAACAGATGCCCAGGTAACAGCTCATTTTAAATAAAAGGAGGCCTAAAGGAGAATTGCACCAAACTGCTTATTTAATATTGTGCCAGACACAGCCACTGGCCCAGCTGCCTTTTTTTTCCCCTTAGAAATCCCCAGAAAGTTTTGCTACCATCAAATTAGTGAAGTGCATTCCCTAGGATGAAATCCTCTGAAGCAGCACACATCATTTATCTGTTAGGCAAAAAGGCACTATATTCTCATTTGGTGGTTCACATCAGACACCCTCTCTTTATTCCTTGTTGGCTAAAATATCAGCTCACAAGAATTGTAAAACCTGTTCTCTTAACTCAAAAATCAAATGTCACTTTCTTCCTGGCATGTTACCCAGTCATTTCAGTGCTTCAATCATGTGAATCCTTCAACCATATTTCTGTAAAAACACTGTCAAGTATCTTCCTGCAAATGATCACTTCCAATTTCTCAGTTATTACTAAGTCTTCTCACAGTGTATGCACAATTAACGATTTTTTCTTTATGTATTTATATTTGCTCATCACAGAGCACCTAATTAATTAATTTCACATTTAAGTATCTGTACTAGTGTGACTCCCTTGACCACTTTTTCTTCAGCTGCAAGTTAAGTATCTTCAGACCATGGATAAAGTCAAGAAATTCAGAAAACTGATTTTCTACTAACAGCAACAAATAAATTGCATCTGCTGCAAGTCCTCTCTTACACTGGGAGATGGTTTGATGCTACACTAAATATATCATGCAGCCCCTTAAGCCAGCAACTCACTTCCTGTATGTATTTTCCTGTATATCCATCTTCTTACTACTTTTGGAGAGGTCACTGAGAAGGTCCTGCCCTGTTTTTGTCTCCAGCCACCTTTGCAAATCCTGGAGCCATGCAATTCCTGTCAGTGCTGACTGGGACTGGTTTAATTAGGCTTTGTCTAGTCATAAAAATACCAGTGAAGAGTGGATTAAAAAAAAAAAAGAAAACTGTTAATCTAGGCATAGTAATTTCAGTACTGCATGTATGTGCATAATGTTTTTCCTCTGTAAATGAGAAATGTAAGAATACTGCAGTGCTGTAATTCAAACTCAGCTATTGCTGCTGTGCCTCAACAAAACAGAGGGGAGTTCTCCTATCCATCTTCTCCCTCCTTCCCAAGGGCTTTCCCACCTACCTCAGCTAACTTCCTAGCCCAAAGTTCCATATTTGTTACAAGAGCATACAGCATTCTCAAACACTGCCAAAAAACCTGCACAGTTGCAAGACTATACACACAACTGCATGATCTTAACCCCACAGTCTCTCCAGACACCTTGACTGCTGTCTTTCTATCAGGGTATCAGGACAAAGCTCAACTAACTTCAAGTTAATCTCCAAATCTAAAGGCCTTAAGAGAGGCAAATGAAGTTAAAAGAGCATCAGATTTTAAATTACCAACCAAGCACTATCACTGTGTAAGTGCCCATGTTTTCATAAACAGGAAATAGGAGCACAATCTCATCAGTCCTGGTGTTATCAACCAACATGATAACATTTCCCCTTGCTGTGCATCTCACCACTTCCTATAAATATAACAAAAATAGAACACAATTTTGAGTCTCTGTTTTCAGCAGAGCCAGCAAGAAACACTATTTCCAATTCACGTTGACTGATGCATGTACAATGATGGCTGTTGTTCCCAGGTGTTTGTGCAAGCTCTAACAATCCCCCAACATAATGGTTCAGACAAGGCCACATATACAGAGGTTTCAGTGGTTTATTTCTTAGAAGCAAGGTTCGTGTACTGTCTTCTGTTGAAGTGAAAATCCAGTAAGTTTTAGCCCATGTTGAAGACCCATAGCTTTTAAATTAAAGGATATTGGTGAGTGAATAAATGAAAAAAAAAGTCAAAATCATTACCTGATAATTTCAAATAAATATAATAATTAGGCACCTGACTGTAGTCTGGATGGCTTTCTTAAAAAAAAAAAAAAACAACATAAATACAGGACTAGAAAGACTAAGAAATAAGCATTAATTTGTGACTGAAATCCTCAAATTTTTCCGTGTCTATGAGACATCCAGCCTCCAGCCCCATCTCTGCTCAGAAGTCCAAAGTCCACAGTCTATTCCTCACCAGGTAGGCCTGATCTCCTGCAAAAGGAAGTCTGGAGGTATTAAAGGAAGTCTGAAGATCTGCTTCATGACTCAGATGCTTGATGGAGTCCTTCACCCTCCAAACCTGAAGTCAGGCATTAATACAACTCCAGTGAGTTGAGAAGAAAAGGCTATCAAGGAATAAAGAATGGTAAGCAGAGGGACTAAAAGGCCAACACAGAGGGAGCAAGCTGGTGCCATTGCTAATGTTTGGTGTTTGCTTTTGAACTCAAGTATGTTTGTCTAGCAAATATGCAACCCAGGCTAGCTGGTTTGCTGGCATATGTGAAAACATCTTAGCTGCAGGAAGCCAAAAACATCAATACTTCCCTCTAAACAAGGGCAAAGTGAAAAGATGTATAGCAAATAATTTCCACTGACTAAGTTTCACTTGCATACCACCATCTGATGATGATATCTTGAAATCCCAAGACTAAGAAAACCTCACTGAGAATGGAGGTCAGTGAGAGCTTTGGCTGTGATTCTGGTAGCTGGGCTTTTATCAGATACTAACATTGTTCAATCAGCAGTCAAGAAGGCAAAACAGAAATTAATAGAAAATGCTTGCTGTTCTCTCATGCAGCCACCCACTTTTGATTTGTGGCTCCACAAAGTGTGAACCACTGCTGCTACCAGGTGAACAGAAGCATCACTGAGTTCAGGAAACAGAACTTGAGACACCATAAAATAAAGCTGTCTTCTCCCAAGTGCTGTAGGGATCTGGGCCTAACAGATCAGCAAAATGATTAAATGAAAACCACTGACCGCAAAAGAAAAAAAAAAAGTTGATAAGACATTTCCCACTCTACTGAATCACAAAATATTTTATTAATTCTAACACCAGTTTCATCAGTCTAGCCCAGAGACAAAATTTCAAAGGTGCTCACAAAAACATTCTATCTACATGGGTAAGAAAGAGCTTGGAAGAACCTATACATGTATCTCCTACAGGCAGAAACCCTCCCCCCACACCCCAATCATATAAATAGGTATGCCAAAATGGCATGAGCTTACGGGCATTCAAAGGAAAGGCTGTACATTTTTTATAGGAAACATGAACAAAAGCAAATAACAAAACATATATCAAACTAATCAAAACAGATGCTCAGACTTCTGAGGGGAAAAAGGTTGAAATTTTCATCCTTCTACACATAAGCATTCCTTCATCTGACAGGGAAAGAAACTCTTCTTACGAGCTGAAACCCTTCTAATCAACATGGTAATGCTGATGGTCAATGGCAGACACATTGCTATACACACACTCTTTGTCTGACTGGGCAAGGCAGATCCCACACACCAGGGCACAAACCATCCTGTTCTGGTTTGTGGCAGATCCCACACCCCATGTTTTCAACAAGACCACACGCAGGGTCAACTCATCTAAAAGAAGCTCCCAGACAAAATGCAAGCTATACCCCAAAGACTATAATTTTTGTATTAATGTTAGCTGAATTTCACAGAAATCAGTTGCAAAACCATTTTTAGAATATAATCATTTTTATATGAATCATTTAAACACTTAAATTTTAAGATTAATTTTCTCCAACTGTAATTTTGAAATTTTTGGAAAAGAATTATTCGTAGGTCTTGTGTTGAAAGTTTTATGCACATTGAAAATCCACATCATGTTGAAGCTGGTTGTGCATTCTAGGACACAGCCACATAGCTGGGCCCATATGAATCTAAATAGCTTTTCCCAAAGCCATCACCTTTAAAATATTGTTGCCTTCTGCCTTTAAGAAAGATGAGAAAATCTCCATTTTACTCCCAAACCGATCTTAAGCATGATTAGAAACTTGTCAAGGGTCATGAACATCTAAAATTGTCAGACCATTTAAGGTATAGTATTGTCAAGCATGTGCAATTTGTATGCATCCAGATTTTTATTTGTGCAAAAACTTGCAGACGTACTCTGCCTTTATGTGTAAATCCACACTGTCTTCAGTGAGGGCTTTGTGGTAGTCACTTAGGGCAGAATATGGCCTACATTTACCTTCTTGGTATTTAAAAGACGAGAATAATTATTAACTACTATCTGTTAAAACACCCAACTGCAAACTGTTTTAGTAGAAAAATAAACATTTTAAGTTATTGGCAGATTAACATTAGTGCAATTATTTTGACCGCCTTACTTCCACACAGTAGATTAAAAAAATGTCACTTGTGAACAGAACCTAAGACACTTCAGAAGCAGTTATGTAGCTGCCAAATAAAAAGGAGCAGATTCGGTGGCACTTTATGAAGCTCTCAATACTTAGTGCCTTCTAAAGCTCCAGGAAACGAGATCCAAGGCTTGTCAACTAATTACAGTTCTTTCCATACAAAAATATATCACTTATGAGATTTTCAAAAGGCTGACTAACTGCTGACTAGAAAGAGCACGAGTTTTTTTGCATTCAGCTATATCCTAGGCAACATCTGGATCAACTTCTTTCTTTGAAGAACCATTTTTGGTAGTCCGAGTTGGTACAAGGTCGTAACAATGGTGCTGGGTTCCCATTGTAAGCGTTTGCCTCGGCTTGTACGCACTTCTGGGTTTGTGAGTGAAACAAGGTACCATCCTACAAAAGGACAGAAATAAAGTTAGCTTTTCAGGTCTCAAAACTTGCAGACATACCACTTTGTTTTAAAGTCACAGAAAACATTTGCAACAAATAATTATCCCAGATATTCTTCCAACGGTGTTGCGCGGTAAAGCCTAACTTGAGGATATCTGAAACTCCATCAAAAGATCCTGCTTTTAAACTTATGTAAACTGACATCAACATTGCTTTAGAGTGACTCATGAAGTGGCATATCAGCCTGTAAAGGATATGTTAACGTTTGTTTTCATTGCCTTTTGTTACTGGACCAGAATATGGCAGAAAAGAACTGCAGGCCAAGCACAAGCATTACTCAAATTTATCAATTTATTGCACACCTTGTAAGTAAAAGGTAAATACTGTTCATTAAGCATAAATGCTGGAAATATTTTAGCAAGAATTTTTCCTGTCTCTTTGTAGGGTATATTTCTGGTGGAACAAGTAAATCTAAGTGTGCCCCTTGCCTGCAGATGTGTGTGGAGTTCACTTGCTGTACTGAAAGGCAGTACAGCTGCCTCCACATTCAAATTCCCTAAAGAACACATTTTGAGACCTCAGGCCCCTTTTTTTATGACAATCTCCAGTTCAAGTCTCTCATTCCGACCCAAGAGCGCTGTCAGCTAGGATAGTGAGCTACAAAAGGGCAGCATAGCCAGCCATGGCGGACTGCCCTGCTCTGTGGCCATCCCCTTGGCCTGGGTGACACTCCCACATGCAAGCATTCCCCAGGCCCCTGGCAGCTTTGAAAGCAAAATGCCAACGCCTTGTTTCTGTCCATAGGCCTGACTCCTGTGGAAGTCTGCTCCTTCCCTCATCAGGAATGTTGCACTTAATTGCATCCTGAGCCGCTGCTGCTGATGCCCAGCAGCATGTGCTTGCTCACACACTTGCTGACAGATTCAGCTGCAGAACTACTTTCTCACTTCCATCATGATAATTCAAATTTTAGAGTGAATTAATCAGTATCCATCTCACTCATTTTTGACTCAGTGTCCACAAGAACTCAATTCTTGCCAGGCTGCTGGGAAGGCTGTTCAAATCTTTGATTATGCTCCATCCATACGGACAGCTGTCTGACACTACTACACACAAAGCCAAAGAAATGTGGTGCTGACACCTCACCCATCACTCGCCTTGAAAGGCAGAGACTGGTGGTTTTGATTTAGTGCAGCAGCTGAAAAGGAACTGGAGCAGGGCGGTACGTTCAGATCACACACAGGCCCAAAGTGATCATGAGGAAGAACATTTAAAGTAATTCCCAAAGTCTCAGATGCTAAAATTAATGGTTAGGAATGCAGTGGAAACAGATGTATTCCATAACTTTTTCCATTTTCTCAATTCGAAAATTTCCGTTTTCTCGACTACTTCTTGAAGTGACTGAAGATCCTTCAATATATGTCATCTCAGGGATTAATGTATATGACTTTGAGCAATTTTGTTAAAAGACAACATTAAAAATGAAATGTCATTTATAAAGTCAACCTTTTAAACATTTTTATTTAGCAATATCACTATGAGCTTCAGTCTGGACTAGATTTAGGGAATAGACAGTAACTTCCATCTTTTTTTTTTAGTTTACCCTGCTACCTGTCACTGGTGGTAGTATCGAAGTGTGACATTTGTCAGCCATGGAGCCTGCAGGGATTAGATGCATTATGCAGACACATTATGTAAATATACCATTTTGATATATTATGTGACCTTTTCACTTAGCCAAATAACAACACTCCAGAACCTGACCAAGGCCATAATTTTTCATCCAACTTATTTTCTCTCAGGCATCCAGGAGCTTCTTTACAGATTCAAAACTACTAAACACAAGCTTTTCTAATATCGTGTCGAGGCAGCTGCTTAAAAGCAGGAAAGAGCACAAAGTAACGGTGGTGTGTGAGGTATTGAGGATATATGGTAATATAAATACTGGGAAATAAGTCAATGAAAAGAGAGCAGAAGTAAGCCAGCCATATGACTAGCTGGGAAAGGGTTATATTGGAGCACCTCAGTCTCAGGAGAAGACAGCAGGGGTGACATGCAGGAGAGAATGTTCCCAGCCTCCTTAATGTTAATAAGGGTGCTTTCCTTCCTCTCATCTTGCTGTTCTTTATGACTGGAATACTCTTTGCCTGCTACCCTATTTCTGTGTTCAGATATCAAAAGCCAAGAGAGCCTACTTCTCCCAGAGACCTGTGCCAATGTTGTGGCCCGCACGATGTGTATGCAGTAAGATAAAAATTTTAAAAATTCAACAATTCTCCTTCCACCCACTCCTAAAAAAAAAACAAACCCAAACCCAAGCAGGCACACTTACTTCTCTGAAAATAAACTTCTGGTTTTCAGGAACACTGTGGGCATTTTCTTGACACAAGTACATCGTCAAGTAGTCAGTCCCTGCATCGACTGCTGCACAGACTTCCGGCTGTCGTGTGTTGTAACGTATTTCATTATGGGATGTGTACTCGAAAAACTACAAACCCAAGGGAAGAAACAAAGGACAGCAGTCATTTCATAGGTACACAGAGAGTATTTCTAAAGAAGCATATACTAAGAGACTGTAATTAGGTTCACGAATAAAAGTTGCTGCTGTGAAGGGAAATTCTGCCAGAAATATTCAAGGGTCCTTAACTTCTACTGCTTACTATTTTACAAAAAATCAATCTCATCACAGCACTGCTTTACTCTTGTAGCACTTAAAATGCACAAAATGCTGAATAAATGTCCTGGAAAACAGGCATTCCAGTATTAAAGAATTTCCAAAATTCAACTGTAATATTTGACTTTCACATTCTAGGCCCCCCTTAAAAATTGGATGGAAAACAGCTTCTGGCCTGACATTATGCCTTCTTAATTCAGTCATCACAAAGTAATATTACTTTTAAGTAAGGAGTTGCTCACTGCATAGTTCAAAGGTTCATTTCCATTTATAATGGTCATTTGCAGTACTAGGGATGCACGGTGATGAGCATTTTGTTCAATAAAGTTTTAAGATATTACTTGAAGAAAATTAGTTAGAGCTGCTTTTAAACATGAAAAAAGCCTCCTTAAAGACTATCTTTGAGATAAAGACTATCTTACTATCTTTGCTTGTTGCACAATATTCTACAGAAGTGTTATGAACATGCTCTGAAACTCATAGCTTCTGTAGCAGCTTTGGTTGAAGACTTCCTTAAAATTTTATACTTACCATGGACATTTGCCAACTTTTGGACTTCATTAAAGAGTGGCAGAGTTTGAGAGTTGTTTGTATTTAGCAAGCTTATAAATAATTTAGATGACTATAGTGCACGGATGTGTGTTTAGATCTGATTTAGATTATACTCAATAAAGTAGAGGAGAGTTTTATAAACATTAGAAAATTGCTTATTACCCATAGTACAGCTGCATTAGCAGAGACCAATAAAAGGATGAGGTAGGGAAGGAATCCTCTTTTGTTTTGTTGCCCCCTGGAGACTGTAAGGCTTTGTGAAGGAGGCAGTACCAATTCAGACATGTACATACTTGAACTTACCACAAAAACATCCTTAACAACGACCAAGACTAATAACCTTGATGAGGAGTTGGAAATGGAGTTTTAGTATAAACAAGACTGTGAGATTACAAAATCTGCAGCCATCCATTTCCAAGTGTAAGAGCCCTGATCTAGACTACACTGGTAATAGTTGTTTCATGAAATCTGCCCCTTCTATTATCACAATCAGGAATTTCTCTCTCAAGGTGGCTGTCAGAGCCATATACCAACTGATGCTGCCCACTGCATCACCCTGTGGAGCCTCATGATTTTTTTCCAGCAATGATGCAAGTGACTGACCCCCTTTCCCCACCTCCTAGAATTCACCTGTTTGCTACCATTCATTCATGGTAAGCCACAAAGGGAAATGAGTGTTTTGACAAAGCAACATCAGGTTTGAAGCCTCCCTGCTGACATAAGACCCCGGAGACCATGATTTTCCCTTGAAACCAATTGCTAAGATCTGTTCCTACGATGTAGGTTGCACTACCTTTACATTTGCCTTATGCAAAAAAAACTCATCAACAACAAAAGTAAATTGTGTGAATATGGGTCCTATTATTATTATTATTTACTCTAACAGGCAGCAGCTACTCCCTGGCCTTTAGGTTTTATTCCCAGGTTCAGTATCCAACTGACACATGGAAAACCCACCACTTTGGGCACCACAGTGAGCTACAGGGACATGCATTTTAATCCTATGGCTTGTGAATAAAGAAAAAGCCTCAGTTCTGCTCAGTTGTGTGTGGATGGACACTTTTTACAGCTGCCACTTTCACAAAGCCATATTTAGAGCCCTGCTCATTAGGGGATTTATTAGATATAGTAACTCTTTAGCAATTTGTATTTGTGAAAGCCTGCAAGCTGCTGACTGTACCAGATGTTTCAAGAATAAATGGCGCAGCTACTAGATCAGAGCACTTCTTACTACTGATATCTTTCCTGAATGGTCTCTCAAGGACCTGCACCAGTTTCCAAAGAAGAACAAGTAAAATGGTTAATTTCTGGATAACTTTAAGGAATGGGGTTATAGTACTAACAACCAAGCACTCCCGCCTTGTTGGCCAACGAACATAATGAGTTCATTACCCTACACTGCTTCAAACTTAATAAATACTTCAGGCTTTGGGCTTTTCCAAGCTCTAGTAATACAGGAAATAAATATCTTCCTCCTCAAAAGGTAAAGTGTTTTTTAGTTCTCTTTTCTTGCATTCTGTCAACAGAAAGGAAGCATTTTCAAACTAATCCATAGCCCAATAACTAGTAGCCTTACTGCATTACTTTCTTTCTGAGAATCAGAGGATTCCCTTAAGTGCTATTGGGAAACTTGACGAGGCCTTTTTCCCAGTGTTTCTGGATTCTGGACAATCTACAGGATACATCGCCTCAGCTGCATCAGTGTCTCTCTGGTACCGGGGCCAGTAGCCGATTTTGGCTACCTCACTGGACCCTGAAACACACTCTTATCCTGCTCTGTGCCTGTTACTGCTGTTCTGCATGCAGGAAAAAGTCTGCACTTGAGGGGCAGAACCAGCAGAGAGGTTACCAGGTCTGATACTCTTTTTTGCTGAAAACCCAAGGGCTTTGCTAACTTCTTTGTTTCCCTCTCTCTATTTATGTCAAATATATCAGCTCCAAATGGGAATTCTGGGAAGAACACTGTCAGTCAGTGTGTTCCCATCCTCTTATCACATCAGGTTGGTTTCTTGCCATCACATATTGGTGCCCTCTGTACTGCTTCCCAGCCATACCCAGAAGAGCAAAGGGCTTTACTGGTGTTGAATTTCAAAGCCTTTCATTCTCCTCTGTGGGGCAGATACTCCCACAAAACATAAGCAGCCTGAGGTACAAACAATCAGTAGCCAGTGTTTTGTATATTTCCTGCCTCTCTTCCATATACACTCAGCTCTTAAGACTGCAGTGTTATCGTCACTTTCTTGTGATGAGGAACATGCTAATTTAAAAAACCCTCCAGTTAGTTTTCTTACACAAAAGGAGTAAAAGAAACCCTCTCAATTAGACCATGGATTCAAGAAAGAACAGCAACAAACTACCATGAACTTCAGTTTTCTGAGAGTGATTTTATTTACTGAGATGTAAAACAGGAGCAGGTGCTGGACCTTATAAATAACCAAGAGCACAGAGCTCTCTCCTCTCGGCACAGTGCACACAGATATTCAGAGGTCACTAAGTGGAGACTTGTTGCCAGTAAAAAGAGTTTTGCAGTTTTCCCCTACATAAGCAGCCACCTGAGTGTGGTGTGGGACAGGGAAGTGGAGCAAAGCTTGCTGAGGGCCTGCTGCTAAAACCCGGTATAGGCAATGGGTGGAGTGATGAGAACAAACTCACAAGAAAAGGCAGGAAGCGTTTGGGATTAGGATGGCAGATTCCCTTCCAAGGGGCCAAAGAGAAGTTAAGGGCTGCCTGTTGTCAGAAAAACATCTCTGAGACTCTGTGGTTGTTGATACTAGAGGATGACCAAACCTTGCCACCATCATTTCATCAGCAGACAGCAATGGATGTAAATGTGGAAGATTTGACTGTTTTGATCCTGACAGTGTCATGTCACCTGCCAAAGAATTCACATAGCAAGGAAGAGCCTGCTACCTTTTCAGACTAACTGTCAAGAAGGTGGTGGGATGGGAAAGAAATAAAGAGAAATGTCCTGCTGGTAGGTTTCACAGCTATTTGTGAGCCAGAAAAGGGAGCTGCAAGTCCAGCAACCCCAACTTCATTTTCCCACCTCACTTGTGTTTCTGCATCTTATTTTAGTCTTCCTCTGTTCCCTCACCCACAACTCTTCCTGCTGTCCACTTGTTCTCTTGCAACTACTTCTCACCCCTACTCACACCCCACTTTGCCAGCTGGTATCTCAGCTCCCACGTTCAGCAACCCTGCCCCTTTCCACTAAAATGTTCTCCAATGACTCTGCTTGATTCACTCCCTGTCCTACTCTTTCCTCTATCACACACGCCCTGCTCATCACCTGTTGTTCAACCTCTGTCACAAAGTACTAGTGCCCTTTGTCACCTTGGCCCTTTCTCCCTGGCTCCCTCGCCCTCCCACGCCTTCTGCCCATTTCACTAATCTTGTTTTACCCATTTCCCGTGCTTGGCCTTCCCTCCTCGGGCTCTGCAGTTCTCTTGAGCCATCTCATATTTTCCTTTATTGGTTTACATTGCAGTCAGGCGGTTTCTCCGTTTCTCCTTCCTCCTCCCCGCTGGATGCCAGCAGAGGGAGCGGTTCGCACAGCTCCCAGAGTGTCGCTGCTTTCAGCCCGGCGCCTGCTACCGCAGGTACACGGGTGCACGGCACCATCGGCAGAGAGGGAAGAGCATCAATACCCAGTGATGTGGTATCTTGCAGTAAATTCAGCTAATCTTTTAGTGCTAGCTAAACAAAGGGTAACTGTAAAAACGTCATCTCATGACGATTCATCTCTCGATTGTACTTCTCTTTTGCTTTCACCTTTTATCCTATGTCTTTATTCTTTCTTGGGGAAAGGGATAAAATCTAAGCTAACTCTTTTTGCTCAGAGAAATGCAAAAAAATGCAATACCTCTCCTCTCTGTAACCTGCAATACAAGGAAGAATAAATCTATAAATACCTTTGGCATGTTAGCACGTAATACTATACATTAAATGCTTCTTAATCTACAAAAGCAATCAATGTTACTTATAAGAAAGTGACTTGACTGAGTTAATCTGATTATTAACTTCTCCATAGATCTTTAGAAGTCTTCTTAACTTGGGCAAGAATCTGAACTGATGGAGTAAACAGGGTGAGGTGGGGCTTAGCATAATTGGCATACATCTGTCAGTATTGAGATCCTTTGGCTTTTATGGTACAAGATTCTCCCACCACCTTCCCCTGCATCTTGGCCTTAAGAACAGAAATATTACGAAACTTAAGAGATAAACCAGACATGAGCTAATAAATAATACTAAATAATAGTTATAATACTTTAGGCAATAAACTTGCTATCAGCAACAAATCTATTTCCTTTTAAGATCTGAGGTATATTGCTTCTTCTTTCCCCTTTCTCATGCAAAGTGTAATTCATATTAGAAGCTTTCTCCTCAATACAGACTTGTTTTACACTCCTCAAGCTTTTATGGTTTTTTTTTAAAGCAGAGTTCAGAACAATAGCAGATATACTGCTTAACTGTCACATCTCTGGTTTCTTTCCAAACTTTATTTTCTCTTTTTTCCTTTTTCCAAACATTCCTAACTAAATGTTTGGATTGATTTCATTAAAAAAGGTCCTAAACAGTCAAGCCACCCAAGCTGTCACAGGGCTATGCACAAGAGGTCTTACAAGACCTTTGGTACTCAGCACTGACGAGCCCATATCTCAAGTACTGTGTTTACTCTAATCTGGGTTAGAAGCCAAAAATCGAGATAGACAGGCAAGTACATGCCCCACATCAAACACCAAACTTCAATTCTGGAAGGTGGTCACTCAAAACTGCAAAAATAGCCATTCTAGCTTGGTACACAGTGCCCCAGAACAATTTTACCATGACATTATGCAGAGAGGCTTATAGGTATCAAAACTAACCACTGTTGCACACAGTTTCAGTCAACATGGAGAAAGAAAGCAGAATTTTCAGCTTCAGAAGTTAAAAACAAGACAGCAAGAATCAAAGTGCTAAAGAGAACCCCTGCTCTCCTGGACTGTGGAGCCCAAGCAAGGAGGAAATTTCTGTAGAAGGACAGGAGAAGATGTTGCCCAAAACCTCTTGGATAGTTACGACAAGCACCACGAGGAAGAAACATGATGACAGACACAGGTGGAACTAGGTGAGGTTTACAATGTTATTAAGGGCTTTAAAGGCAGGGACAGACAAAAGCTCAGAGGGGTTTCGGAGATGAGTGAACACTGGCCTATGAGCACTATAGCTGCACTGATGTGCTATTAACCCCTGCTAATGAGCTCTGTGGAAAGGCATAATAAAAGTATGCATGGGTTCCCTGGGCTGGGTAGACACATCCTCAGAATGAAGAAAATCTGACCTGAAGATACATCAAAATAAAAAGCATTTAGTGCAAGAATCAAAACTCAAACTAAGATCACCTTACTGTGGCAACACATTCTCTCAGCCCTATTGGAATGACTTTACCGTACTTCCTTACACTACTACCATAAGTGTTAGCCAAAATAAAAATAAAACATTATTCTTACCTGATTTTGTCCCATGCCATGGCATGGGTAGAGTATGACTGTCTGTCCGGTTACTTGATGTTCATTTGTAGGGTTATAATCAAAGCAGAAGTTTTCCATTCCTCTATTCTTCAGCTAATCAAAACAAAAGAATGTTTTAAAATATTAGTCTAAAGTAAGGAACATATTCTGTAGTCCCTCTACACCCATCCTGTTGGGCTCTGAGATCCATCCCAAAGCTGGTGCAAATCAACTGGAATAGATCAAAGGGATGCAATGGTAACATCTCTCAGACTAATGTGAAATAAAACTGGACCATCTTGACTTTGAGCATTGAAGCAGCCAGACACGATGGCTTCCCCTAGGAATGACACTGTGTTCCAACGTATTTGCAAAGGAATTGGGTAGAAACTATGAAAAAGTGTGTTGAAACTCAACAAGCCAGCAACTCATGCAGAACAAAAGAGTCTGCCATGCCTTTTTCCCCCAGGATCTACTTGTTCAATTTTCTTATGAAAAGATGACTACATACTTTTCTCAGTTTGTCAAATGGGAAATGTGAGGAGGATTTGTTCTCAAAAGGAACTCCAGTACCCTCTTGAGGCAGAACAAGAAGACAGATTTCAGGATCAGAAATCTTGAAAGTGGGCAAAATATATCTTTGCAAAGAGACACTAGATGTGATATTAAATGCTCTTTACTCATGTTGCTGATCTCTGACAGAAGAGATGCATAACTTCTAAATTATATTTTAAAATATTAACTTTGCTAATTAAAAAAAAAACAGGCTAGTTAACAAGGATTTGCATTTAAGTATTCACGAGGCAAAAGTAACTGAAAATAAGTTAAACAATCACATAACCACTGATTCCTGGTATTAGCCACATAACCAAATTTGAAAATACACAGAGCAGAATAGGTTCTGTAAACAAGAAGCTGAATGCCCCTGTTACTGAGTGTAATTATATCACAGACAAAAAGAATAGGCAGAGTAAATCTCAGAAGAGTTAGTTCAGCAAGGTGTAATTTCACTGCTCTTCCCTAGTCATGATAATCGTATCCCGAGTTCTTAATGTGGAAAATGAGCGGACACACAGGGATTGCAGGCAGCTAAAACCAAACAAACAAGACAAATCCTGCGGGACCTAAACCCACCACAGAGCAAACCACACAAGCTGGAAAATTAAATACTTGTGTTCTATGTATGTTTGCTATGCCAACTTCTACTTTTAGTGCTACCCAACACCTTCTTTCCACTGCTTTGTGCTCACTCCCACATTAAGACCGCTGCAACCCTCCTTGAACAGGCAAAAGAAAACATTTTGTTTACCTTCCTAATTCTTGGCTTCCTAATGGGAGCCAAGAATTACACTTAGCAAAACAGGAAAGAGAAGTGTCTTATACAGACTATTTTTAACACTGCCATGGAACTACATAAACCAAACAATAAGCTTCTCATGTTTCTACATTCTACATCAGGAAATATCAACTTCAAAATCATAACCACTTAAAATGGTAACTTTATCTCTACAATTGTTGTTGTCAGCAGCTGTCTTCAGGACCAGAGGGTCTCCCATTAGTAGGTTTAATAACATATGACTCTGCCTGACTGTCTACTGGCTCCATGGGCAGCAAAGCCCTTATCCATGGTGGCCTTCCAGGCAACCCAATGACTTCACTAGTGCTCTTTGCCATCAGGCCCTGGCACACACTCAAGCATGAGCTCCCTTTTGGGAAATTTTAAATAATCTGTTTGAAAATGCCCTGCACCACCAGAACTACAGTAACTCTCGTATGCATGTTACTTAACGCCCAAATACACACAACAAAAAGATGTGTAAAAGCTTATTAATCTTAAGCTTCATTTCAGATGGTTTGAAAATAAGGCCGTGCTCCAGGAAGTCACTATGTATGTTCTCTCCTTTCTCTCTTTCATGCATAAATGCTTGTGATACATGCTGACATCTTCCTACATGTACATAGTCCATATGGTTCACCTGGTTCTTTTATTTTGTCAGACATTGGTAGATATGCCCACACTTCATCAGGAAGCCCAATAGGTATTCAAGACCTAATTAGTGGGAATAGTATATTCTAAGCTTTTAAATTACCTGATCTGAAATGACACAGAAAATTTTGAAATTCTGACTGCAGTACCATTTATTAAAAAAAAATAAAACAAACCAAAAAAAAACCCAAAAAACCCCACACAAACCTGCCCTCTGTTCCAAGACAGAAAAAAAAAGTATGAGACAATTTGTGAAATATTTTTCTCTTGTTAAATGAGAATATACAGTTTAAGTTTCTTTTATGTGCAAGAGGGCAAGAGCTCTGTCAAAACAGTGATCATCCACTCATTTCTGAAGCTATGTTTATTCCCACATCCACCACAAACAAGTCATGCAACAAGAACAAAATTTTCTCTGTGACTTACCTTAGCTCTTTTGCAGAATGCTGCATTAAAGAAACAGAAGCAAGAAAAAATGTTGATCACCTTGCCATTGAAACACATTGTTCAGATCTAAAACAATGTACCCATGCAGGACTACTGGCTGTGTTTTTTACAGCATTTGCCTCCTATTGAAACATTGCTGGTGTCACTCTACATGCCATTTAGTCACCACTGTTTGGAGGCTGAGATAGGTAATAAACACCAGCTACAGAGATATTCACCACAGACCTTAACCCTTACTGCTAGGAGATATTTAAATGTATTGTTTCCTAATATCTGGACACTTGCATATAACTATACAGTACAGATGGCATTCTATAAATAATTCTTAGTTTGATAAAGTCCACTGTAAACAAACCATCAACAACAGATTTTTGACATTAAAACTTCATTACATTAGTTGATAAGTACGGCCAATGGAGCACTGCCAACCTTTCTCTACATCCATAAAATAGATCAGAATCCTCTTTATTCTGCCAGGGGCAGTGGTGCTGATCTATTAGTGATATGGACAGATGATACTGTGGGATGCAGTAAGATATGAATTTGCAGCAAGCCAAAGAGCTTCATTTGTACTGATCAAACACCAGCTTTTACCTCAAAGGTAATCTAGGCAGTCACATGGAATGATTCTACTGAGTAAATGCTATTTTTCATATCACCTGTAAACTTCTTAAGGGCAATGCTGAAAAGGGCATACAACACTGATGACTAAAACCCTCTGAAGGAAGGTGACACACTGCTGTTGGATTCATTGGCTCATCCCAGCAAGCCCAAATCTCCCTGGGAAGCTCAAACACGTATGTGGTTCAAGCAATAGTATGTTCAATACCAAACACTTGAATTTCTTCCACTTCCTTTTAAAATGCCTCTCCCTAGCTTCCAGAGGCTGTACAGCCAACCAAGTGGTGCATATTTTCCTGTGACAGGCATAAGGTCTCTGGGTCTAGTCCTAATCTTGGCTACCAACTCAACTTCAAGTGGCAGCTCTACAAATTGGATTATAATGCAGTTTTAGAGGTATACCCTAGAGAAGAGACCCTGGTACCTCTGAGAACTTGAAGCACCAGTCATGCAAAAATATCTTTGATTATGTAATTTAAACCATATAGCTCTCTTCTTCTGCAAGCCTGTCCATATAGATCATGTGTTCTTTAGATAATTTAAATAATGGTCTCTTTCATGTTGCAGCAAAACGAAATTCTTCATAGTTTTAAAGGCATAGTTTAAAATCTTCCTTGCAATTCTTTTAACTAGATTATACCTAGTCTAAATGAAAAGAAAATTATGACTAAGCATTTGAAAATGAAGATGAGATGGTCTTGGAGGAAAATGGGGAAGGACTCTGTCAAAAGAAAAATTCAAGTTTTTGATTTCCCAACAGACTAGTCAGTGACAGATGTCTTTACAGATAGAAGGCAGAAAGAGAGACCAGATAGAAAGTCACAACACAAGACATCTATCAGCTTAGCTGCTTTACATTCAGCTGAAAGAAATATCAGCTAGAAACTGAGAAGAACAAAGAAAAACTCATCATGTCAGAACGTAGTATGGTCTCACTGCCAAGTGATCAAACTTACAGAAAATTAGAGTAAAATCCTGATTTTTGTGTCACCACTGTTTTTTAAAAGCAATTTTGATGCCAAATTTAAAGCCAAATTCACTGACTGACCATAATCTTTATCCTCAGATATGCACCTCAATGCCAGCCATACTTAATACATACCTTAGAAGACAGAAGAGCCCTGACTATTCCCTTGCTTTGCAGCCATGCCTTTCCACAGTCACTGATAACATGAAAAGATCACAGAGCTGCCCAGTTCCTCTATCTTCATCCAGCTGCACAATGCAGTGATGTCACCACACTAATACTGAACAACCAGATGGCTCCAAGTTCTTCCTACAGATGTCCACACCATCCCTTCCCAGGCCAGTCAGGATCTGTGAGCTGACCGAGTCTCTGCTGTCTAGGTGGGCAATCTGTGCAGAGCTGGGGCTCACGTCCTGTTACAATTTCACACCTACCTACTAATAGGTACTCTGCCAGTAAGTGCATGGCCAAATCAGAGGCTGTGCCAGAAAAAGAGACATCAGTGTGCTACACAAGAGCCTAAAAGGTGTTATCAGCCTTCCCAGAAGTGCTGTCGTCTTATTATTTTAACCCACTGAGTGCCTACCAGCTTCACTTCCTCCTGCTCCCCCAAAAGAAATTATTCAAGTCAGAAGATTCATGTCCCACAAAGTTCCAAAGCTGCACGAAGCCCAAGGAGAAGCAAGAAGATATTTATCTCTTTTATAGGTCTCAGGCAGTTTGCAGGAATGCAATTATATCTCAGGCAAAAAGGTTCATAATTCAGTATGTTTAAGTAAAGTTTTAGGCAGCTAACTTTTTAGATAACCAAGAGTAGTATTGATATTTTTATGTATGTATCAAGAAAAAAAATGTAGCGTAAGAAGCTGCTTGCCAGTGCACAGCACTGAATGCTGCTCAATAATTCTTGACTCCATTTGAATAATACAAGGCTGACTTATGGGTAATCTAAGAAGTATTTTCAACTCCAGTTCAAAAGTAAAAAGATTTTTAAGGAAGGTAAAAATCTCCATATTCCCTTGTATTCTCTCTGAACAATTAAATAACCTCACACTAAGCTGAGCTGTTATCAAAGCTGACACTTTTAAATACAGTACCTTTGTGAACCAGAAATGCACTCCACAGCTACGGCAGGAGTAAAGAACACCATCAGTGATTCATTGAAGCTAGCAGATGGGACTCAATATCCACAAATCAGCTGAATCAGTAGGTGTCGTTTCTGCACTCTCAATTTCTCAGAGTACAACCATATTTCCATCACATTTTAAATTCTTCCTCCCCCCAAAAATGGTGTATTCTCATTATGCTCACAACTAGATGACAGCATTTTTGAATTGTTGTTAGAGAAATATATAGAGCACACCTAAATTACACTCTAGATACCTCAAGCAGCTCTGAACAAGAGTTATTATTTCTAGGTATTGTCAACCCCTTGCCTGAGGATGACAATTAAAACATAAAAGAAGCTGCACAAATCCCTTCTCATCCCCAGGACGCTGAGGCACTATCACTGGCACCAGTCTAACCCTTTCTTTTCGAGGGAGAAGGATGGAAGTGGAGAGAAGGCTAAAATTCCTGTAATGCTCCTGGAAGGTAAGTCTTATAATCCCTTACTGCTTCAACAGTCTCAGACCTTGTCAGGAGCAATCCAGCACAAAAGAGCAAAAACTGAACCAATGTTGTACCAGGGTTTGTTCCAGGTACTGGATAATGGTGGTCACGTCAGTGACCACACAGAGATGCCACCTCTCCTGCAAGCTCCAAGACAAATGGAGGAGGGTGGCAATTCTCCCAGAGGCTCCTAAGGGCTTTTCTGACAACTGCTGCCCTCCCTGTGGGAACTCCCACAGCTCCCCAGGGGAAACCACAGCATTTCCACATTAGGATCTTTTTCATTCAGCAAGTTACAAAGCTATTAGGGCAGACTATGGGGAGACTTGGTTCCTGAAAGTTTTATGTGTCCATCGAGATCAGATTTTTTTTTCCCCTTTCCTCAAGGAGATTCAGCAGAGGCTGAGTAACTGAAGGGCAGATGGCAGCAAGACAAGGGCTGGATGTGATGATGCAGTATGGGAATGCAGCTTAGCTGGATCTGCAGAGTGATCAAGTTACCAGCAAAAATATGTTTAAATCAACGTGGCATTTGGTAATCAGGAAGGTATTTGATACATCTCTGCCTGATGGAAAGGTGCAGTTTTGTGTTCCTAACATGCAGCAGGTATCTGGTGATTTTTCAGAAGAAACTGGTATTTGCTGCATCATCTCTGCCTTCATCCCTTCCAGATGAGATTCCAGTAATGTAATATACACGGAGCTATAGTTTATGTTTATATTTATTTATTTGTAACCTGCGAAAAGCATAAAGAGCTGTCAACTCTTAAAAGAAAAGAGGATTCTGATATTGAACCCATTGCCTGTGCCCTTGCTGATCTAAAGTGATGCCCAGATTAAAAATTAACATGTTGGTTTAATATACAGAATCCCCTATGAGCTGGAAGCACTTAGCACCAGCTCTCTTTCCCAACACCAGAGCATCATAGTTTTCATCGGATAAAATGTATGAACATATATTTCAAAGCACACTCTTTTTCTTTTCAATTCAGCAAGTAAAATAAAACACTTTACTGTTCTATTTTTTTTGTTATGTAATGTTTCAAGAAATAAAAATCTTATCCTTTGCTGCCTTTAACAGCCCCAAGAAGTCACTTAGGAGTAATTTATGGCAACATTACCTATTCTCCTATTCTGTCACAGAACTCCTTCATAAACAGAATTCCCTTCAATAAGGATTCTGACAGATACCACATTTTAAAGCCTACCAATTTTAACTGAATTCTAGCAAAATCCCAAACTGATTTAGGCACAAAAACACCCTCACACTGACTTAGTAGGAGAGCTCAGAGAACTGCAAGTAGGCCCCTTTCTCAACAGCCACATACCATTCCAAAGAAGCCTGGTCTGTCCTCGGGTACGTGAAGTTCTGGATACACGTTCTCCAAAAACCATTTGAAGTCTTTACATTTCAGCTTCTCTCGTAGAAGTCTCCTTTCTGTCACATCTCCATAAGGTTCCTGAAAAAAAAAAAAAAGAAGAAGAAAAGAAAGAAAGAAAGAAAAAAAAAAAGATTAAAAAAAAATCCAGAACAGATGCTCCCTTTTAAATTATCTGTATACATTATTAGGAACCGTATGCTACAGTGATGAGTAGGACTTCTAGCCAGGAAAAATCACCATGTTTGGGTGCTGGATTTGATTTCATTATCCTTACATTTGTTAAATGTTGACAAAAAAGAATTGGAACTGTGTAAGTAAAACTTTAAAATATTCTAGAAGAGACAGTTTGTCTGAGAAAACTCCCTGAATCTGCAAGTGAAGAAACCTTTGAATACAGATTGCTGGAGACTGAGAAGGCGTTTTGGAAAATAAGACTTCCTTTAGATAGATAATTGAAAATCTCCAAAGCAGTGAATGAATCTTGAGGATTTTCAATTATACCACTATCCATTTGCAAATTACCTGTACAGTTTTACACTGAAGTGATAAAATTTGTAAAATCTGCTAATGCATCCTTTGAACTTCACCATTTTGGGGGGTAGGGAGTATGAAATCTTAAACCTCCAGAGAAAAGCTTTCATTGCAGACTTTTCCCTGTCTATGGATTGGAGCAGAGTTCACATCTTTTTATGTCTGTCTTCAAAAACCTATCTTTATATTGACTAGAGACTTCAGACAGTCAGGCATGAGGGAGCGCTTGCAGTCCCCAGATTTTTACAGGTCACTTGACGCAGTCTTTCATCATACCACAAATGTATTTGCATTTCTCAAAGCTGTGGAAATACCACTGAAAACACAAAGCAGATGTAAAGCAGAGGCAGGGATGCCTGTTGGAATAAACAAACAGCGTGACATATTAGCTCTGAGGTCTGAACATTAATCTTGAAGTGAAACTTCATGGAACCAATTTTTGCAGCCATAGCATCAATCATTTTCCTGTTATGCTACAGAACTGAATATTTGGGTTTGATGAAGTAAAAAGGTCTGAACTCAACTGCTGCAACAAGTGGTGCACAGAGTATTATGGAAACCAAATTTCATCAGCAGCAGCTTTGATAAAGGGAAAAAAAACCCACACGAGTTTCAGCTTATATCCACTGTGTTACAATAAGGCAACACATGAAACTTCCAGTACTAACACACAAATATCCTTTAAAGTTAAAGCTCTGTCATTACAGACGTAAGATATCCAGCACTTTACAAGAAAAATTATCAGCATTTATTGCTCTTTTTGTGTATGACAAGCTGAAATCACCCCGGCATTGCCTATGGGCGAATTCCATATTTCTTTCCAACTCAGACTCCGATAATAAAACCTAAATGGCTTTTATGACATTAAAGTAAACCAATTATTACAAATGTGTGGACTGTAATAATCTAATTACCCAATTTAATCCAAACAAACACAAGATGAAAGCTAACCGTATTCATCTTCTCCAGCGTCTCTTTTAAAAGCCTAATGTTTTCAAGAGCAGTTTTCTCCTGCTGCGTCTATTAGGGTTGGCCACTCAAATGAGTGCGGGGCTCCCTGTGCCCCACACTGGTCCCTCAGGTCTGATCCAGTGCAGCCAGAGGCAGATGCCCAGCAGCCCATCCCAGGCACAAAACCAAAAAGGCAGTGTTTAGAAAACTCTTCATGCAAAGAGGTCATGCTGGGGAGATCAGGCACCTCCAGAAACAAGCAACAGCAGACAATGATTTCTTTGGGGTCTGAATTTCGGACCTTGTGACAGAGGTCCATTTAATTCACTTCTAGACACTGTGAGAACATTTCAGTGTTACTGTTTCCCAGCCTTCATGTCTCTCACGATAAATACGTCCAAGTTATGAATTTGCACACAATTTACTGTTTTGACATACTCAATTTTCACTGCAATAAACCTCCTGAAAAATTCTGCAACCAATGATCCGGTATTTTCATTTGAAGGAAAACGAAAACATTAACTTAAAAGAACCTGCAAAACCGACAGAACTGATACTTGAAACATTTTATTAGGAACATTTTCATCTGAGTTGCCATGACTGATTTTAATTAATTTAATCTTTTCAATATTGATTTTGGTTTCTGTTTGCTGGTGTTTTTTTGTTTTTTTTTTAACTGCACATGGTGCAGCAGTAAATCAAACAGAAAAATCTATTTTCTTTTACATCAGTCCAAAGTTTTACAATTATCAGAAGACAGGTAATTTTGCTAAATATTATTATCATGCTGTTTACCTGAAGGTCTACTGTCCACTGAAACTTGTTGATTTGCATTCATTAATTGTGTAATTCTTACTGAGAGTCCTGTATCAGCCATTTCACAGAAGTGCACATTTTAGGCTAAACAACTCCTCCTTGCTTTGATGGCCCCACTTCACATTATTCTTTAATTTATTCACTTATTATTGACATAGATTGAGCCACCTTGTACTCCTACATAATTTTTATTTTTTTCCAAAGAATTAAAAATTATACACTTATTCTATGCCAGCGCAAAAGTCTCAGAAATAATAAGAAATAAACAAAAAAAGCACTTCACATTAAGTATTAGCTTAGTCAATTGTTAGTAGGTTGAAAACAAATTCTACTGAAATTCCAGGAACAATGGAGTTGAACTCACCAGGCGAGCGTGTGGGTTTCGGTGGTAATAAATTTGTTTGTATTCATCCATCCACACCTCAGCTGCACGCACGCTGTTTGCCAAAGCTTTGGCCCGTGAGTATGGAGCTTGCTTGGGGAAAACATGACCTACATGGGAGCAAGGATGGATCTCAAGACTTCCTCCACACTGCCATATCTGAGCAAAGAATTGACAGTGTGTATCATTAATTGAGTCTTTTGCAAGCTCAAGGATTTCATAACAATAAGCCTGTATAAGAATAACACTGTCTCAAGAATACCACACCATACTACAAGTAACACATACAATAATTTTGTGTCTCATTTGATGACTAAACTGGATAAAATTACATCCTTGTTGCTCTTAGTAATTTGCTCTGAGTTCGCAAGGAGATAATCACATCTCTGTTTTTATCTGGAGAGCAATATTCCTTTCTTAGTTTTATGTTTTCATTATAAGATGCGGTCTACAATATAAGTTACACAGGCATTGTTAAAAAAAAAAAAAAGCATGTTTCTTTTCCAAATTAACCATGTAAATAGCTATCTCAGAAAGAAACCAGTAGCTGATAACTAATTCTTACCAGAAATCTATAGATCTATATATCATCTATACATTCTACTGGAAAGCTGACTTGACAAAACAGGTAAGCTTGTTATCATCGAAGAACGGTCAGTTGTACTCCCATTTGTACATTCACCAATCTGGAAGGGAGGCACAGGCACCTGGTGATAAAATCCCACTAACCTTTTCCATTGGAAAACTGGGAAAGGTACCCCAGATCCAACACATGAAAAGAAAAAGCAGAGTACTTCTGCAACTTACAGTGGTCCAACCAACAACAATGAAACAACCTCCCCTATCTAAACCAATATTCCTGCTTGATGCCAAGGAGGTACTTGCACCTGAATGTGGAATTGGCAGATCCCTGAAAACCATCACTCTGCCCTTGTGCTCATGCTCCTGCCTCTCTGGCTCCCCAGGTTGGGAAATGTGCAGCCCATGAGATAAAACAACCATCAAGTCGATCCATTAGCCTCAGCACTCTGTACACATTTTTGTAATTACATTCTTCTCCTCTGAAAACCAAGGACTTTTGGCAGTTCATCTACACAGCCACTTTCCCATCACCCATTCTGATCTCAAGTTTGATTACTTGAAAGAAAAGCACAGCTAGGCATTTCTATTCAACATTGTGTGTGACCACATCATGGCAGATTCCCTGTTTCTGAAGGGTGCCTGAAACAAGGTTTCTGAAATTTAGTCAGATGGGAGGAAGGTGGGATATGTTGCTGTATTTGAATTAACTTGAAGCTGTCACCAATGGCTCTGATAGACTTTCCATAAAAGATTTAAAATTCTCCTCATGTATTCAGCCATGCATAAGTGGCAGTTCATCATTCCTTTGTAAATGGAAGACAAAGGAAATTAGCTGGGATAGGCTTAAGGGGTAGAGGTTTGCTCCCTGACAACCTTCTTGTATAAGACACACATTTTTAATTACATGCTATTCAAATGAACACAGCAGGAGTGAAAGATATGAGGTAGCAAATAAAAGCTCTGCTGCTAACAGTGCCAAAAGATCAATGGTGGGACTTTTCCCACCTCTCTCTCTGGGAGTTTTAGGGATCTAAAAAGATAAAGGCTTTCAGCTCACACAAGATAGGACTTGGTTTTAGACTGCTAACTTTTAGGGGTTTTTTTGAAGTTACTTAGAATTTCTCTAAAATTTCTAAATTTGGAAATCCATGAGTGTGTTCTCCATTGATTTGGTTTTGGATACCAACATCGGACTTTATGCTTGGCACAATTCTGTATTTAATTACCAAAGTGTAAGCACTCTAACACATATGTTTACTTTTAAAACAGGGAGTTTCCTTAAAGATATAGGTAATTCATTATTCAGCTATAGGGAGTAATGGATAATTATTACTTCTTGGATTTAAAATTTTCATTTCTTGTTTTTCATGTGAGGTTTCTTTCCTCTTTTTTGCTGCTTTTCAGGGAAGCAGTGTATTTGTCATTTGAACAAAGATGATTAAAGGAATTATAAAAGAAATCTAGAATTCCGTACTGATCTTTTAAACAATTTGCATATTTTCTTAGGTAAGTTACTTTACTGCCATTTTGAAAGCTGCTATGAAACCAACTATCCACTTTCCCTTTATGATCCCCTTTTTTGAGATTTATTTCAAAACAGTATTTTTCATAATTATTATTTCTATGTTCAAGATTATTTTTTAAAGCTGCAATTTACCATTCAAGATTTGTCAGCAAATATTAAGAGCTCTAAGTTTATTAGTTTAATGATTTCCAACGTTATATTGCACATAAGAATTATTAACTCACCTTTATTTATCTACTTTTAAATAAGATATTAAGAACAGATGATAAAGACTACTGAAATAAAAATGTAGTTAAGAAGGAAGCACATTGAGCCCTTCCATGATAAAGTCTGACTTCAAAGAAATGAAACCAACTGACCATACCTCTGTAAAATTGATGGTAAAAAGAGAATTCCATAACAGCTGAATTTTTAATAATTAAAGCTCTCTAAAAAATAACTGCAGGTTGCTAAGCAATGCTCATTAAATTCTAAGTATTTCAAAAAAACAGTACAAAAATTATCTTGTCATCCTATTACAAAAGAAAATTGAATATACTTCAGCTAAACAATTCCTCAAAAGGTTTATTCACTTTCATTTTAATGGAAAAATTATGACCTCCATATAAAATCAGGTACAAATGCACAGCCATAAAATAAAGCGAGGTATTTAATAGAGAAACTAAAGTTGATTACTAAATGCTAAGTAAGTGGCTCTGCAGAAGATTCTCCATAAAACTAGTTCAACCGTCTGTAACAGAAAAGCACATAAGGTTTCACGCGTATTTTGCAAGCTCACGTACACGTAGATCTGCTTCTTTACTAGGTCTGCATAACTCACAGCTCTCATTATAAAAGCACACATTTTTCCTCCACTTCAATAACGAAACAAGGTAACATTCCTTTTTCTACTTTCACTTTCATCTTGATGCATGCAAACTATCAGCATATTTTCTTTCATTTTCAGAGACAGATGGTGGCATTACAAAAACCTACAGAAAATTTTCAGAATCTCACCTCAGGATTGCTGCCCCTGCCAGGCTCTCTGGACAACTGACCTTGTGCTGGGTCAATGAATACTAAAGAACAAAAACTACCAGCTCATTCTAACATTTTAAGGCTATCTGGAAAAAATAAAAAAAATCATAAAAAGGATGCTACATCCTAAAAAAGGGCAAAATGTGGAAAACCCTACATTTCTGCTGCTCTCTCTCTGCTACAATTTTTTCTTGATGACTTGCAGCTAAGCCCTCAGTATGGTGCTCATGCACAATCTGCTGGAAGCTGGGTGGGTGGAGAGGCACCCCAGACACATGGACTCACCCTGGCTGCTCTCAACACAAGACAGAGTTCAGATCCAGACAAAAACAGACAATACAAAAACACTGGAAAAAAGAAGACCTCAGGTGTTCTGAGGCATATCATCCAGGCTCATGGGCAGCAACATTTCTGAGAAGAAAGGCCTTTTTGCACATGGTAGGCTGAAGGACAGACTACAGACATATTAAGCCTTGGTCCAGAAACAAACTCACATTGCAGCACCACTTGCAGGACCAAGAGCAGACAGGGGACAGAAGCTGCAACCAGGTTCCCTTTGCTCTGAGTACAAGAGGGAGAAGATGAAAAAGCAGGTTTTGAATCCCTCAGAAAGAGGAATTTCAATGTCCATTATGCCCATGAAGTGAAATTTTATCCAGCCAAATAGCATTAAGCAATCCAAAATCAAGGTACATTGACTAGGTTCTGCATTCAGCACGTAGCCTCCATCTCTCTTAGTCATCATGCTTTTAGTGAAAGCTTTGTCCTTGTTGCACCTCTCAAAACCACAGAGAATTTCTTCAGCTCAGAATAATCGAAGTGCAAGAAAGAGGAGGCTTGAGGACAAGTCTTTTCATGTCATTGGGAAAGAGTGGTGTTTTCAGCGACAAGAACAACAATAAATTAATTTACAGTGCTTTTGAGTAGTTCTGCTCCTAATTTTCAGGTCTGACAGGTTTAGAAAACACAAGGACAACAACACTAACAATGATTTATTCCTTTCGACCTCTTGGAACACTGCGGGCAGCCAAAAGAACACAGTTAAACAACATCGTAGCACTCTGCTCTGTGCCACAAAAATCCTCACCACACAGAGCACAAGTACAAGGGCTCCAAATCAAACAGAGCAAAGCATGTTGTGTACAAATACCCAGATGCTACTGGCAATCTGCACTAGGAAAATTGGCATGGCTAGGCATATTTGTTGGCCATTGCACAGCCTGTCCTGTTAAATCATTTGTCTCCCAGGAGTCGCTTGATCCACCTGCACCTACATGCTGGCTTAGACCTTGCAGAGTGTTTGTGCACTCTCTCCTGGGGACTCTGCTGCTCCCTTTGTGCTTCTCCTGTGCACTAGGACACCTCTCATGCTTCCTCATGAAGGAGACCACAGCCCTGCATGCTGAAGGAGTAAAGGCACTGCTCATACACCCTGCTGTACCTCACAGAGTCCTGGCTCAAGGGAACCAGTGATGTAAAAGATGAGACTGGCTGCCAGAGCTTCATAGAGATCAACAGCAATGGAAGGTCAGGTCTAAAGCAGCAGCTGGTACTGGGGCACTCTGAGTCAAAAGGAAGGGGTCAGGCTGTCTGCAAGCCTTAGTCTCCCCAAAATCAAGACACAAAGAGCAGAAAGCCAAAGAATTGCAAGCTAAGTGTGCCGTATTAGAGGTTTTCTTCAAGGAGTTGAAGGTCTGGGTACACTGGAACAAGAGACTTCTGCTTCAGAAGGTCACAGGGCTGACGGAGGTGAGTTAACTGCTTTGTGCTTCAGGTGGAGGCTGCTGAACTAGACCAAGACTACTGAGTAGACTGTGTTTGGGTTTACATGCCAGAAAGTGTTCCCTAGGTGAAAAAGGAGGTGGTCATGAACGCAGATCAAACAGCGTTTCCAGCTGAGAAGTCTCCCTCCAGAGAGAAACCAGATCAACTCTAGGTGTGTGCTTGTTATCATTCCTAATAATTTTTGTTCCTTAGTTTTATACCCTCTTTTCTATGATTTCTGCACTGTGGGCAGCAGGAGACCAGAACAGCAGTCAGGAAGACTCCATGCTTCTCTGGTTAACATACAGACATCCAGAGAGACAGTCTGCTGATGTCTCCTTTATCAAGAAGGTGGTTTTGTAACATTAAAATGCTATTTAACCTTGAAATCTGTTGTCACCTGGTAAAAAATCCAAAAACACTCCTGTACCATGAGTCAATGACTCACAGAAATGCAAACATGGCCATCAAAAATAACAGATGATGGGAAGACTAGACAAGGGTAATCCAGGATAATAAGTTGTGAACTCCCTGAAAGCCAAAAGCAGCCCTACAGCATCCCTCTTATCACCACTGCATGGCTTCAATAAGCTAAGTGTGATTTGGGGCAAACCATAGGCAGCCAGTGCTCAGTGGCAATCAGCCACAGCCCTGGTAACAGCTGAGTGGAGAACACTGCTTTGCTGATCAGCCTGGACTGTCCTGTCTCCTCATTTTTCCTGCTGTAAATCCTTTCCATTACAGCTATCTGACTCACACCTGGACACTGGAACATGCCTCCTGTGTGGTACAACTCTACATTTACTGCAGATCTTCCCTCCCACCTTTTATAACCTTTGTACAAACTTTTTCTCAGGTGAAACTGAATAAAGCCTTAAGATTAGTACAAGGGCTGCCTTCTCCTGCCCCACTGGGAACTGCTCATTCCATCAACCACAGGAAGAACTCTGAGTCACATCAAAGCAGTACAAATCTTCCCAATGACCTCCTTCAAGCTGCATGATGTTAACTTCACCCACTAGTATCACACCCCTTTTTACCTTTTATACTAGAGCTCAAAACAAAGACATGTTTTTAAAAATTGCTTTAAAATAGCTGTTTGGAAGAAAAATACAGCTATCCTGAAGTGCAAGAACAAGATTCATATAAACACCTTCCAAAATATTCCCTTCTTAGCACTTGCTTACATTACAGCTACCTCATTAACTAAAAGGGCATGAAGAAAGAAACAGGAACTTGTTGTATTCTGAGGAAAAGAAACTTTCAATTAAGCCACCTACCCTAAATGAGAATTCAAGGTTTTCTCCTCCCCAGACTTCCATTCCTGTGTCATAGGAACCAAGATAATCAAAATACTTCTTGCTCACAGAAAATAACCCACCTGCCATGGTTGGAGACCTATGGAAGAGAATAGTAATTCTGAACTGAATAAAAAGAAAAAATATTAAACCAATACAACAGATAAAAAAATACAGTATATTTTTATTTTCGATTTTCTCAGTCTTTTCTGTATACAAAGTAACAGTCAGACATTTATCAATTATCATGAGGCCATTTGAATTTAATTTTGTAACAAAAAAACTGTATCTGAAACAACAGGAATATAAAAACAACCGGAATATAAAAATATTGTGTTAAAATAAATTTTTCCAGTTGCAGTGTCCATGCATAAATGAAGCACCTCTTCACATAACAGAACATTAGCTTCTTTGTGGCAGAATTGTATTAGTTGGCTCTGAAATTCTAAGTGCTGTATCCTTATCTCCTTTACTTAAGCAATAATTAACAAAATACTTCTGCTTTGGTAATTAAAACCAGCATTCTTGATCACACTAATATGAATTGAAAGAACTCTCATACTTTAATAATTAAGTAAATATAGTCCCTAAAGAGGTTTTTTTTCTTTCTAAGAAAATCTACCCATCTATATGTTCTTAAATTTTTTACTAAGTTTGGGAAAAAGAAAATCAGGAGTCATGACTGGGTCCTCATCAAAGATCACAAGGCCCAGAGTGACAGCACACTTAAGGGATGTACTTCCTTTATGGTAGAGTGTACATATACACAAATTTGTACTTGTTCAATATTGTTCCCTATTGTTTACAGTCTTAGGATTACTTTCTTTGAAATGCCAAGTATATAATGCTGATTAGAACTAAGTTCAGCTGACATTATGTGAATTTTAGTAAATTGCTGTTGAGGTAAATATTAACAAAAGCGAGATACACAATCAATTACTCTTAATCTGTCAAAACTAATTTTACCAGCTATCTTTTTGAAGCAACACTGTCTCACACTGTCATATGTTGCTTCAAAGAATGGAATGAGATGAGACAAGACAGAAGGAAAAATAACAAACTCCATAACCAGCCAAGTCCTTCTGTCTCCCTCCAGATCTCATCTTTCCAAACGAAGCTGTTGGTGACACCACTCCCAGCACTGCTGCTTTCTCCAGACACTTGTCAAGCTCACAGTCCTCAGGCTACCATGAAACTTTATCCCTCATCATTTTCCTCTTGGCATGTCAAAGACAATTCTTCTTATCATGAAGAAAAAAAAGCATCATATTTGAACTAAATGTTTTAAAAACATTTACTCTATTTGGATTTTTTCTTTTAAGGACTAAGACATGCTGAGAAAGACTCAATTACTACCTCACTTTTGCTATTAAAAAAAAAAGTTCATTCAGTTGAGGATAAGTACATTAATATTTGTGAAATACTGGGTATTAATATCTAAAAAAGCAACTTACAAAAGACTTACTATGAGAAAAATAAATAATTCCGCATTTTTTGTGATCTATGCAATAACAGACAAAAGTACTAAAAAAATGACTGAATTAAAAATGCCAAACAGGTTCATTTACTTCAATAAACTGCTGAAATGCAGCAGCATCTATAGCAGATGGGGCTAGGTTGAACACGGCAGATCCTATCAGGATCTTGTCTACCATTCCCATTTTCCAGATGCCTTGTTTGTTCTGTTCTCTTACCCCTCCTAAAAATATGACGTTGAGTGACAAATAATACCAATTGATGGCATCTTGTCTTAAAACAAAACTAAAACCCATAATGAAGACATCAGGCTGAGCTCTGCGAGTTAGCTGTTCACAGAAACCATGGTGGATAGAGCCCTATTGTTTCACCCCAGTAAAGAACTGGCAAAATGGTTCACCTTTGAAAATAGCACAGTGAACTACAACTGTAATTACAGCACAGAAAAAAATCTTCAAAACTACTTTTACCTTCTTACTGGTTGGTGATTTTTTTTCCCTTTTCATCGTTGCCCATGATAGGTTTTTTTTTTAACAACACAGAGCTCTCTGCTTTGCACAGAGGACATCCTCCAGTATTAGGTAATCACACTCTTTCCATGTGCTGGTAAGCATCCGTAAGAGTTTGTCTAGAGGAGTCAAGAGACTACTTTGCAATAAGTTTTCCATATGGAAGATGAAACAGGAATTTCAGCTTTTAGAGCACTATTTTTTCCAGGAACATGGTAAACAGGAGCTATTTTGGAAAAAATAAGAACTAAACAAAATACATACTTTTTAGTAATGTGTTCATTTCCTAAATATCTTTCAGCACCTGGAATTTTCACATGAAATCCAAAACAGATTCACAGTTTCTAGGATGCATAAAAGTTAACCTGATCACATCGGTCTTGGACTTCCTCCGTTTTTGTTCTCTTTCAGGGGTACTATGCCAAGTGAAGACCAGTCGCCAATCAAATCCACCAATCTGTGGCTCACCAGCATTTCCCAAGTACTCAAATGTATTCCAGTCAATAACATCAATAACAGGACAGACAACAGCTGTTTCTTCTTCAGCAATCCTGGTAAGGTTTTAAAACAAAAGGGTGACTTCCATTAGAAAGTTCTCTAAAAAGAAAAAACTAGAACTGACAAGAACAAAGAATGCTTACAATACCAAACATGAAGTTTTGCTCCTGTTCAATTCATGCTGCAATAACAAGGAAACGATGATACAATAAATACAAGAATAACTCCCATTTTCCTACATCAGGAGGATGTATCAGGATGGACTCTGCTGGCAAGCATCAACCTTCCTGGATGGTGGAAGCAAGGTATGCCAGATGGCTTGAGATAACATATTCAGCATCTGGCTTGGCTGCCATAGCCAGCACCACTTCATCAAAAAAAATTGTTCACGTTCTTTTGTACAGGTAGCTGTTTAAGAGAGCAGTTTGATTGCATATTTTTGCAGTGATGAATAATAAACCAGCCAGATATTGGCCCCTGAAGTCATGGCTGTTCTTGTAACCGTGATCATCTGCAATTGTTGTACGGAGCACTGTAACAGTAACTCAAAAAGAAGCCCTGAGCTTGGGAAAAAAACCAAATCTGCAACATGGGAAGTAGACCACCAACAATGAAACATAACTGAAGGAGGCTTTCAGAAACCCTGGCAACATAGGAGATGAAAAGGAGAAAAAAGACAGCACTGCAGAATGACATTCCTAACATCAAGGGTGATCTAAAGATAGTCAAGATCTTTATCATACTAAGAATACATCAGAGCTGATGACATTTCTTGCAGGTCTACTTCTATAAGGAGATAAACCCCTTCCTCCCATTTCTCAAAATCATGCAGGGTTTTCAGGATTCCTTTCCAAAAGGATTCGTCCTTGTGGAAGGCAGTGAGATGATTAGCCTTCTCCACACCCTCCAGAATGGCCTCCCTCAGTACTAGGAGCAATGTCAAGCACACAGGTTCAAGCCAATGTCTTTCTCCTAAATCACTGTTTAGCACCTGCCCTGTTCTAGTGTTAGATATGCCCTGATAGTTCAGTGAAATGAAATAACTTGATTGACTCAAAGATGCAGATATGCACTTTAGCCCTGCATCTTGTATTTACATATTTCAGAGGTGAAGGAAAACTGAACACATTATATTGCCAAACAAGTAAGAGATGCAGTGCATCTGTCATTCAAAGGGAGCTCATTCCTCATGGGATTGTTCGGCTGAAAACCTGTAGACTGACCAAGGGCTCATACTGTGAAATTAAGAGTAGCTTGTGATGGTTAAATGCAGCAGAGAACAGCATCAATTCCAAAGTATTATTGTCTGAGCTGAGGAAGACTGTACTAGTGTGGAATGGCCTCTTGTTGCTGGAGGGAATATGTGAAAGAGCTGTTTTCTTCTTTATGATCTCCCATTGAGACCTTGTTTGGTTGAGCACACAAAAGAGCTTATACAAATATTGTTATCTCCTGTCTCACTTGCATAAAACTTTGTACAAATCCTCATTGTACAAAGCAATGAAAATTATACACACACACAGAGGAAAAGAAAAAAACCAATTAAAAGTATTTTGCTCCTCCTGTAACAAGTGGGAAAATAAGTAAAAAGTAGGTAGCTGGCATATGATTTCAATTATGAAAGGAATGAAGCAAGTGAAAAGCCATCACCTTTTCTGTAAGTTAAGAATTAACTAGATGGTACAATGCACAGGCAGCTTACAAACACAACTACGTTTGCACTTTAAAATGCTAACACTGTTGTATTGCTGCCATACATTTGAGTCAGATATGCCACAGAAAAACCTCTTAGAGATGTATGTCTGCATCCGCAGCAAGAACGGCAGGAATTCCAAGAGAGGGCTAACTTTTTACAGGTGATTATTGCGTTTAAAAAAATCCCAATCCTTCCTCAAGATTGCCATCTAGTGGTGCGCTAAAGAAGTGGAGAAATCGCAGAATCGTCTCTCCAGTCATAAGACTTTCTTTAGGTGACAGTTGTTAAACTTATGCTCATGACTTGATGTTTATCCCTTTTCCTTTCTCCACGCTATCATAGTTAGGCCACAGTTACCTGGAATACAGTCGTTGTGAAATTTAGAAACAAGGTAAGTATGCCAGTTATAAGAAAACAAACAAACAAAAAAAAAAACCAACCCTGAAACAGCATTCTAGATATAATTTCAAAGGGACATGGGGAATTTGGGAACACAAATCCCACTAGGAATCAGGAAGACTTGCACACATCAAGACATCATGTGCTATTGGAAGTCTCTCTCCAGTTTGTATTAGGGCTGTTTTTTTCTGGTCCTTTTCTGTACTCTACAGTACCTGGTGGGAATCTTAATAGGATCCAAATCAAAACACTGGCGTTGAGGAAAGATTTTTTTCTTTTAATTATGTTTTAAAGAGAGCTGGTTTTCTGTATACAACATTTAGGAGGTCTGATTCAGGTCCTGTATCTATCAGTATCTGCTAATGGCATCCAAAACCATGAGCTGTTAGCAAAAGGGGCAAAACCAATAGAGCCTTGCAATGTGATGCAGGAGCAGCAGGTGCTGTGGTGAGGTACCAGTGGCTGAGCCCATAGCAGGAAAAGTGCATGTATGGCTGCTGGCTACACATGGGTGAGGCTTCAGGAATATAATAAATATTCTCAGCTGTAACAGAAGGCTAGCATTCTGGTTTCTAGAGTTTTTTTGTTAGAGCTTTGGGAAGGTTCCTTGGTTTTTTTGTTGTTTGTTTGCTTACTTTTAATTAACAATGTTTTCTGAACAGCCTGAGAGATCTGCAGAATAGACAAGAGACTACACAGACATAAAGTACAGTGTCCTAGGACACATGGTTTCCAAGTAAGAGTCAGTGTTGACATAACATTTACTCCTCCCTATTTTACATCATGATCCTTTATGTCAGAACCAGTCTGGAAAGGTGGATTTGCTCAGGACTAAGAAGATGGAGTTTATTGACTTGTGTTCCAATCTGCTTATGCAAACATTGCCTTGCAGGGCACACACCTTTCCAGATATTCTGCTCACCCAGGCTGACAGAAATAGCGTCTTTTACCAATGTAGTTCCAAAGCTGGAGGTGAGGATTCGTCTTGTTGAAAACCAAAACTTTCCATTGCCTGAAGAAAAAGAGCAGCTTGGCCCTCAGGGGAAAAAAAAACCAAAAAACAAAAAACAAAAACCAAAAAAACAGAAAAAAAAAAAAAAACCCCACAAAAAAACAACCAAAAAAAGGAACAAAAGAACCAAAGAAACGCCATGTCATGATCTTTCAAACTTCCATTTGCATTTGCTTCCCCACAGCCAGGAGACACACACCAAACACTCAAAGTGCCTCAGGGACCAGACTGCAGTAACCTTTGGTGACCCATGAGTCATTTTTCCACTACAGAAGTGGGCCAAACTGTCTCACCCCTTCTTCTCCAACGGGAGAGAAAACCATCCCAGAGCATAAGCTCACCTTGCCAGCAGTGGCTCCAGCCAGCCCTCATGGCATTCACAGTGGCAGTCCAGGAATGTCAGGATGTCTCCTTTGGCCACAGACGCCCCCAGCAGCCGGGCTCGAACCAGCCCCTCTCGCTTATTTGCGCGGATAAGACGCACCTTGCGTAGGCCAGCCACGTAGTTTTCCAAAGTCTCCTTTAAATGTTCTGTAACAAGCCAAAAAAAGGGACTAATATAGTCTGAAATTATCTGTTTATGTTATGCTATAGGAAGCTCTCTCCTCACTAGCATATTATTTATAGCAGGGCTCTAAAGATTGTGGTATTTTGAACTCAGATTCTGCGATACACGTTTAGAAAAGACGCGAAAAAAGCACAGAACTTGGATGGACACCAATCACGGTTGCTTATAAGAAATTGAACGCTTCACATTTACCTCTGTAATACATTCCCAGATCGATAAGCGCTTCTCAAATGTTATTTAAGACCTTCTGTATAAAAGTTTTATTCTTAACACAATTCACGTGTGGAGGAAAATGCCAGCATTGCCTTTATGTCCTGTTGTTCAAACAAGACCAAAGAACTAGGTCACTGTCATTATATGAGACACCAGGGGAGCATTGGTGCAATCGAAACTTGCTCAGTTCAGGAAACCTGAAGTGCTCTGATCAGACTGTAGTCTATCTATACACACAAGCACTCATGCTACAACACAGCAAATGTGCTTCCCCATTGCAAACTAAATTTGGTCCTCAAGACAAATTTTTCACTGGCACAGTACAAGAAAAACTGTTTTTCAGTGAGAGGCCTTTGTTGTACAGTTTTCTGGTATGTGACCTGAACACCATAACTTTTTCTCCTATGAACTGGCTGACCAAAAAAACCCCTCGACAGTCAATATTATTTAGACTTATTCTTCCTACCTTTGTCACTGTAATCATCTACAAGGATAATTTCTTCCAAAAGTATATCCGGAGATGTCTCAAGAACACTGTGAACAGTTCGCAGAAGTGTTGACCAAGCCTCGTTATAAAAAGCTATCACAACAGAGGTTTTTGGCAAGCTATAATAATCGTATTTCTTCTCTCTGCATCTGTAAAGGGGGAATAACATTTATTACAAGTGCAAAAGCATTTATTAATTTTCAGGAAACAATTCTTAAAACCATTTGTATGCTAGTTACTAACTGCAAGCAAGAACACAGAAAGGATCTTTAAAGAATTACATGTATGTGGAAAATTGTATGAGAAGACATTAGGAAGCTGCTGTTACAGAGGTTCCATTTCCACAGCAGCATTATGAATAAAATAAACTACCAAAATGTCTGAAAAGAAAAATAATAGGAGATATTCTGGGTTGGTGTAGCTGCAGTAGCTGTCTTTGCAGAATTTCAAGTAAGAACAAGCAATGGCCAAAATGTGCCTCAGATTAAAGGAAAAAAAATAAAAAATGTAAAACCTAAGTGCAGTAAAAACAGTAAGATAAACTAGCGATAACTGCTGCTTTGGAAAATAGAGCAAGTGCTAGACAGTAAAAATATAACTGTGAAGGAACAGCAACATATAAAGAGAAAAAAAAAAAACCCAAACCAAATAACCAGCAACAAAACTGAAATGTATGTACACTGAAGCAGAATATGGAGAGACCAAACAGCTGGCAAAAATCTAATAGTGAAATCCACAGAAACCTAAAACACATATAGAAATGCATGAGTTTGGCTCTATGGAGAGCCAGAAAGTTTGCAAACCTTTGAATTAAGCTCCAGAATGTATTTCCTATAAATATATATATGAACTTCCCTAAATGAACATAAGGATGCCAAGAAAGTTATAGCTGAGCCAAATGTATAAATTCTTAAAAGAATCCCCTGGTTTAGAAGAATTTTAAAATAACGATGGCATTTTCTACAATTTCTTCTCTTTGCTGAGAGCATTCCACACTGCCAGTTTTTATTGCCTGGAGTCAACAAGGCTTGTAAGGGGCAGAAGGACAGACTTCAACTTCTGTAGACTGCTAAATCACAACAGATACCAAAGCAGGTAGGACATCCCTCCTACCAAAGCAGAACAGCAGTGACTCCTCCAGAACATATGCTATGGGGACCTGAAAAGGGAAATTAAAACTGATCAGTAGAAAATGCGACAGGGAAACCTTAGGTCAATTTAGGGGCACAAAAATTCCCCAAAATGCTAAGAAACTGACATTAAAAGCAAACTGCTTACCTATAGCACATTGAGAATATTTTAACAAACTATTTAAGGCTGCTGTGTCTGCAATTAAAAAAGGCTTATAGGTTTCTTAGAAGATTAGGCAGTATCTATAAAGATCTGTTGTACAGAAAGAAAAAAAATCTGAATCTGATCATGCTTAAAATTAAAATTCTTACTAAGGAAACAAAAAGTCTGCAGAGTAGCTCTGTAATGAGTACGTGAAAATGAGGAAGCAACAAGGACAAATGACACCTGGGCAAAGGAAGCACCCAGAGGTGCTTCTCAAACATGAAAGGAATGCCATGTGACAACACCTGTGCATACAGACATACATGCATAGGTAGGTACACACACACACACACACACACACACACACACACACACACACACACACACACTCTCTCTGATCCCGCGAAGTACAAGAATGCCTGTCCCTCCAGGCTGTAACTTGTCCTGAGGGGCTTTCACAGAGAGAACTGTCTCACACCAACACCTGGTGACCGAACTGATTTATTTAGAAAGACATTCATGTATTGACATATAAAATATGAAAAGGAGTGACGAGTGACATTTTAATTAACTTCTTTATTTTAATGCAGAAAAACCCACTGTATGAATCCAGTTTCAGAAATACATATTTACTTTAGCCTACTGAAAAACATTTCTGCTCAGTACTGCCAGGAAAAAAAATCCATACATATATCAGTCACTTGTACCAGGTAATTTTGAGTTCATTTCTTGATGGATTTTGGATGTCTACATACCTATTTTAGAAAACTGAAGGAAAATATAAATAAATTTAAAAAAAAAACAAAACACCAGGAAAGCATTGTTCGAAAAATATGTCAGGAAGATTCATGGAAAAATAATGCTGTATTCCATTTGAAGAAAGGAAACCCACCAAAAGGTCTAAAGAAGCTTATATGTCTAATTATAGATTAAAGACTTCAATGGATTTGCCTGAAATTACATGCTAGAGAAAACATAGTTTGGCACAGAGCAAGGCAATCCCCACACTGTTTGTGATTCACTATGCATTGCTGCCTCCTTCCTTAAGCACACCCCACACTGCAGGAAAAGGTCAGCCTACTACAGGACATAACAGAGCACACGTTTCTTAGGTTTCCAAAGTCAAGAAGAGTCCAGCACTAAAAAATGGGTTTAATTTACCAGCTCTGTGGTGGAAGGCAGCACAGGAGTGCAGAGAAGTGACCCACCATGGTAGCAGGGCCAGCTGCTGGCCAGCACGGCCACCTGACCTGAGCAATACCCTGATGCCCTTACTAAAAAAAAGAAAAAAACCCCACAAAAACAAACAAACAAAAAAAAAACCAAAACAAAACCAAAACAAAACAAAAAAACCTCACCACATTATTCAAGTGCTGTTCAGATTTGCATGTTTATCTCGGATATTATTTCCAAGATATATTTCTTGCTAAATTGCTAGAAGATCTCAACTGTTAGCAGTCTCAAATAGTGTTGCTAAAGTGAAGCACACTTTTCCTTATCTTTCTGCAATTAAAGAGTTTCACTAAGCCTTAAAAATTAATCCCATTCGGGAGATTACAAACCCAGAGCATTTAAACCCTACAAAAATTACAGCGTAAGAAAATCTTTAAAAAGGTAATGAGTCCCTGAAATGGAAATGCTTGGCAGTGTTGCTGAATAACAATTAAGTGGCATGCATATGGACACCAAGCATTACCACTTTACAAGATATAAAAACTTCAAAAAACCCACTACAAGGACGAAATCTGATTTAAAGCCTAGTGGTCATAACTCATCTTTTCCATTTCTCAACTCCTGTTTACCACAGAAGCGCCTTAGCAGCCCATCTTCTGTATTCACATTTGCAAACTTCAAGATGTACTTTTATTCTCCATGTGTCAGCCAAGCATCCCAGCTCCTGCTTTCCAAGTGAATCATTTCACTCTTACTTTGGATTATTCAGAAAAACAAACACATATCAATTACAGTATGCCATTAAAGTGACAGCAACTGGTGACAGCAGTCCCAAAATACACTTTTGCAGACACTGGGAATGTATAGTTATGTATGCTATACTGCAACCTGCTTTCAGCTTCTGAGTAGGGCACTCTTCAGTGCCACCCTCAAACCCAGAACACTGTCCTTTCCAGTAGAGAGGATCATGCTAAGACAGGATTAATTGCATCTCACATTATTCATCCTAAAAACTACCTGTCACCTTTGAGATGATTGTCTGGGTTCTGCAGGTCCATAAAGACAGATGTAGAAGGCAGCTTACCTCACCCTCCTTAAACCATTGACCCAGCACAGCTCAAGAGACCTCAGTGGGTCCCCACCTCCCTCTTGTCTATAGAGGTTTGGTCATGGAACAGTTGCTTAACTTTTCTATAAGTGAAGTTAAATGACTATAGGAAACTACTTGTGGTCCCTACCACTGGCTGTGATAATCACTTTGAACCTAGTCATCATAACTACCAAATGGTTGGTAAAAACATAACACAGACATGAGGAAATTAGTTGCCTGTAAGCGTGACATTTCTAAGCATGGAAAATAAATGCAGATGCATTTCAAGTCCAAGATTCTTTCACTATTCTCCTTATCTTATTCAATCACAGGAACTTCACTGTTTTGTAATAATTAACTGTATTTTAAAATAAACAATTACCTAAATTAAAATTGGCATGTTGTGCATGTTGAGTGGGTTCATTTTCTTTAGAGAAGTACATATATCTCTCTAGTCAATCTGATTTTGGTAACAGCTATCAGATACCAGGATCAGTCACTGACAAAAAACCTGTTGCCAACACATCCAAGAGGCTTTTCTAGAGGCAACAAAATAAACGCATATCGTTTTAAATAGGACTCAGATTTCAATGACAAACACTGGTATATAGTAAATAATAAGCACAACAGGTATGGCAGTGCAAAGGAGTGACACCTGCTCAGTCTCTGCCCTCTGATCACTCCTGCTCTCTGCAGATTCACTAGGAGATGCACAAGCAGAAGACTTGTGCACAGTAGAGTGACACTCAGAGAAAATATGGCCAGGACTGCCCCAACCATCTTCCAAGGAGCAGAGGGGGACACTACACTACTCCAGCAGCATCCTGCTCCTGCATCATCCTTCATTTCCCTCAGGCATTTTCTGCCACACTGGGTGGGTGTTCCAGGACCCTCCTACTTGATCACTGTGGCATAAGACAGGCATAAAACAAACAAAAACTTTGTCTTCTGGCATTTTTTTTATCAATTTACAATAAGACATCATCTATATTTTAGAATTCTAAATGTGTTTATCCATAAATCTTTAAATCTCTCGATAGGAAGAAAGAGAAAATAATGCTGGTATGCTCCTGAACACAAACCCATGTTCACTATGTACTGCCCTTCCTCTATGTTTCACTACAGCTTCTACTCAAACATCTAAGTTCACAAAATGCAAACTGAAGCCAAACATGTAAAAGTGTACCATCATACATGCAAATTCCTGTGGGTTTTTGGTTTTGCCTTTTTTATACCGCATTTTTAAATCACAGTCTAACTGAGAGTAAATAGCTGACAAGTTTAATAAATTAACCTTGGAATCTACTACACTATACAGTCTTCTGTTATCAAGTTTTACAATAGGTTATTTATTAGAAACTAAGGAGACATCACTCAGGAAATGCCTAAACACAATTAAATGGGTTGTTTTCAAGAACATTTGTGTCAATTAATGTAATCACTCAATTTATTTCTTTGTAAAGAGCTGTTTCTCTAAGAGATGTGTATCTATACACAGGGAGAGAGAGCATGAATGTGTGCACACTGGGCACACTGCCACGAGCTAATTAGGAATGGTTGCTGACATGTTCTTACTTGAGACTTTCACCACAACTGTGACAATGATACAGAAAGGGAAAACAGACTTTCAATCTCCAAATTTCATCTTCTAATATGCACAGTTACCTATATTTTAAGAAAAAAATATGAAATGTTCTCTGAGTTTTCAAAGATTTGTTAAGAACACAAACTGCTCATAAATTATTTAATGCTTTCAGAAGGTATACTGTGTAAGTTTTGGGTCTGAAGTTTCAATGTGAATGCCCTAGGCAAGTTCAGGATTGTGCAGCTTCTCTCAAGAAGTGCAAAACAGCATATGTCACTGCAAAAGCTGTTTTAACTTGATTTATATGACTACAGGATGTGACATATATCCCCCATCCCAGTGTCACCTGGAAAACACTGCCAGGGTTCTACTTCATGCTGGCTTTCACACAGTGGGCTAGTTCCTCATAGCCACTCCACATGATTCCAGTCACTTCCTGTATATCCCAGTTGTCCCAACATGGTTTCAGTTGCCCACAACCTGCTCCTAGTTGCTTCCAGTACAGTCCCAGTATGTCCCCAGTCACCCTCAGCGTGGCGCCAGTTGTTCCCAGTATGATGCCATTTGTCCCCAGCATGGTCCCATTTCCTCCCAGTGTGATCCCAGTTGCCTCTAGCACAGACCCAGTCACTCCCAGTATGATCCTTCTCTGATGCCATGGTGATCCCAGTTGCTCCCAGCATGGTCTTAGTTGCTCCCAGTCTGATCCCATTTGCTCTCAGTGGTCCCTAGCATAGACCCAGTCACTCCAGGTTGGCTGGGCTTGTTATGATGGGCCATAGACATGCTGACCCACCACACAACCTCCTTTCCTCTTCCTAATTTGTACAGTTAAAACATCGACTTAAACTGCTCTTTCAGTAAGAGGTGAGCTCAAAAGTGGCATTTTGTAGGCTGTAAGTAAATGAGGCTGATGGGAACGAACGGCAGCATCCATGGGCATCTTAATCTTCATTCCCACTCCATAAACTGCAGAGGCAGCAATGTTGGCATTTGAATCTGCCAAGTACCTTCACCCAAGAGTAAGCACCTCCTTCTCTCACTTTCCCAAAGCCATGGCAGAGGACACAGAAATACTGGAATCTTCTATCCCCTTTTTTACTTTTGCCCAAGCCGCAGCTTGAAGTTTTTCACGTCCATCCACAAGCATTCCAAGCCCTGCAGCATGACACAGGTGGCAGCACTGGTTTCTAAGCCCCCCCATAGTTACCAAGGCCGTGTCCCTTACTCCAGGCTGAATATATAATTGAACATCCACTCCTCACCCCTCTGTGTGGGAGACTAACCTATGGACAAAATGCAGCATGCAAGCCAAAAGCAACACCACACAAAGCCTGGGATACAAAAGTGCAACATCTCCGGTGGAATTAAAGGATATGATAAACATTATTCTTATCTCCTCCAAACACCACCCAACTTTTCATGCCAAATTTATGTTCTCACATAAGACTACCTTGATCCAACTGCCAGTTCAGGGATTTTCTTTTTTTGTTCTAATAAAAAAAAAAAAATACAATAAAATAAATAAATAAATAAATAAATAAAGGTTTATCTGGGCATGAAGAGACTCCACCTGGTTTTAAACACCTACACAGGCCACATATGTTCAACTATTGCAGGAAAGGCCATTGACAGTTTACAGAAGGTGTGTCTTGGTGTGAGCGGCAAAGCAGATAGCAGCAAGGTGCTGATAACTGCCAGAATGGCAAGATTATTGGAGGCAAGGCTGGAACACTTAAGCAGGTGAGTTCAGGATGCTGGCCTACACTTCCCCACTGCCTGTCCCAGCTCAGCAGGCTGGCTAAAAGCTCCCTAAATTGTATCTGCTGAAACAAACCATGTTAGAGAAAGCACCCCTGTACAGGCCACAACACTGTGATATGATCAAGTCTCTGCAAACCGAGGCTGGCCTGATGTGAAACAGTTTTCCAGGTTATTCAGTGTTCCACGGAATGATTCTCCCAATGACAAGAAGGTCCTGACAAGACAGACTGCCAAAAGCAGTCTTAAGATTTCAGATAATAATGGGCTGTGCTGCCTTGTATACAAACGTTGTATACAAAAATTGTGAGAAGCAAGAAAGACGCTAAGTCTGAAACAGAAGAAAGTATTTGTTAAGAAGCTGGGGGGTGGGGAGGAAGTGGCACAGAAAGCAAATCTCTTTAAGACAGATTAAAAATACATTAAGCAAAACATGTCTAGAAAGACCAAGTAGGAGAATTGACTAAATCTCCACCCTAAAATCCACAAATTTAGGAAATTCATAGAGCCTCCTAATTCCAAATTGTTAGAGAAATGCTACAGAAGTTCCTAACTGACCCAGATTCTGGGTGTGTAGATGAGAAGGAAATTCTGCATGTGACAGTGGAGAAACTCACTTGATTTTTGTTTTATTTTGCCGAGCTGAGATTTTTGTTTTATTTTGCCGAGTGGTTTGCTCAAATGTTTTCACTTTTCTTCCAAAATAGTGACATACACTTAACCTTTCCACACAGACATACTATTTCCTACACCTTCATTCAAAAACTTACTTCAGTGTGAGTAATTTGATTCGGGACAAGGACAAATATTTTGCAAAGCCATAACTGAAACAAGCTATTGTATTCATCACTATAAATAAGATGCGGATGTACCTGATCCTTACAGACAATTGTTTAAATAAAAGCAGTTTTTGAATTTAGAAAAAAATCGATTTTTGCTTATTAGCAATCACAGATCTGGGAACTTTTTCAATTTAAAAATTAAATCAGCTGAAACCAAGCAATAATCTAGATATCAAAGGAGGTTGAGGAAGTCTACCAACAGCTAGAAAGAAAAATGGTGCAAAATAATCATGTGAGCTCTCCTGGAAAATATTTGCTGGGGGTTGTTAAAAGCATAGTTACAATGAAAAGTGACACATTTTTACAGATGACAGGAAACAAAAATAGCAAAATATCCTAAATATCAAAGCAATAGTGGAAACATTCCTTCATTTTGTACTGCTATAAAATGCAAGCCTTCTTATAAAAAAAAAAACAACATAGTGAACAATTATTCTTACCTCACTTACTGTCTGAGGAAAGAATGAAATGTCCTAGAGAAACACTGCTTTGAAGGTCTAAAGCCTGTTCATATATGAAAGAAATCCTGCCAACTAACACTAAAGAAACGACTAAAAGATATTATGATTAATATAGTTACTAGTAACCAATTACATATGGTTTCAAAAAGCTCAGAAACCAAAGCAAAAAATCCTAACACCAAGCAAGTGACCACAGTGTTGCAAAACTACTACACCAAACACCCTCTTAAGTGTTTAATGCAAAGCCTTTGCTTGTAAGAAGTAGTGTGCTGTGTCTCCTGATCAGATGCAAGCATGGAACACCCGTGCCAAAGCCAGCTCCAGGCACAAGGTGCACCACCAGCACCACCAGGTGATGGTTTAGAGGGAAGGATTGTGCCAGAAGGGTCAAGCTGCTGCAGCTCACCTCTTGAAAGAGTTCTATTTCCTATATGCACTGCAAAAAAAAAGAAAAAAAAAAAAAAAAAAGTCACTGCAGTTGTTTCGCTTTTAGGTAAGAGATAAGAGATGAAAGAAAAGCTCAAAAAGCTCCTGAGTCAGACACTCACTGTGGGCTGAGCAGGAAAACACTCACACTCAGCTGCTGAGCCTTTTCCCAGAACAGGGTCAGGTTAAAACTCCTGGCAGGAGTAGCTGTGATTTTTGGAGTAGAAAAGGAACCAAAACCAGTATCAAGGCTTATTCTTGGAACTTGCTAGCAAGACACTATCAGACAAATATCCTGCTATAATTTAGTATTTACAGCCCAGAGAAACAAAACAAACCATAGAAGAGAGAGAGAGAGAGAGAATCGAATTCTCTGGGAGAATCAAATTCAAATATGGGAACAAAGAGGAAAAACAGTACTAAAAGACAGAACAATCTTAGCACGAGATTGTTATGCTGAAGGCAAACATAATATTCCCCCAAAATAAAAAAAAATAATGATGGGGACAGAGGAATTTGAGCATTTGTGTATATCTAGCTATCGATGCAAAGACACGCAAAGATATATGCACAGACGTTTAAACATAAAATCACACATACACAAAAAATTTTATAAAAAGAATCTCTCCAAACACATTAGATTACCTAGAATTAAAGAACAAACCTCTACAACTTTTTTTTAAATGCTGAAAAATACTATGCAGACCACATTCAATATTTTGAGGGCTTTTGTGGCTACTTAGGAAAGACAGGAAAGAATTAAAAATCCATTTCCTTGTGATCACAAGTAAAATGAGCCCCAAGGGCTGAATCAGGCTTCTACCACGAAAGAGACAGCATGAAATGTTGAGTCAGTACAAAAGTGCCTAGTCCTGACTTGTTCCTTTTGTACCAAGAGTCAGCTGAAAGGCAACTTGTGTGCCTTTACAGAAAAGTTTCCTTCTGTCCTGGGTTGTAAGATACGTGTGCATTCTATTTCCCATCTGTTAGAGGTGGGGCAGTTATATTCTGTTAATTGGGCAGTTTTCTTTATCTCTTCCACAAACCAATCCTTTCTCCAGGAAATATCCTCTGTTAATGGGCCATTGAATGTCACTGCATGACTGATAAAATTACATCATCCCACTGGGAGCTGCTCCGCCCAGGGGAAGGAGCCAAGTATTTTTACCTGGATAACCTGGGACTTGGACACCAGAGCAGCCTTCTCCCACCGGATTCCCAGAGGAGCAGCTTTCTTCTCCACTGGATTCTCAGAGGAAGACCAGGTCCATCTACACCACCACCAGACCTTCCGAGGAAAACTACACCCTTCCATAGGACCACTGCTTCAACAGAACCACACCTGTCACTGCAGGAGGACTGAAGCCACCCTGTCATAGGACTGCTACCAACACCATGACCCACAGGGTGTCAGGTTGTATTATGACTCTGTCAGTGGTTTGTTTTCTTTTTTTGTACTATTCTATTTGTATTTTTAATTTTCCTAGTAAAGAACTATTATTCCTACTTCCATATCTTTGCCTGAGAGCTCCTTAATTTAAAAATTAAAATAATTCAGAGGGAGGGGGTTTACATTTTCCATTTCAAGGGAGGCTCCTGCCTTTCCTTAACAGACACCTATATTTTCAGAACAAGACACCTTCCAACCTCCATCCTTCTCTGCTCCTATGGCTTACTGAACTTCTAGCCTTGTACAAGCTGTATCATCATTTAGTAACTTACATTCTTATCCATAAGATTCTTTCAAATGGACATTTTTATGTATTACTTATACATAATGTCTATTTGTTTATATGTATACTTTCAATAGAACTAAAGAATTCGTGTGTGATGCAACACATTATCAGTTGCTGCTGTCAAGCTCGGTTAAAGGAAGCAGAAACTGTCTAAAGAAAACAATTGTAGTTGTCAAGTTCTTTGGGTCAAAGGGTTAACAGAAACAGAATTAGTCATCACAAAAAGCAAGTTACGGTGGTAGGAAAAAGAAGGAATAACAACTTTCTGAATATTTTCACTGTCAGGAATATATTAGTAGGAGAAAGACCTATATTTGAAACTTCCTGGATTCATAGTCAAATATCATCAATCAATACATTATTTGAGAGAGTAATCTCAGCCAAACTATTATTCTCTTCCTGTACAGTATTACCAAAGATATTAGCAAATACCTGCCACACTTCTGTTCCAGGATGTACAACATACAGCAGTAAAGATTTTTGGCATGAGTTCGTGATACAGCAACACCTTGTGCAATCATTTTGCACATCACATTTAACAGCTTACTGGTTCAGATACTCTCTACCTAATTAGCAAGACTCTAGTTTTCACTGGATTCAAATGTTTTCACCAATTCGCAACACAGAGAGTGGGTTCATTGATCAGTGTGGGAGGACATTAATCTCAAAAGGAGCAGTGGGGCATCCAGGTGCTGGTAATGTTGTCTCTGTTCCTCTTTTATTCTTCCATTTTATTGGTATCTAAAATTTCCAGATTGCCTCCACGCACACAAGAATATGCTGAAACAGACCAAAAGCCCAGAGCCCAGCACAGAGTCTCCAAGCATAGTATCTGTCAATATCTCCTGAATATTTGATTTAAATTTTCTAGTGGATGGACTTCTTTATGCTTTACAGGAAATGGATTTTTTGGAACAGGGAGGTGGCAGAATTTATTTTATCCATTTTCATACATCAACCATGTATTGCAGCAGCCCTGCAGGAGGTACACTTCCAGGAAGCCACCTGTCTTTCAGGCTGAAGACCTGTAAATTAGTCACTTCTTTATTAAAGTCATGCTGTAAGTTGAACTGCATTGAGTCCAACACAGATTTCTGTGGGACTTTATCTTCACTCCTTAAAACAAACAAACAAACAAAAAAAAACAACCAAACAAAAAAACTGAAAAAGCCTCCACCAAAAAAAAAAAAAAGCTTCACAGCTTCTACTCAGTTATTTATAAATTCAAGGAATTTCCACATTATTTCACAGTTGTTTAAGGAACTCATGAAGTAACAACACTTCTTTATCCATATAATTACGACCTTCAAAGAATTCATACAGACTTGTGAGACATGTCATCCTTGACAAAAGCCTTGTTGACTTTCTCAATAGATCACACCCTTTCATCAGTACTAATTTTTTCCCTTACCACAGTTTGTAGATAACATGCCTGGAAAAGATCCAAGGCTTGCCAGTGCACAGTTCTCTAGTTCTCTTCTGGGACTCCACTAAAAAAATGGTGCATTTGTCACCTTCTGGTCTTCTGGTACCAAATTGTTTCACTGACCACATCTAAAATTTAGCCTTTGGATGATTTTGGTGGACTGCTGAAGTGTAGAGGCCATCTACCATTACTACTACTTATTTCCCATCATTGTAGCCTCACCCATCACCAAAACGTTCATTAAAGGTTCACAAATAGTCAAGCATTACCCACATTAAAAAAAAAATTCCCCTAGACTTGAGATTTCAAATTGTATAACCTCTAATCTTGGAACAAAGTGCAATGCATTTTCTATGGCTCTGGGCTTGGTGATACGTGTTTCAATTTTTTTTTTAATTTTTTTTTTACTTCTATTTCTTACATGGTCTTCCTTCTTGAGAGGAGGAGTTAACACTTCATTGCAAAATTGACTTTGGGAAAGTTTTTTACATTCGCTATGTGAGTTGGAGAGGCGCTCTGTGACATTTTTGCCATAATTTAGATTTAACTGTGCACAAAGGCATGAAGCACCTGCCAACAGTACAATACAGCCCCAGCTTCAGAAGGCAATTATCTCTGAGATTATGTCACTGATGCTTCTGTGATTCTTTTTATTTGGATATATTTTGTCATTTCAGCATCCATATATTCAAATCAAAAAGGTCTGCTGTGGTAGCAAAATCTATTTAAATTATTTTCATTTCTAGAATAGTCACCCACACCCATCTATAATGTCTCCTATTCAACAAGTGACCTTCCATTTCTTCTAACATCCTGTCATAGAGAAATGGCAGAAGTCCAAAATAACTCATTGAAATTATTTCATTCTTCCCATGGAAATGAAACTAAAATGGTCCTTTTTGACCCACGGTCTACACACTGCTTATAAGAGGCGAATAATAACTAAGTAAAACAAGCCTAGTGTCAGGCTTAAACTTATGATGAAAAGGCCTTGCTTTTGCACTGCAACTTTTTGAAAGCTATCATAAGATTCATGTTTTAGATTCAGCACTTAAAATTAGAGTTGGTGAAACATTGGTTGGGACACACGGGCGCGAAGCGAATGCATGGGAGAGCCAGAGCCCTGCTTTTTCCCCAGCTTTTTGCTACCATATCGTACAAACCTGTGGCAACGAAACAAACCAGCGGAAGCCAAGCTCAGGTGTAACAGAAGTGAGGAGGCAGTAGCAGCCGTGGTTCCATCCCGTCCCCTGTGATGGCTAGGATATTCCCTCAATTGGCTAACCCTTCCTCTCACCAGCCGGCAGCTCACTCATAGGAGAGCACCAGACGGTGCCACACGGAGTATTTGCATAAGGGCAGACCTGTTGTGCAACGCTGGCTTCACAGCTGCACTGAGCCATTGCCTGTAAACTACAGCCACCTCATCAAACACAATCTAACCCTTCGTTTGCAATTGCCTATGCCATTATCTGCCACTGGTGTCATAACTGTAAATGTAATTCGTAAATGGAACTTGTCCCAGCAACCATGCATCCCGGATCAAGCACGGTCCCACTTCAGACTACCATTACCCCCACCTTTGTGAGCACCATTTCTAGCTCACTCCTAGTAAAACTGCCGATAAAACAATCTCCTTTAAACTGTGTGTCTTAAGATATTTGAATACAATGCACAGCTGAAATTTGGGAAGCGTAACATTTGTAAAGCTGGGAGTGACTGAAAAATTATGCTGCCAGGGCTACGTGGGAAAACAACCTGTACACGCACCACCAACACGCGACTTCGTGCTGCCCTGTGTAGGTGCGGCAGAGCCTGGCAAAGTCACCAATCGACTTAAATCTGAGAGCGGACGCTGTGATCTAAGAGCGTTTGTGATCGGAAAGTTTCCAAAAGCCTCCACGCTCCTGAGCCAGAAGTATTCGAGAGAGACACGACTACCTCGCGCTGATTACCGCTGCCAGCAGGCACTCCAGTTTGGCGGAGCGGCTCTATGAGCCACAGCAGCGGCAGACACGGCTCCTCTGCCCCGGCCCCCTCTGCCCTCGGCGGTACTCACAGCGGGTGCCAGCGCTCGGGCAGCCGGCGGTGCAGAGAGATGCGGTCGCTCAGGTAGATGTTGATCTGGTGCCGGCGGATGCTCTCCTCCTGGCGGCGCTTCTCGGCCGGGCTCAGCTCCAGCCGCACCGCCCGGCCCAGCTCCCCCAGCGCCCCGGGGTCCAGGGCCGGCTTGGCGTACACCGGCCGCCTCAGCAGCTCGGAGTCGGGGGACGGCGGCTGCGGCAGGGCGCGGCGGGCGGCGTCGCGGGGCGGCGGGCCGTGCCGCCACACGAGGAAGCCGAGGGCGGCCAGCAGCCCCAGGGCTAGCAGCGCGCCCTCGCCGCGGCAGCCCCGGCCCCGCTTGCCCCAGCACATCCCGCGGCCGAAGCGGCCGGCCATGCCGAGCGGGCGGCGGCCGCCGTCTCACGGACACGGGCGCGCCTCCGCCCCGGGCAGACTCGGCGAAGTTCTCACGGACCTGCCCACGCCGCGACACCCGCCCGCCGCCAGCGCTGCCCCGCCAGGAAGCCCGCACGGCTCCTCCGCCGCCGGCTCCTCCCTCCTCCCCGCCCCGCCGCCGGCCAGCCCGGAGGGGCGCGGCGCGGAAGAGCCGGGCACAGGCGCTGCCGCGGGGCGGGGAGCTGTACCCCCGGGAAGGGAGCCCGCCCCGCTTGTCCCCCAGGGATGCTGCGCCTCTGCCGCCCGCCAGCCGCTTCCCCGGGAGCGATGTCCTTCGGTTTCCTGGTGGTCGGAAGGCTGCTTGGCCCACGAGGGTTCCAGCACCCCAGGGAAGGCACACGGCTCCAGGCTGCTCCGCGTTCACCCTGGGGACATAACCAGTGGAACCAGGGCTGGTCCTGACCCATCCCGGTTGTGCGGGATCACACACAGCTGGGATGTGGGGAGGAGGGAGGAAGGCGTGTTCCCTTTGCTGTCACCATTTAATGGGAAGATGATCTGGTCTCCCAGAAGCTTGAGGGACCTTCCTAAGCACTGGTAGCTGCATGGCAGATCTGCCATTTCACCAGCAAGGGACAGCTCTGCTGGCACTGAGCTGCCAGGGCCACAGCAAGTTGCTTTGGCCTGTGGAAGTGCTTGAGATAGCCCCGAAGCTTACTGTCTACCGACAGAAATTTTCAGAGCTGCAGGACAGCAAGGGAGGTTATTTCCCACAGAGGACTAGGATGTGCTTATGGGTCAAAGGAAACAAATTGATAGGAATGCAGGCTTCATCCATTCTGCTGCCTCTAGAATAGCATGTGCTTCAGAAGTAGAGCAAAACACAGGCTAAGAAGCTATCGGCATTAATGACAAGCTTTTTTGTTGAAGGAATGTTCTTGATTGAAAAAAGACCTTTGTGGCCTCATTGAGAGAAATCCAGAAGACTAGTGAAAATCACAAGTTTATTATACAGATAATGGGCAGTCCATTCTATTGCTTGACAGAATCATGGGGAAAAAAACCCCAACAATAGCACTAGTTAGAACTTTCAGATTTGCTTCATACTCAACATCATATCCATACTGCTTGTTTTACTTCAGCCCCTAACAGTATGAAGCCCCATCTGCCTAAACTTGTAATCTGGAGGCCCTGAGATTACATGAGAGTTCCTGATTTTGCATTTGAAATACTTTAACATAAACATAACATAACTGGATAGTTTCTCTCTCACACACAGTAGGGAGCTAGAACTGGTTTTGAGGTGTCATTTGCTCCAGGCATTTTCCAAAGAGACTGTTCGCTGCAACATCTTCTGCTGTTGGAGGCCTGTCAAGATCAACCCAGCAGAGGAGTTAGGTCACACCCAGAGAGAACTTCAGCCCAGTACACAGAAATGGGTGGTGCTCACCAGCACTACTGAGGAGTGAATGAAACTAACTCTAAGGAAGGGAAAAAAATTTCATCACTGTCAGGGTCAGAGCACACAGCTATGAGCTCTTTCTGATTTTACATGATAATAAATATTGTATGTGACAACAAATACAGATTCAACTACTGTGGAGGCCATGCTCTGGACAGCAGGGTGCTGAAAACCGGTGGCTGATTCTGATTCTGGCAAGCTAGTATAAATCAAGCAATTTAGGTGATTTGCAATGAATGTGTGTATAGACAGATTATTTCTTATTCAGCTATACAGCTGGCTATCACAGGAAATTATATAGGCATTAATCTAGTTTCAATATGCTTTACAGACAACTACTATATATCAGTATGTTGGACATGAGAATTTACATTACATACGAAGGAAGCCGTGTCCAGCAAACTTTGGGTCTGAAAAGTCAGGTGGCACCATTTACTGCATGCCCAGTGTTTGCTTTGTCTCCTTGCTTGCCATCTTTCTGAATAAAGAAAGCCTACTCCGGAATGAATCAAAGGAGAAGAGATCCTCCTGGACTCCCAAAAGAAGTAACTGAGGAGATTGGGAAGAGGTAAAGAGCAAAATGTAGGACTAAGAGTTAATTAAGAAGAATGAGAAAAAAATACAAAAAAACCCCAAAAACAACCCAACCCCCTCCCCCCCCGAGAAAAAACCAAAAAACTCCCCAAAAAAAACAAAACAGAGAGTTTTGCTGCAGAGATTCTTAAATATTATAAGCATCTGTATTCTATATAAGTATTTTAAGTATTAGAGCAATATGTAAGAAGCACAAGAACATGATCACATAACTAAAACAAGTTCTGAAACAAAAAAAAATGGGAAACAGAGAAACAAAAATGACAGAACTGTGCTCAGCTCTTTCAGGAAAGTAATGGGTGGAGACTTTCTGTGACCACCATCGCAGGGGGACTGAAAGTATTGCTAGTAAACAGTAGTTCCCTGAGGATGACATCCAAACACATAAACCAGAGGAAATTCATCAAGAGAAAGTACAGTAATGAGGTTGATGTAAAAATCATAAAGAATCAACTATTGGCATTCACAAAGAAGGTTGTACAAGATGTAAAGAATATGAAGGCAAAAACATGTTTTGTCAAACCTTTTCAAACACTTTTATGATTTAAATGTGATGGGAAGACTGAAGGTTCTGAGCTGAAATAGTTAAGGTGGAAAGAATTCTCTCTGAACATACAAATAAGCCCCAGAGGAAAAAAAAAAATCTACAATTAATAAGGCAAATGATTGAGTTTACTGCTAGCCATAAAACTTGTAGCAAAATTTTCATGGAAGAGTTCCTTTTAAAAAGTTCTCTTGTTTCTTTCAGGTTGAATAACAATGGAAGTTCAAACAATTTGTTATGATTTTTTAATGTTTAGTGAGTTATAATTTCAGTTGCTTCAGGAGTTTCAACCAAAGATAAGTAGAGTAACCAAACAAGTAATATAAAAACTCTAATTACTTATCTAGAAATATCTATTGTGCCCTTAGTTGTCCAAATTAAAACAGAAGATTGGTAGAATAATCAATGCCTTTGAAAAGTTTATTTTTAAAAACAGAAATTTTTTTCTTCACCTCAAAAAGTATACAAAATATTAACTAAACCTTTCAAAAAGCACTAAGATAAAAAGACTATCCACAAAAATATGTAATTGTCCATAAGAATTCACATTATAGTGAATGTAATAGCTGAAATTAAGGGTATATCTGTTGCTCTCTGAAATATGTTTGAAATGCAGGCAATATTTAGTTCGCCTAAAATACACGAGCCTATTGAAGGAACAGGTTTACATACAGGGAATACCTAAAGAGGTAATAAAAGATTAATTATTAGACACCTGTATAGTTATTAAAAGGTATTCTTTAGTGATGACATATACATTACAGAAAGAACAGAGCTATTACACTTTGCAAAATATTTAAAACTTACCTTATCCAAACTTTTCCTTTTTTTTTCTTTTGTATGTAAAAAGCAAAAATCTAAAATGGAAATAGAGTGGGAAGGCTGCATTTTCAAGAAGTTAAACAGCTTCCTAAATTCACACTTCCAGAGTAAAAATAAAGTATAAAATAATGTATTTCAGAATAAAGTTCCTAGTTCTAGAAAAAGCCAGCACTTACATATTCTAAAGAAAAAAAATCAGAAGAATATGATAGGAAACATGATGTATGAATACTTCGGACATAGACAGGAAATTTGCTTAAGGAGAGGAGGAATCATGCAAGTTATAAAACATATCCACTGGAGATAGCATTGGCCCTATGGGGTCATTGTTCACCATTGTTTCAACAGCACATAAAATCGCACTGCCCTGCAACATCCCCCTGGTTCTCACCTTGGCTGCTCTTTCTCTCCTTTGTTAGCACAAATATTTTTAAAATATTATTATTCAGCCTATTGTACTACCAGTGCCAAGGATTTTTTTTAATAAATGTATTTGGATTGAAGGTCTCTTTATTTGAGACAGCTGCAAAGCGCGTGCAGAACATGAAATGAGCCACACCCTGCTTCCCCAGTGCCAAAGGGTCCTCGGTGCTTCAGCAGGAACCCTGTTTTACAGGGTAGGCTTTGGGTCAAGAGGGAAGCTGGATGTATAGTACAGAGGCAGAGAGATTGAGGAATTGAGATGAGAGGAAGAACCCTAAAAATAAAACAGATTAAAAACACGGACTTGATGACTGAGATAGAAACTGTCTCCTATTTCAGAGATCTTCTATCAGGCTGATGAATGCTGTGAAGTTCTCCTAGTGACAGGTCAATAAAATGAGGCAGCATTCAGTGGATTACTTGGGCAAGACCTCAGCTGTACCAGTTTGGACATCTCTGTAGAACATGTATGTGCACATGTACATGTGTATGTGTACACATATATAATATACACACACAAAATGCCTTGCTCAAAAGGTGACATACAAGCCAGGACAGACAGACAGACAGAACATGCATGTCAAAGCCATCAATCAATGTATTTGCTTGCTGTAGGTATGTATTGCTTGCATATAATTTTTCTCTTAAGCTAAATAGCAAGCATGAACTGCAGACAGTGGAAGAGATAACATATATAAAGGAAACCTAGGCCAGGAAGCTTAGCTGTCAGAAAGAATTGGAACAAAACTGCAGTTCTGCTCATAAAGAATGGTATGATGTGACATGTTAATGAAAATATGCTATGTTGGAAACCTGACTGATTTTTCATACATTCTCATGCAGACACAATGAATTAAAATACTGAGTTGCAAATGCTTTTTTGAAAGTTTGTCAAAACTATGGCATATTCTGAAACATATAAATGAAGTAAATTCCTCATAAAGGTATTGCAGCTGGTCGTAGTAGACAAAGTGAAGATCATGATTAAAATTCTGAACCAAGAAGTCAAGCAGATATTACGTCGTGAAATTAATCTTTGTCACCGTACACTGTAGCTACTTACTACCATTCGGTTTTTAGTAATTTTTTCAAGGTTGTTTCTGTTTCTATTCCTGAAAGGACAAAAGTTAACATACGTAAGTCCTGTGATACTGGGGAAGCATTTCCTTTTGTGATGGTATTTCTAATATATGTGTTTTCCTTTTCATTAAGGCAGAGATAAATGTCTTCATGCAAAAGACATACTAAAAATTTCAGTTTTCTTTTTCTCAGAAGTATAACTTTCTTGTGATTCACAACAGTAAGATTTTACAGTAGAAAATAAGTCTTTTACCTCTTAAATTGCCATGAAAAAATGGCGTCATACTTGGGGATTTGAGAGGCCACCATCCTCAGACTTTGATAATGCAGATTATGAGTGCATCAGCTGTTTCTAGTTTTATGGATTTTTTTGGAACAGATTGCTTGACTACTTGCATTTTTACATTTCTGAAAGGCTTTTGATTATGATGGCAATTTTACAGTTTTCCATATTACATGATCCTAAATTATATACAAGGTAGAGATTTGCTCATGTGTCATGGTATGTGTGATATATTACATGATATATTACATCCTATTACTACTGCAAGAGCAATGGAATGTTTTGTCACGTTACCTGGCCAATTTGTAGTTCAACATCATTGCACATTTGCCACATTACACTTACTTTACTAGTTCCACAGGTACATTACATGCTCTAATGGTTTCCTAGGCTTTGTTTGGCAAATGATCAGTTCTGAGTCTTGAGGAACAATGACTCTAAGTAATTTATCTTTTTTATTTCACATTATATGATGAGTAGCATCAATAAAGCCTGTATCTCCTTGTTGGCATTGCTGGTATTTTGAGATCATCAGCCGTGGACACTTATGTTAGAAATGTTTCACAGATGTTGACTCCTGACATGTACTCCTGCCTTACCTGTTCTCCATTTTTTGGTGGGCCTGTTCTGTTCCTTGCACTTTTCTCACCTTCTTTATTTGAAAGTAATTTCTTCATTCATTAGGGTTTTTTCCCGTCATTTAAAATTATTTTAACCTTGGAGCAATCTAACATTGACCTATACAAATTAGAACAGAACTGATGTAAATTAATTTCTTGTCAAAACCAATGCATTTTTCACTGTCTGGACAAAGATGCATTTTGGACAAATCTTCTGAACAATTAACACACAGTCTGCACTTGAGAATCTGGATTTTATTTTGTCCCATCTTATCTTCCAACCTAAGTCTTCTCCATTATCTTACCCTAATGAACTGTTTGAAAGGCTTAGGTTGTTCTTTCATTGGTGAAGAAATCAAGTTCTGTATTTTCCAAAGAGCTTAGTACTGCATCATTCAGGAGAGTATTCCATAGCAGTTTATTAATTTCAAGAATAAATTTGATTATTTTTCCTTGCCTTGATTGTCAGTCAGTGACAGAAATCCCTGAGTGATCATACCAATATAAATGCCTAGGATGCCAACTGAAGATGATAATGACTGTCAGATGACAGCAGCAGAATTCGGCACAAATAATTTTCCCTCTCATTTTTTAAACCCTATCAAATATTCCCTATGTCTTATAAACTTCTTAAAATATGTGTTGCATCTTTTGCTGATAGGTTTCTAATTCCATTCATGATATCTTTGTCTGGAGTTTCAAACCATTAGTAGAAATTGATAGCATAACCATCAGCTACATAACATTAATTTGTAGGATCAACATGTTGAGTAGCTTATCACAAAGACAAACTGGAGTGTTCCTGTCACTGATTTGACTCTATCTGAGCGTGCACTTTGATATGGTAAGTATGACCCAATTTTCTTTAATCATGAATAATGTATTGAATTAATCACTCTTGCCATTCCCTTCTTCCAAGCTCTGAAATTTTACAAAGAATGAATTGCAGCATCCAGCTTTATTGACAATGGCAAGCTCCTCATACTGTTGTAATGTAAGGATGGCTGTAGGCTGTTTTGGTTGGACCAAAATTCTCCCTAGCCATGCATCTTCACTCTGCTGATGGCCACTGTAAGCTTTTTTATGCTTAAGAAAATTAATTAACATAAATGTAGGCAACACATATTTAAATATTCTACATGAGTTAACACATGTTATCTATAATGAAAGAAGTATCCCTGAATACATGCCCTGTCCAGTAAATTGTTCTACAAAATTATTTCTGTAATTTTTTTTTTTTTTTTTTTTTACTATGAACACTCCTTTCCCAAAGGAAAAGTGTCCATAACTGCAGGCAAGACTCATGTTTGCTGTAGACTTTCTCCAAGTGTAACTTGTTTGGCCCTTTCCCACTATGGCAATCTCCAAGTGTAACTTGTTTGGCCCTTTCCCACTATGGCAATCTGGACTTGCCAGTGTATCAGAGCCAAAAAGCTGTATAACTTAGAAGATAAGGATGCCTAAAACCAGGGGATTGCTACATTTTAGTGGCATTTGGTAGTTTTATTATTTTCCTTTTAAGTTTTCCTAGTCTTCTCATCCCCAAACTCTCCACCCTGTAACAAGTGTCCTGTCCTGCCATATAAATCACTGATTTTCATAGAAAATTACCTGTCTGAATTTACAGGGACAGGACATGATATCCTTGAGTGACGAAGTTCAAAATTTTTCTTTTCTTTTTCACCTTGCTTTAGATGTTGTAAATCAGTTTAACCTAGAAAATATTTCAGGATTTCTTGGGGGGCTGAAACTGAAGAGAAGATACACAAGAAATTCACATTTTATGCACAAAGATTTTAAACTGAAAGACTAATCAGCGCTGTCAGGAGATGGGAAATGGGTGTTTGTAGGGGAAAAGACTGAACCTCGAATCCTGTATCTCATTGAAGGGAGAGACCGCTTTGGAGCTAAAGGAGACACAAGTAGGATGGTGCGAGGAAAGGCTGAAGTATCACGTAAACGGAGTGGGCCTGACAGAGGCACCGCGCCAGGCTGTAGGAAGTCGCGCTGTGAAGCAAGAAAAAGGGATTGTTGTGTCAGGTGAGAAAGAATAAGCCTCATAACGAAGGCCTGCTGCTATGACCTCGGGCAGAAAGACACGTAACGCGGAGACAGTTAATTGTGCATCCAGTTAACGTCGCGGAACGGCTGCAGACCAGAGCGCAGAAATCCCCTGGCGAAGGGGGCAGGAGCCGTGAGGACACAGCGCTGAGGCGGGAGAGCACTGCTGGGGCTGCCAGCGGGGCACAAGAGACGCCGAGACCCCCGGCCCAGGCTGCGATAACCGCCGCCGCCCCCGAGGTGCGCAGCCCAGCCCGGCTCCCCCTTCACGCCGTGCGAGAGCGGCCGGGGCGCTGCGGCCGCCCTGGGCCGGCCTCCTCCCGCCAGCCGAGTCTCCTCCTCCCCGCTGCCTTCCCGGCGGCGGCGGGGGCGGTCGCGGGCGGCCGAGCCGCTCGGGGCCCGGCAGCGCTGCCCATGGGGGAGTGCGGGGTGCCCCCCCAGGTCCAGCTCTTCCTCCGCGCCTGTGAGCAGGGTGACTGCGAGACCGCCCGACGCCTCCTGGGGCTGCCCGGCGGCGGCGGCCCCGCTGACCCAGCGGCCCTCTCCTCCTCCTCGTGCGGCCCCGAGGAGACGGCGGCGGAGCCCCGCGGCGAAGCGTCGTCCCCGCCGACCCCCGCCGTGCCCGTGGACTGCACGGACGAGGCCGGCAACACGGGGCTGCAGTTCGCCGCGGCGGGGGGCTACGAGCAGCTGGTGCGGTTCCTGCTGCGGAAGGGCGCCTCGGTGCAGAGCAGGAACCACTACGGATGGAGCCCCCTCATGCAAGCGGCCAGGTACGGGGGAGAGGGAGGGAGAGATCAGGGCCGAGGTGGCGATCTCCGACCGCCATCCCGCTTCGCCGCGGAGCACCGGCCTACTCCGCGGCACCCCCGGGGCGGGGAAGGGAGGGAGGGCCGCCGGGACTCTGCCTTCCCCGCCCCCGGGCAGCCGCGGGCGCTCGGCTCCCTCGCCCTCCGAACTGCGGTCCCCGGGCCGAGGGAGGGCGCCAGGGAGCTCCGGGCGAATCAGCGTGGGAGAGAGGGCGGGCGCCATGTTGAAGGCCGCGGTCGGGTGTCCCCGGTGGAGGCCGGGGTTGTCCCGGGGGGGTCGGAGTGGTCGCTTGTTCCCGTCCCTGGGCGTCAGTGAGGAGGGGCTGCCCGGTGTAGAATTGGCGAAGCGTTATCCTGGGGCATTAGAAACTTTTCATGGTAAGAATGTAGTGTTTGAAGCAGTGTGTGATATTTCTTGGTTAAGCCAGTGCAAAATTGGAGCTAACGTGAACATGAAACACTGCCTTCCTCTGTGACAATAGGTATATGCACGTAGCCTTACTTACTTTTGCATGCATTTTTGGTTTTGGTTTTTTTTTTCGTATGTGCATGTCTTACTTGTTGAAAACTACGTCTGACATAAAACATACTGAAGCGAACTGAAACAATTAATTTCACTCGGCTTGCCCATGTTTGCTAGGTGGTTTGCTAGATGATAGGGAAAATCATTGCTGAGGGTTTTTAATGACAAAACGGTTGTTTTCTGGATCGGTGATGCTGTCCTTTGCGTAACCCACTGCTGGGTCATGGGAAGTTCCCGTGTTGTTAAGGCTGATGTTGGTGCTTGTCTTTATTCCTACAAGCACACCTTGGGCTCACAGGCGTGTTTTGCAGGATTATAAAAACTGAATTCTTCATCAAGAGAAGAAATGGTTTTGTTGTTCTGGTGGTGTTTTGTTTTAGGTTTTGTTTTGGTTTCTTTTTTTTTTCCATCATTTCATAACATTAAAATATTTGGAAGAAAATAATCTGTTTCAAAGTCAACATTTCTCTTTTCAATTAATGGCCATAGAAAGTTCCTAAGGAATGAGTCACACAGCTGGTTTCCCAGTAAGAACAAGGAAGACATGGTTCAACAATTTGGTTATTTTATGAAGGTTTAAAAAAAAAGGAAGAAAGTTGCAGAAACAGTTTTAGATTTTTTTCCCCTTAATGAAAACCATTCGCTCATTCCCTAAAAACAGTAAAGTTAGATGACTATAACCCTCTCACTGATTTCAAGAAATTACTGGCTGACATTTGAAAAGTACTGTATATATTGTTGAAAAGCATAGAAGAGCATGTTTCTCTTTTCTTTTTGATGGATAACCAGAAAGGAAACTCAGTATTTGTATAAAGGTAGGCTTCAGACTTACATAGATGTTTAATTTTCTGGCTGTGATTAGCTCTGTTGCAGTTGGACAGGAGGTAGCATATATATATAAAATCAGCTGTGTGCAGGGGTTGCAGGCTCTACTGAAGTGATGCAGTGAAGGGTACCAGGATAGGCCTAGGGAGTACACAGGCTCCAGAGGCTTCCTCCTGGAACTGTGTACTTTCTGGAGTGAAATGAAGGACTTTGGGATCATGTTTGCTTTAAGTGGTTAGTAGCATTCTTGGGGTTTCCTCAACTAACGTTTGCTTTGCTGTAATATACAAAGGTTGCCTTCAGGGTCAAAGTTGGGTTATGCTAAGCACAATGTTTATGAGCGTGCAGTGGTCCATGATGCCGGCAACAAGAGCACAACGCACACATCTTGTCAAGCTATTATATTTATTAAAATATGGGGTTGCCATTTTCTCATTGATAACTAGCTCGTTGGGTGTGTGGCTTACATGATTGCCTTTTGCTTGCTGATAAACTAGCAGAGCCTCTGATAGTCAAGTGATATCAAAACTAGGTTACTGGTGTCAAGAGTTCAGTAGTCTGATCAAATTCTTGTAGATATTCCACACAAGGTGGGTTTGGTGCCAAGTTTCCTTCTTGGAAGACACTTGATATTATGCTTAATATATATAAAAAGGTTTTAATTTAGCCTTGTAATACAGCAGTCTCTTGAAATCATAGGACAAGCCTGACACAGCAACTGCAACAGACAGTCAAATCAGAAGACACCATGGCACAGCCGTTACCAGTCCCTGTATGCTCATCATCACAATGCTGGGTGTTGAAAGGAATGGGTTAAAAACCACAAGACTGTTGAGAATTGTAAATCACTCAAGTGGCCTTGCTGCCAGGAATAATTCTTGATCAGCCTTGTGTGAACTGCAGGCCAGTGATTCTTAATCATGAATGGTGCCTACTTTTCCACTTCTGTATCTCTGCCTGTGTTTTGCTTTGGTGATCTCCAGGTTCATGAGGTAACAAATTTACTCTTTGCATTCTAGCTGAGTGAGTTTGTTGTTGTTCTGGCTGCCTGCTTGTGTCAACTTATACACTGGGTATCCTCAGTTATCAGGAAGAAATATGTGGCTGGAATCGAACTCAAACCCCTTACTTTCTTAAAATTCATTTTCTGGTTGCTCAGTTTTGGTGCTCGATGTTGGGCTGAGCTGTGTAGATGCTTCCCCCATGCTGGTCTGTCTGACTGAGGAGCAGAATAATTTCCATTGATCGTTTTAGGGAAGGGCATTCACATGGCCAGTTGTCCCACTCTGCTGGTAAGCCATTTGTCTTAAAGATCACCTCTGGTCCCCTTGGTGTTGAGGGAAGTTCAGCTAACTTTACAACAGTGATGGCCACTCACCGTGTTTTTCTCTGACCTTCATGTCTGTATCCACTTCACGTCTGTGTCCATTCCATTGTGGGAGTTCATTGATGGTTCACAACTGGAAAAAAAGGGATAATGCAAATATAAAAGACTGACTCTCCAGTTGTTAAAATGGTCTTTTTTTTCCTTAGTTGGCACTTGACTCTTTGCAGTTTTTGCTCCAGTTTTTCAATAGTAGTGAGGGTACTTAACAAAGATCCCTGGAAACAAACTAGCTTTGATCTATTAATGTGATACAGCTGTAGAAATAAGAGGATGAAAGTGACACTCTGGTTTATGCAAGTTATGAGTTGGTGCCCTGCAGCAGAAAATGAGGCTGGCACTTTGCTGCGTTGAGCAGACCGTCCTCTTCAGTAAGTGCTTGCTTTATGAGCATGGTCACTGGTGTATATGGAATGGTTTAGTTTACAGTCTTCAGCTGATGATTGGTCTCCTCCAGCAAGGTGCCCATTGTCACATTCAGAGATTTTTGTATGATACCTCACAGTGTACGTGTTAGTCAATTGGCAAATTTGGTAACAGAGTTTTCTAGGTTCAGAGTTATGTTGGTTTTTGCAATCCAAGGTGTTAACTCTCCTCCGTATCTGTTTCTCCCAAGGTTTGGACATCTAAGTGTGGCCCACATCTTGCTGGAGAATGGAGCTGATCTCAACGCACAGAACAAGTTAGGAGCCAGCGTCCTCACAATGGCCTCCAGAGGCGGCCATGTCAGCATGGTGAAATTGTTGCTGGAATCCGGAGCTTTTGTTGACAATTACGACCATTTTAGCACAAATGTACTTAACAGCAGCAGAGATGACCTTCCCGATATCACTCCACTGATGGCAGCTGCTCAGCATGGACATGAGGCAGTGGTACATCTGTTACTAGACTGGGGAGCTGATTGTAACTACACTCTAAAGACGATGGGCTGGAGTCCTTTAATGCTGGCAGCTGTTAGTGGAAAGGTGAGCTTGGCACAGCAGCTCATGGAGAAGGGTGCCAATCCTGATCACTTGAATGTACTACATAAAACACCTTTTGAAATCTCTGTTGGCTTCAAACACAAAGACATGAAGGACTATTTGGAATCTCTCACAACGGTTAGGCCTCAGGCAGGTATGGAATGTTATTTTTTGTTTCACTTTAGAAATTGAGGAGCTTATTTTGTATGGGCATGATGTTCTTTGTAATTTGCAGCTGGATTTTGAAAATGTTGGAGTAGGCACACCTTCAGCTTAGGTACAAGTGTCCAAATTCAGCAGACTTTTTCTGTGTTAGCAGGATAAGATTCCTGTTTGTATGTGGCTGTTTTGGGGACACTTTTCAAGATATTTATGCACGCCAGCACTGGTAAGTGCTGAACAAGAGAGTTTAGAAGAGCTGGATTTTACAGCTTTAGACCGCTTGCTATGAAACATAAGGATGTGGGTAGCTTAGAAAGATGATTTTCCACTGCTATATGGACATGTCCAAAACTGTTGTCTACATTTGGTGTTATTCCTGCAGGTCAAGCTTCCTTTGTACTTGAAGAAGTAAGAACAAAAATCAGACATCTGTTTCTGCTGTAGAGAAGATGGTAACTCAGATATTGAGTTACAGATTAAGTTGGAACTCTAGAGCTTTCATACAGCCATGCTGCCAGGCAGAACTGATTCACTGTAGATGTTTGCTCATGACCAGTCTCTTGAGGAACAGACATCAGTTGCTTACAATACACAGAATCAGAGATCCATGGAATTCATTAGTGTCCATGTATTTGCATGTACAGGATGTATGTGCAGGCAGACTTGGCCTCATGAATCTTGAAAACCTTCTGTGGTCATACGACTTAAAGTATCGAAGGACTCTGTTGAAATGAGGAGAGTGGACTTGCTTTAAAGCAGATTGATGTTTTTCACCTCTGCTGAGGGGGAATTTCCATCAGCAGGAGGGTAGTAACTCATTTGGGCAGAGAGGGGTGTAAAAACATTATTCTTCCACGCAAATTTTCTGCATTGGTTTTTGACCATACTTCAGTCTCCTCCTAGTAGTGAAGTCTTGAATACCCTGTGAAGAAGAAAGATCATTTCTGTCGTATGGAAGATAGGAAAAAAGGAACTTCTGATCCATTGCCATATATAGGGTGAATTGCCTCTTAGGAGAAAGCAGCTCTTTTCCCACAGCTGTTCTCAGTAGCAAATTCACTACCTGGAATGGCTTGAGTGTTACCTGCCTTCTGTCCCTGTCCTTACTTTGGCTTACCCAGATCCCAGTCTTTCCTTCTGGCATCTTCTCATGGTCGTCTGCTCCCTGAAGCTGCCTCTCTTCCAGGCTTTTCACATGGCAAGAATGGAGCCTGGTCCTTTCCTAAACTAGTCTTTTGGAATCTATTTTACAGTGGTGAGCTCATACACACAGTTCCTTCTATAAGAGCAGATTCTGAAGCAGGAGAAAATGTAGGACCCATCACTCCCTTTCCTGGTTGTAAAATAGAGTTTCTTGGAGTATTTTAGGCTTTTCAGCAATTGCTTTTGTTCAGCATATTAAGGTGACTTCCTTTGGAGTCAAAATGTGAACATAAACCTTTTCTGTATTTCATAAAAATGCCAGAATTGGGCTCACGAAATCTCTCTATTTTTCCATAAAATTTTGTTACCCAGTTAATTCTGTAGTAATAATTTGTCCGTAATAATTTGGAAGATAGAGGACAATATTTTCTGGCATGAGTGGAAGGTGAAAAACATGTCACTATTTTTTCGTCATCTTTTATAGTGTCAGAAGTTTTAAAGCACTGTTAAGCCGTGTAAAAAGAAGGATTCTTCACTCACAATATTACAATTTGTAATAATTACAGTTCTTATTATGGAGATGGTTATCTGGGAGCTGAAGAATATTAATTTACAAGTAGCAATCTGCGTAGTTAAATTGACACTATTATTTTTGTGACCTTTACAAATTAACCTGGAAATACTCAAGAGGAAATAAAACTGGAGCAGCTTTTAAAGCTCATTTTGAGTCACCTTTTGAAATAATCCCATACAATTTGCGTGTTTGCTGTTGTACAGGGGATTTTACCAGACCACAGAACTATACTGTAACTCTTTAGTGGATATTTTAGACTTCCAGGCAGGAAACAAAAGAGTTTCCAAATACAATTTCCTGATGGAGAATGGAAATTGAAAAGCCTGTCCTGGTGCCTTATTATAGTTTCTAGCTTTAGCTCTGCTCAGAGACCCATACAGGTGACTCATTCTTCCTAAAGGTAATACAGAAGCTGTCAATACTTTCTTTGTTCTTATTAAATGTATGCCTTAACACAAATTTTATAGTACTTCAAATTTTTAATAGTTTTTCGTATAAAAATTCTACTAGAGATTTTTGCTTTTTTTTTTGATTGCTAGTGGAAATGTTTATGTTTCTTTCAGATGCAGAAAAGAGGCAACCTGATGTCTTTAATGCTTTGAAACTGGGTAAGTACTGCCATGATTCTTCCACCCTGTCTAGTTTTTCTGACTTCAGAGCATGTCTGTTTGCTAGCATGGGAAACATGATTTTTCTGTTTCCGCTCTTCACATGTGAGCTACCAAAACATCTTCCTGGGAAAGCCTCAAGTCTATTGGATTTTTAGAGTGATCATGTGCCCTTCTTGTACTCCTGTGATTTTTGAGATTTACAGATGTCAGTGCTGGGTCAGAAGAAATATCATAGAAGGGGCCAAATGAATTCTGGTCAGCACACTGGGTTTCAGCTTTTTTACTTGGCTGTGGATGGCAGCACTATTAAAAAAGCAACTCATTAGGTTGAGGAGTGTCTAAAGTTCAAAGTAAATTCTGGTGTCTCTGTAGGTTCCAGGGTTTCTATTTAACAAAATCTATGCTCTGAGTCTGTGTTAAGAAAGTCGTGTGCTGTCTTTTACCAGATTGGAACATACAAAAAGTAGTTCTGTGCTTTTCTGTCATTCCTGTTCCTAGAAATTAGCTGAGTGGCATTGGTGTGTGTGAGTTTCAGTGAGTGCATTCAAGTGGCTGCAGGGTTTGTCTGGGATTCTGACCGACTTTCCAAGGAAAATGTTCATACCTGTGATTTAGTTGAAAGCAGCTTATGCCATGAAGCAGTTTACCATCTGAAGGGTTTTTTAAAGGTGAAAATTTTTCCATTTGCATGGCAGATGATGATTTGCTTGTTCTTGCTCCTGTTCCTGTGGTGGCACATACAGTCACAGAGATTTCTTTTTTCCTTTATCTTTTTCCCTGCTTTTACCTGCCATAGGATATCAAAAAAATACAGGACGTAGGTGAACTTAAGCTCTCTGTTTAAGGTAATCCGACTACTTCATACATTTTTTAAAAGTGAGCCTCCTTCAAGATGTAGAAAAAACTCACAACAAATATGTTCAAATATGTTCAGTAATGTATTTCATATTGCTTTTCCTAATCTAGACAAGAACTCAAGTGACTACCAGCTCCTTTATGTGGAAACCTGAAAATTAGATTAACTTTTAAAGAGCTGTAAAGATGACTAATGAAGACAGATGACTTTACTCTTGAGCAAGGAGTAGGGAAGTTTTGTATTGGAGGCATAGTTTGAATACTGGAGGCGGAAAAACAATCATTTGGAATATAAGAAAGTTGAGTGCTGGAATAAACTCCCTGGGAAGTTGTGGAATTCTGTCAATAAAGGTTTTTAGAATCAGTGAACTATCTTTGTAAGAGGAACTTACCGGTCAGTGTGAGACAGGGCATTATTCTACCTGTTTAAGACAAGGTATGACCTCCACCACCTTTTATCGTGCCTTTCTACCCACTTACTTTGATTCTGAAATCATTGATTTTGTGATTGCAGCCTGTGGAAATGGAACAGGGATCAGGGATCTTTGAAGGAAAAATCATGGTGCCTGAGCATCCTCAATTTTCCTTGCATGGCATCGTGTTGTGGTAATTCAGTAGAAATATTCCCTATTTGTGTCTTCACATGCAGGATGCATTGCAGTTTATACAGCCTTCCTTAGTCATTCATTTCAGAAAACTGTTATTGTAATGGGATTGCACCATAAGTGTACAGGTAGAGAAAATGAGGAAAATACAGTGCCTCGTGCAATTTTGTGTAGGCTGGAAAGATGTACTAATTAACTAACATTTAGGTTATGTTTTATCACTGTTTTGCAGGAAACTTTCAGCTGGTTAAAGAGATCATTGATGAAGATCCGAGTCAGGTTAATATTACCAATGTTGATGGTGCATCTCCTTTAATGATTGCGGCTGTAACTGGACAGCTGCCCCTTGTTCAGCTCCTTGTTGAGAAAAAGGCTGATATTGATAAACAGGATAATGTTCATGGCTGGACAGCACTAATGCAGGCCACGTATCATGGGTAAGATGTGTGCTCTCTTTGTGTCTAGCAGTAAAGAAATTTATTTTTTCTTACATCCCAATAGAAAAAATCCTTTTTGATACTGACTCTAGAAGCAGAGAGGTCTTACAAGAAATTAAGAGACTCGTGACTCTTGCACTGCCCTCAGCTTTTTGGAGCAGATCTGAATTACATTTTGATCACCATGGTAAAAGAAAGACATTAAACTATTAGAGAATGTCCAAAGGAGGGCAACACAGATGGTGGAGGGCCTTGAGGGGAAGCAGTCTGAGTGGCTGAGGTCACTTGGCCCTTTCACCCTGGAGGAGAGGAGTCTGGGAGGAGACCTCATTACAGTCTACAACTTCCTCATGAGGGGGAAGAGGAGGGGCAGACTCTGATCTCTTCTCTCTGCTGATCTGTGACAGGACCCGAGGAAATGGTCTGAAGTGTCAATGCGAGGTTTAGGTTGGATATTAGAAAAAGGTTCTTCACCCAGAGAGTAGTTGGGCACTGGAATGAGCTCCCCAGGAAAGCGGTCACAGCACCAAGCCTGACAGAGTTCAAGGAGTGTTGTAACAAAGCACTCACAGACATGGTGCAACTCTTGGGCATGGTGCTGTACAGGGCCGGAAGCTGGATTTAACAATCCTTGTGGGTCCCTTCTAACTCAGGTGATTCTGTGATGTTTGGACTTTAGAATGAGTAAAGCATTTGGGAACCTGAAGCAAGCTCAGTAAGTACTGGGAACATAGTGCTCCAGGCAGGGAGGCCTTGGTGCAGATTTCAGCTTCAATCCTTTGATATTTTTCAGTATTGTGAAAGATTCTGTCACTCCTCTTGCCAAGGTTGTGAGCCTACATGAAGTTGTGAAACTTCAAGGCAATCAGCCTTCCAATGTGCCACATTTTCCAGTTTTAAAACCATTCCTGTGTTCTCCTGTTCACCCTTTAGTTTTCATGGAGTTTTTGGAAATGCAACCAAAATAATTGTCATTTTCTGTAAAGCTCCTTCATAAATCTTAGTAGATGCTTAGGAGTCAGACCTCAGAAATTGCCCTGGCTGGTACTTCACATGTGATATCTATCATATACTGAACACTGTTTGAATACAGGATGTTCAGTTTAGGAAGGTGAACTTTTCTTCGTTGTTGTAGATAAGGCCCTCAGCAAGGTGAAGGTTCTCTTCAGTGGTAGTGCATTAATTGTATAAATGCAGGTATTCTGCACTAGATTTTGTTTTTAGTCAGCAGATCTCATTGGACTATGTAAGTGCAACAGAGAGGAAAAATAGGAGGTCAAGTTGTCATTGCCTTGTGAAACATTTCTGAAGTAGTTCTTGGGCCCTTTATTGATAGTAGTGACAGACATTCCACAGATCAGATTTTCAGGTGCAGCTGTTTCGCTTAGTAGCAGTCACCCAACACACAGCTGGAACAGAAGCAGCCAGCACAAAGTGATGGGCAGGTCTGCTGGCGTGTCCCCTTGCTGGTACTCAGGTACTTGTTTGTGGAAGCACACACAAAGCTGAGTCCTGCATGTGTTCAGATACTGGCTATTCAGTTTACTAGGGGGCTGTGTTATGAACATTCCTTTCCCTAATATATCAGTCAGTCTTCATAGTATGAAACTTTGTTAGTTAATTTTGTTAATATGCTTAACATTTGGGGTAGTGGAATTTTAGGAATCTTTGGTATTGTTCATGCTTAAGTAAAGCTGTCTAAAGGACACTGGCTCAGTGAAAAGACCAGAAGGATGTCCCAGTCCTGGAAATAAGGGTGTGACTTCTTGGGAACTTAGAGCTATCCATGAAGGATAAAAGATAGCCCTAATCCCAGCATCACAGCCATTATGAAACCCCTCTCAATGTTGTCTGGTGTCATAGATAAGTAATGACAGCAAGATTGACTCCAGGGACATCTGTATCAATAGAAGAGCAGCATGAATGCTGCAGAAATACAGTTGCTGTTTTAAGTTTTACTATGATGAGCAATCATAGTATGAGTGGAGGTAGCACACTTGAAGTGTACAAGAGCCCTGTGTGTAAAGCCACATTCTCAGTGCCCCGGTGTGGGTGGAATACCTCATGTGCATAAATACCTACTTATCCTTGTAATTCTATACTTTGCATCTGAGCCTTTTTCTTAGCGTGGAGAGTTGCAAGTTTTCATAACATCTGGAAGTCTTTGGGCTCCACAGAGCCTCAGCTAACCCTTCCTCAGGACCACCAATAGTGTGAAGGGTCTCGAAGGAGGGAGCAGGCAAGGCCTCTCTGAGCAAGAGGCACTAAAAAATTGTGTCTCTGTGTGCTCTCAAGGTGCAGGACTGGAAAGCAGGATGGAGGAATGATAGTTTTAAAGACGAGTAGGAAAGTAATAGGAAATACGCAGAGGAGCTGTGGTGAGGATAAGCAGAATTTTTGTTAGAAGAGAGGAGTAACAATCGTCCTCCATTTCAGGTTGATTTTGTATGGAGTGAGTTCAGGAGTGGAAATGTCATCTATATAAGAAATTATGCTGTGAAGTGGAGATGTCGAGATCCATTTTTCAGCTTCGTTATTAGAATTTGCAGTTACCTGTTGGTGCTTGAGAATGCTTTTTTTTCTGTGTTGCTGATGCATATCAGAGTTTGATTTTATACGAGGTCAGTTACTATTCAAGAGTTTTAATATTAAATATATTTTCCCTAGCTTTGTTGTCTGTTCAGTTATTTCATAGGCTGAATTGAAGTATTGTTTTTAACTCACAAGGCGAGTCCTGCATATTTACTCAGTTATATCAGGGAGAAGAGGGGCTGACTGGAACAGGATGGTGAGTGTCTTTTATGCAGCTCGCTTTGAGGAGCTTTTGTTGGAGGTGTTTGTGCTGGTTGACATTTAATGCTGTTTGTTTTTGCATTTTAAACACCTCAGGGAAGTGATAATGTGCCTTCTCAATTATAAAATTTATAGCTGTAATTAGGTGAAGTACTGTTCGAAGTTTATAAGTTATCTTCAGTCAGTTTAGGTTTTCTGTATGCAACTTCTTAATGCGCAAGTTGTGAAAATGAGGTTGCATTGAAGTATTAGTGATGGCATATGATGACTACTGAAATGTCCTTTGTCATTGCGTCTGCTTTTCTGCCCTAGGCATTAATGGCTTCCATTGGAAAGGTGTTTAGCAACATATTGCGGTAACTTCCAAAGGATCAGCTTAAGAAACTGACTATTCGAATTAGGCTTTTAAGGCTAACTTTCTGCGTGTTGATTAATGCAATTCGTACTGAGTAAATGTGAGTGACAAAGAACTTGTGGGAGCTTTTGAAGAGCTTGTTTTACACTGAATTTTACACTAAGTTAGCTGTAGAATGTGTAAAACTGATCTCTGATTGAGGAACAATGTTATAAAAGGTTGCAAATGGAGTATTGGGGGCTTCTCTCTTCGTATACTTGCTCTTTAATATGATCAATGCTTTTTTTTCTTCCCTTAAAGAAACAAAAATGTTGTAAAGTATTTGTTAAATCAAGGAGTTGATGTTAACCTTCGTGCAAAAAATGGATACACAGCTTTTGACCTGATAATGCTGCTGAATGATCCAGGTATGCTATTTCAAAATGCTCTGGAGAAATGTACAGCATAAGCAAATACATAATCCTTCTAATCTAGAAAATACATTGCAGTTGCTAGGAAGTATCCTCTCATGTCCAGGCCAGACTGGACCAAGAAAGGAAAGCGGTGGGGTTTGAGTTGGTTAGATAAGTGTGTGCGTTTATGGGATAACAGATTTTGTGCATTCCTCTTGCCTTTGGTTCTGAAGATGCTTGAAAACTGTTCTGTTTGTGTCACCAGAGCCTGCTGAGTGGCATTTGATTGTGGGGGCACTGGTATTCTGTAGGGTCATTACCATAGAGCTATGAGCTAGAGCTAGAAATTGCCCCTTGGCAAAGAGCAGCAAAGGGACAGGACAAAGAGAGCACAGTAGGAGCAGAACTAGGGAACTCCTGTTCTCTGCTAGTTCTGTAAAGGCTGAGGATAAATCACACCTCAGGGTTCAGGTTGTTTGTGTGGGAGTGCTGTAGGACAAGGCAGCGTGCTTTGGGGAGGCTGGAATGAAACACGTTTAGTTCTTGTTGCAATTTGTTTTACATATATAATTTGTTATTGTTAACCTTTTGGTACCTGAATTGATTTATCTGAAGCCAAAACCCATTGCTGCTAATGAAGTCTATACATTTATACAGAATTTATACATTATGGTGGTCTTGGTGACTAGCAGATTCTTTTCTATGTCAAAAGTAAATCAGTAATAGTACAACATTTTAGACAATAAATACAAAGAATTATTTTAGAACTAACTTCTGTGATAGAATAGTTTGTCTTGCTACTTCTTTCTCTCTTGTTCAGTTCTCTCTGCCTTTCTGAAAATTCCATGTGACTCCTGTACAAAATGCAGATTTACAGAATTTTTTTTGCTTTCCTGTCTCCTGTCATGCTTGTTCTCTTTTTGTCCTCTTACTTTTTTTTTCTTTTTTGTCCATCTTTTTTCTTACCATTTCTTTTCAGTCCCTTCATTGTCCAGGCTGAACATCTTCTGTCTCTTTGGGATTTATTTTTGAACTTCTTTTCTGCAACCTACGCTTGAAGAAAGAATATTCATTTTTCTCTACTCTCTTCTGTGTCAGGTGAGAAAAGGGAACATCTCAATATTGTTCTTAACTTGTACAAAGTGCAAGAGGAGGCAGTTCACTTAGTCACACATGACTGATTCCAGCTAAGTAGCATGCTCATTAATATTGACAAATACCTTTAGAGAGATGATAAGGCTGCAGCCCACATTGTGGGGAGAAGGCATGAGAAAGTAGGTCAATAAAGAAAGAAAGTTTGGGGGTTCATTTGCTTTGTGTTTGAGAGGTAGATCAGTTGGTACTTATATGGGATTTACAGGGAAAGTGTCAGTGCATCGGTTATAATTTGGGAAAGCAAAACAGGCCAAACATTATCTTAATTTGCTTCCTTTTAGACACAGAGCTTGTAAGGTTACTGGCATCAGCATGCATGCAAGTAGATAAAGACAAGAATAAACTGAACAACAGATCATCTCTGCCTCGTTCCAGAAGCAGGCAATCCTTAAATGTCCCAATGTTGCCAGATGACAAAGGAGGTCTAAAGGTAAATATATTCATTCTTGATAAAAACTCATTAACTCTTCTAATGTATAAGCAGAGAAAGCAATTGCTAAGAAGTGTTTTGGATCTAATATGTAACTGGGTTTGTTGGGGAGTTGTGTGTCTTTCTGAAATCCTTGTTGACAGTGTATTCTGGTTTTCTGGAGTGTAGCATGCACTCAACTTCCTTTTCACAGGTGACAAGGCAGTGGGTAGAGTTTGCTTTGAAGCATTTCAATGCCTAGAAATAGATCTCTTGATTAAGTGGACGGTACCATGTTCATAACTTTGGAACTCAATTTCCATTATGATCTTACTTTTAAATCTGGACAGAGGGTAGACTCCTTCATAGCCATAAATGGTAACAGGCTATTGACATTGAAAATTAAAAAGATGATAGCAGAGATTTTAATATGAAGAGTTGTGGAGGAGTGTGCACTTCAGGCTTACATGTCCTCTGGCATGCTTTATCCTTAACTCAAAACTGATGGTGGTCCAGTAGGAAACGACATGGAGTTATAATAAGTGTATGCCAACTAAACAAAGATACTGCAGCTTTCATTGACTGTTTGCAAAGGAGAAGGAAAAAGAGTTTTGTTGTTGTTGCTTATTTCCAGGCATCAGTTTATTTAGGTGAATAATCTTTAATTATGGTGTGCCTTAGAATTTCCTGGAGTCCGTGATGTCATCCTTTAAGTATAAATATTACCAGGATCATGAAAAAAGTCATGTTAATTTCCAGGCTATTTTTGACATGAATTTTAAAGACCATTTAAAGTTCTGCTTCAGCTCAAATCTGTTTCACAGTTTTAAGTATGAAGGAACATGTGGTTGTTTTCATACGATTGTGCTGTTGTTCAATATGATACAACTTCATTATCAGTTTAGATGGACCTATTTTGCATAGATGGGAAATGGTCAGATTGGCTTTTGGCTTTGTGGAATACAGATCAACAATGGATTGATTGCAGCACTTGCAGTGTTATGACACAAAGGCTTGAATTAGGGTCATAAAAGATTGTGAAGTGAAAAAAAAGGTATGTCAGTGATCAGGATATACACACAACTATTGACACTAATTTAATATTCTGGAATATTTAAGTATTTGGTCTCAATACTACAGAATATTACAGTGTTTACTAGTCATAATCAAGCATTTTTTTCCAGCAGAAATTGTATTCTATATAGTTCTATAATAAATATAACTTGTAAGCCTATTATATAATCCATTCTTCCATCACTTCTTAATGCTTTATTAATCAGCCTGTCTGACCATGAGTATCTTGCATATCTTACTCTTCTTACAAATACTCAAAAAGGGTAAAAATGATATTTTCAGATTTTCTGGCTGGGGGGCAATGTCATAACAGTCATGTCTCTTTGGGCCAGCATGTGAAGAGAGGGCTGTGGTGAGGGACCTCTCCTGGGATTTGTAGCAGCAGTGTTTCCATGCGGACAACTGCTCTGTGGTGAGCTGAAACGGCAAACAAAAGATACTTATGGCAACTCGGCCAGTACAGCATTTTTCTGTCTAGATCAGTGCAACTGAATGTGGGGTCTGCAGGATCATGGCAATGTAAAAGTGAGAGGGAATTCATGAGGCTCACTTGCCTTTACATCAGGATACAGAATAAACATGCGAAGAACATCTTTGACAGATGTTCAGTTCGCTCTTCTTTCACTGTGGCGAAGGAGATAGCCTGATCCCATAGTTTCTCCATCAGAACCCAGTACCACTGCTTGATGCTTTTTGTGGTCAGAATTTTTTTCACCCTGATTTAACCTGTATCTCTTTTGTTGTCCATTAAATTGATTGAGTTGTTCAGTTTTATTTTTATAAGAACTGTATAAATACTTACGGAACTATCATATTCAATCTTTTTTTTCTCTAGTCTAAACAAAATTAGTTAATGAAAATTTCCTTGTTTGTATGTTTTGTTTCCTAAACTTTTTACTATTTCTACTCTGTTCGTTATCTGTCAAGATGAGGATTCAAAAATGAGTTATGAGATTCTGATCAGGGTCACAGTATCACGTAGTGGCATGCAAAAACTACATCACAGATACCATTTCATACCAGTGAAATTAATTTTTTTTTCAGCAGCAGTAACATTGTGCATCCATACTTAGTTTCTGCTATGTTGTGACTGCTTTTTATTCTTTAGTGCACCTGCTTTGTTCCTTATTTCTTTTCCTGTATTAGTACACTTGATTTCTTCTTGCATGCCAGCTTGACCTCTGCTGAAAAATGTCGTTATGGCAGGGTTTAAATTTAGAGTGTTAAAGCTGCTTACAAAGCTCTCTAGATGGATGTCTTCCATGGACTGCCGAAAAATATGTTATGTTTCATTGTTGCAGTTGTTAGTGAACATTCCCAAACCTGCTGAACAAAGTATGTTCTCCCAAATTTAGATCAAATAATTCACAGTTTGTCTCATTTGTTTGCTGTGGTCTTTTCCCTTTATTAATTTTACTTGAACCATAATTTTCACAATTGTTTGATGAATGTTACATGAAATAGCAGTAAAAGCTTTAATAAAGTCAAGCTGCATTCCAGCTTTTCCTCCCTTCTGCTCACTTGACTTGTTAGTCTGTCAAAAAGAGATTAATTTGGTAGAATTTATTTCCAACAAACCTATGCTGGCTATGTCTTACATGTGATGACATATGAAGTTTTTTCAGTTATGCCTTTTCATGTTAAGCATTTTGATCAGTAAATTTTCAGATTTTCCATTTTCAGTGATTGTATATTTGCCTTTTGCCTGATTTCTATAATTTCTTCCCTACTTTTTAGTGAAGATAATCAATATTTGTTCAGAGGTCATGTTCCCTATAATTAATCTGGGGTAATTTTAATATTGTCGGGTTTTAATTTGTTTAAGCTCATTTAAATACTCTTACTCTGTTAAGCAAATGCACATGTATTCCTGCCTTGTTCCTGTTCATGGTACTCATACTAAAATAACTGATTACAGGTAGGCTGCTTTTGAAGTTTGAAAAAAAAATGCTTTTCAGTCTCACCTCTTCTTCAGTCACTTTTGTCATTAACTAGTACACCTGTTACTTTGTCATGCGTTTCTTTTATTTTTAATTTGTGCGCAGTATGGGCCCTTGTTCCGTTACCTGCTGGTAATGTAGTGGATATTCATGATCTCATTCTTCACTTCTATCGCACAACAACTGTTAACTGCTTTTTTTCTTACCATTTCATGGCCTCTGTGTGAACCAACACGTGGGTAACCAAGGCAACCACCAAGCCACAGCTGAAATGCCAGGCGAAGATTTATTTTGTTACTTCAATGACGGGGCTAGGTGCCAGAGACACACAGGGACCCAGGCTCCAGTAGGCTTAGTTCGTACTATAACAAAAGGCTTCAGGCGTGGCTGTGAGGGTGTATTACCTCTACACAGGAATTCTACTTCTCCTGTCAGGCAAAGGATGAACACTAGGCATAATAAATGGAGTTTTCCACACCTACATTTTTAGCATTCCCAGCTGAAAGGTCACTTTGGACAGAAACTCTTCTCTTGGCCTATTTGATTTTAACCCTTTCCCCCCAACAGCCTCAAAACCAAAGTTGTCCCTTTTCCATATGCAAAAATTTTATTTCCTTTTTTTTTCTGCCTGTTCTTCTTCAGCAAGTTACACTCTAAATGTCAGTATTAGAGCAGTGTGAATTTCCACGTTCACTTTTTATTTTAGATTAATATTGTTTGAGGGCAGAGATTTCCAGTTCCTCTCCTTACTCTTTTATTCCTAGCACTTACAAATGTCTAAGGTATTTCCGAAATGGTAACACCATTTTTCTAGGTCTTTGATACTGTTGTCTTCTCCCACTGCTACTAGATTTTAGCCTATTTATAGACACTATTTTTTACCAGAAATGAATTTTTGTTACTTGAATGCCTCAGTCTATTTAAAGCCCTTTATTACAGCTTCTGTACATGTGTGATGTGGTTGGGGTATATGGAGAGGCTGCAAACTCCTGCAGCAGCAAACTAAAAGCTCCAGAGATCAGACTGTCATACTGTGAACACCAGAAGACAAGATGAACCTCTCCAGTGTCATTACTTTCTTACCAGAGAGCAGTGGTTTTTTGTCTGGTAACATAGTGGCTGTATTTACTCTGTTTTGGTGTAGTTTGTGGTATGAGTGTATATTCAGGGAGCAGAAGCACTGTGAGTAGGAGTAACAAAGACGATGGGTAGTTAGAAGTGATCTTTCTTACAGAATCAAGGTAGCTTCAGTGACCAAAACCAGGAAGTGCAATCACTCTCTTTTGTAAGCTCATTGTACTCTGTGTTAAAACTAGATGAACTTCCAGTTCCTTTTAGAAGGTGAATAAATGCTGAACTGTGGGTTTTATTGCTTTCTCAGAGCTATTTGTCTCTCTTGCCTTTTTTCATCAGATCTTTGTTGCTGAAAGTAATGGAAATCTTTATTAGTTGTGACACCAAAGAGATACAGAGGTCTGAGAACTCTATACATTACTAATGCTCTGTGCAGATCTAAAATGTTTTTAATGGTCTTCTGCTACAAGGATTAATATGTAGAGGATAAGTATAAGAAAGTTGGAAAGACATATATCAGTGAGTAGTTGAAAAATACTAAATGCCAATAAAAGAGAAGAATATGTATTGTGAGAAGGGATTGTTACCTGGATTTGCTATCACCTAAAACTACCCTGATGAAGTGTTGTTACTTTAACATTAGTTCTTAAAAAAAGTGTTCCAGAAAGGGAAGCAGAAACTTTACTAAGAAATAATCAAAAGGTATTTATAATCTGATTTACCTAGAAGCCACATAATTTTTGGTGCAAATGGCATAGGTTTTGTATAGTCTAGAGAAATGTCTTGCTGAAGACTTGAAGCAGCTTGAACTGTCTGCGTGTAAAAATGTGCAAGTCTGTGAATATTTGAATAAATTTTATTTTGAGCAAAGATAGTCCTTTTGTGTAACGGTTTCTATATATGTGATATCTGTATGGATGGAGGTTATAGATACGTAGTCCTAAGGTTTATGTTGTTTTTGCAGCTGCTATTTCCTTGCCTTGCTATTTTTCAGTTTATAGTCTTCCCAGTCTGGTTTAAATTATCTGTATAGCAGATTGTATGGATTGTGGATCTTCAGTTTGACAGAAATACTATCTGAACTCTTCCGGTTTGCCGCCGGTTTTGAAAATCATGGCAAGAAGCTTTGATACAGATTTACATAAGCTCATATGCACACCTCTAAAAAGCAGAAAATAGAGATGCCACTCATTCATTCCAGAGAAAATAAAAGTCGATGGTGAAATTGGAAGTTAATGGGAAAATTAAATATCTGCTATGTAGCTGAAAAAATTCCCTATTCAAATTGCACAAATACTTCTATCTACTTTGGTCTTCCAGTTACTGTGGAAAAAAACATTTTAAAATATTTGCCAGGTGAAAAATAAGGGAAGAGATAATTATTACACATAAAAATTACACTGAAGGATTCTGTTGGTAACTGCAAACCACTTTAACATTGCTTTTTAGCTTATTTCAAAAATTCCTTGGTAAAATTATCACTACTGTAGGGATTGCTTAATTATACATTTCTTTTCCTCTTTTTTTTTCTTTTAGTTGGAACTAAATTGTTGTGTCTTCTTATCAATCTAGTCCTGGTGGAGCAGGATGTCCAATCGATTCCGCAAGCTGAAGTTGACTCAGACATTGCGCCATGGATTTCCTTCTAATCAGTTTGTGCCTTTTCCGGATGAGACTGAACCACCATTAAATTCCACTGTAAAAGTAGCCTCACAGAGTGATGCAGACACCTCTGGAAACCTTGATGCTACTACAGCTTGGAACACAAATAACAAAGCTAGTGGTAAAGGCAGAGTTCTGGGAAATGAGCTCTTGTGGGGTAGTCAGGATGATATTATTTCTGATTTATTGGTTTAGTTCTGCTTTAGCTTAATATAAGTGAAAAAATGTAATGTATTTGTAGTCTGTAGAAAGAGAGATGTTTGTACTTATTGTTGATCATGCTAAGTGCAGCATCATTTAAGCAGTAAAATACTAATATAACCATGTTACTGTTCTTTCATAAGCACCATTAAATTTAGACAGGTCACTGAAAAGTGTTAGTATCTTCCATAAACTAATTTATGTAATGAAGCCAAATTTATTTAAGCTAATAAATCCATAATTCTGAGAAGAAAGAAATTGGAAAAACCAAGTTTGTAAAGCACTTTTACTGAAATTGTACAGCTCTCCATGAAAATCCCCCACTGTCTGCAATGCATAGTGAGAGTTGGCTTAACTTTAGCTGGGGTGTATGAGAGTGTCACTGGAAATGTGCGTACTGAGGGTAAAGGTGTTGATTGTTTAAAAACAATGAGCTATCCTTAAGAAAAGAAGTGAAACATGTAAACAATAAAACATAATTTATGTATTTTGCAGGTGCGAACACTGTGAAAGGAGGAAAGGATGATGAATTATTGACAACTATGGTATGCTGCAGTGTTCTTGGTGTTTCAGCTTAATTCAGAGGGTCGTGTAGCTCCCATAATTTTTACAGATTTTTGCCTCCTGTGCAAGTCACTTCTAGAAAAAGAGCTTGTTTGTAGTCACTAGACAGGAACTGGTAGGCTTTGATACACCAGTAGTTCTTAGACTAGAAAGTACCAAAAGTAGTGTGATATGGAAGCTGTACTGACCTTTTTCAAGAGTTACCCATATCTTTGTTTGATCAGCAGTGAAACAATAAAATAGATGGAACAGCTGCTTAGTTGCTGACGGGCAGTATGAAGTGAGGAAACCATGGATGGAACATGGTACAGTGGAGGTGTGAAATTACTAGTAGAGGCAACAATGAAATATTTAGTTTGGGAGGTGTATTTGTTTTATTCTATTTCTTCTTTTGTTATGCTGTAGCTTTATATTCCCCTGCAGCTTACTCCCTGGTGATGTCATTAAATTTGGCTGGTTATTATCTTTATGTTCTTTTGTAAGAACTTTTGATATGACTGACTGACAGAACTCCAGGGAGCAAAATCAGTTGTGGTGGTTTTATCTCTTTCTGCAGTACACATACAGCACAAACATGCAGTTGCTCACTGTTTCCAGTCATCCTATCTGGAAATACAGAGAGGACTACATTTTTATTTCTTTGGAAATTGATTGTTATTCTTGCGGAAGTCAACTTGAGCAATATTTAGCCCAGTAAAGGAAGAGAGAGTTTCTGCCACTTAGTGAGCTATATTCATTGTATCAAATGAATAAGCATAATACTGAGGGGTGTCACAATGTTTGTGGGTTTCTCTCTGTTATTATATGTTGTTCTTCTCAAATAGTACTTCTGTGTCTCATTTCTTTTCTGTTTAAATGTGTTTTCATATTTTTGCCTAACTTAAAATTTTGAAACTACATCACCAGGTCCCAGTAATCTTTCTTAAGAAGTGACTCTTTCCCCTTCTTTTCTTTGTTCCCCTCTTTCAGCTAAGGAGTAGTGCTCCATTTACCAGGCTGCCCAGTGATAAGCTGAAAGCAGTGATACCACCTTTCTTACCACCCTCAAGCTTTGAGCTTTGGAATTCTGACCGAACCCGACACAGCAAAGATGGCAAAGCTGAACAGATGAGAACTGCCTGGCCACAGAGAGCAATCAAGCATGATTTTAACAGCAGTGGGAACTCTGATACAGTAAGCAAACTAAATGTGTATGAAAATACTGTGTTATGCCCTGGCCCTGCTGACTGGTGATCCACTCTGTTTCTGATGAGAAATTACTTTTAACCCACTGTCTCAGCAATGGCTTGTCCTTTTAAGCAGTGATGCTTAGGAAGAACGCACATCTATATGGAAGGAACATAATGGAACAGAAAAAAAAGTTCTGTATGAATAAATGGAGTTTTCCACACCTACATTTTATTTGGTTTTGGGGGGTTTTTGATTTTGTTTTTTTTTTTTTGTTTTGTTGAGGGGTTGGTTTGTTTTTTTGTTTTGTTGTGGGTTTTTAGTTTGTTTTTTTTTTGCTCTTAACCAGAACTACCAACAGTGTGGTAGAAACTGCTCTGATTTGGAAAAAGACCAGGGCCAGTAAAAAAGAATGAAAATTGCTCAATTTTTAGGAAACAAGCAGGAGGAAAGAAATATCAGTAAGACCAATATACAGACATAATATTCTGAAAGATCAGCAGTAGATAAAATTGTAGCAAGTAGTGATCAAGTGGACTTGAAGGCACACAGCTTTAAATTGGAAGTACTGTAAAACTGGAAAAAGTCTTGATTATATCTGTTTTTTTTACAGAAGGAGCTTGCCTGATCCTACAGTATTTTCAGTGAACATGCAAACCAAAAGAAAAATAGGTGGTTTGTCTTGAGATAGGAAATTAAACAACCTTGACAGCCTTCTCTTTCGTAGTTGGAGAAAAAAGAGAAGTGCTTACTCCACTAACTATAGACTGTAATAGCTAGATGTAGAGAAGACCGATCCAGAATTGTGTTTCAATGTCAGTTCTAGAAATGGGACAATGAAGACTTTTAGGAGGATTTTTTTTCTCCTTCCTTTTTTTTATGTGAACGTTAGCTTAATACCAGTAGAGGTGATTTAGATGGAATAAAGCAGAGTATTAGAAGGGAAGTGACATAACGGGAAGGTGTTTATCATCCCAAAAAAGATGGTTATAATAACATAACTGGATAATTGACATGTGTATAAAGTGAGGAGCAGGGAAAGTAGGGGAGGACTAGCCATCAGTCCTTCTGTGAGGAAAGAAGGATCTTGCTGAGGGTATAGGAAGGAGGGAAACAGTGAGTCAGAGATGGAAGAAGTGATTTGAGCAACAGGATAAGAAACAATAAAAAGCTGAGCTGCAAAAGCTCATATGTCAAATGGCTGGCATTGGCCAATGGTATAAAAGCAAAAGAAATTGAGGATGTGGCTGAGGATTTGGATAGTGTGTAGCTGGATCCAGTAGTGCCTCACTTAATAAAACTCAATAAAGTGGTGCGACTGGCTGTTTAGATTGCAGGGAATATAAAAATGCAACTGCTGGAGAGAAAGTTTATATCACTTCTTGCAGCTTAGTTTGTAAGAAACAAAGATATGATGGATGGGAAGTTGGTAGCTGTTCTGTAAGATGGGAGAGACAAAGCCAGGTTTCTTCAGGAAAGAAATTTCACATTTGATAATGTTTTTTTCTTCCTCGCTGCTCATTATATTGTGTATATCATATCTCAGGTGCCTCATATATGTTCATTTGTGTTGGCCAATAGATTAAGAAGAATTTATGGCTTAATATGGTGTAATTTATTTAATTGAATAAAAATATTCAGTATATATGTATTTATATAGGTATATATTCACTATATATGTATATAATAAAATAATAAATAATAAATGAATAATAAATAATAACATATATATGTATATAATAAAATAAGATTTTTTCTGATATCCCCTTTGTTCTTCAGTGGAAGTGTCAGAACTTTTGATAAATAAAATAGTAGTTGAAGTTTGCTCTTTATTTGTCTCAATCAAGAAAGAACAAATTATTTTTCATTTGTTTTCCAGACATCTGTTAGCAAAGGTACTAGACCAGTCAAATTACCAACATTTGCAAGAAGACCAGCATCTCCTTCAAATTCCAATAACTTCAACCATTCTCCCCATTCTTCTGGTGGATCTAATAACATTGCAGGAATTAACAGGCATGGAGGAGAACTGCATAATAGATCAGGTACCATTTTTAATAAGAAAGGAATTTGTATCTGATTCCGTTAAAAAATTAGTGTTTGTGATGATGATAGAAGATATTAGACCTTTTCTGAGCACTCCTTCTGAGCACATTGTAGAAGCAAAGCTTCTGTAAATTTAGCGGACATGGTATTGGACTTCAAACACCTACATAAGGGAACAAGAGCCTCACATTTGTTACAGAAGTCTCAGTGGTCACCCCATCTCATGCAGATTTTACTGGATCCACCCCTGGTGGATCAGGTGGATGCTGGCTCATTGCACCATGCATGCCATAGAGCTGACTCCTATGCATGTTGCTTACTTTTTGTTTGAAATAATAAAGAGTTTTCAATTAAAACTGAAGCAGCGCGCATTGTACCTGAAGACAATATTGAAGGCAATATGGTGAAGTGGCTCATGAAAACTATGTCCAAGGGTATGAAAGTCAGCTCTGTGTGTGCATAGACAGAGCTGGCTTCCCTCTTCTGCTGCTGATTTCTGTTCTTTATTCTGGAAGCTGCTGGAGAGATCTGAACCTTGCAATTGTCTCATGCTTTATCCAGTCAGTTTTTAAGTGAATGTTTGAAAGTTAACAAACATTTCAAAATTGTGATTTTCTTTACTGGGTTTATTTTATTTTTTGTTCTAGGTGGCAATGCAGATAATGTTTTGTCTCAGATTGCAGCCCAAAGAAGAAAAGCAGCAGGCTTACCTGAACAGAAACCCAGCCAACAGCACAGTCCAATCCAGTCAACTCCTTCATCTACTGTGTCAGATATGCAGTGTGCTCAGATTGTTGGCAATGGACATGTTGTAAAGGTAATGGGAAATGTAAGATTTTGCACTCCAAATTGACTAATAGGTCATATCTCAGTCATGGGTGGCTGGTGCGCAACATTGCAGAGCCAAAAAAGAATGAACACTTGTTATGTCACTGGAAGCTTTTCAGCTCTACAGACCTTACTTTTAAGTGCAAGTCCACAGAAGATGAAACATAATAGAACTTGATTTTACTTTATTATTAATTTCACTCTATTTTAAAAAACAGTAAATGTAATGCTTGATCTTAGGGTTGGTTGGTTTGTCATTATTTCTTTCTATCGTCCAGATAATAGTGTTTTATGTTAATTATTCTTGGATTTTACCCTGTAGTGATATAGTTAGTTTTTCTAGCTAGTTTCCCGTCAGAGGCCCAACCTGAATGCAGAGCATGACATAATTTGTACCAGGATATGGTGACTACAACAATATGCCCGTAACCAGTCTCCTCCATGAGGTGCTATTTTTAAACAGTAGGTCATCATCAAAGTCGGGTTTTGCTCCTGGGGCCATACTATCTGTGCTGACTTACCTGTCAGTTCCCTGGAACAGCTTTGCTCTCACGACCTGCACTTTCTTGTGCACGTACTTTGAAGTTCTTAACTGCTTTGTGCAACGTTTTTTATGGTTAAAATTTTAAATCTTCAATATCTGCAGAGACACAAATTAGAAAGCAGCATTATAACAGAAGATGTGACATGCTATTGCGAAATTGATGGATTTATTTACATAGGGAAACATTGCATTTCAGAGAGCAAGAGAAGGCAAACGCATAATTTGGGATTTATGTTCTAATGCCTGGTATTCTGGAAATGTTGGAATACATGAGCAAGAGCCAAATTTCTCCAACTTCTGCTGATGTAATCTACAAGCACCTCGTTTTGTTTTATTTGTTTGTATCTTTCAGTGAGATTCTTCAAATTTTGCCTGAGGAAACAAAAATGACCAGATTATAAAATTAATACTTTTGCAGTCTTGTTCTGTGATGTCTTATATGGCAACAGTACACAATATTTGTATTTAATCAATACATAAAAATGATAAATGAAATTACAAAGTTGTTCAGAAATTACATGGAAATTTTGGGAGGACAAAAATCAGAAAAAGATAAAATGCAACTACCAATGCTGAAACAGTTTCCATGAGTAGTCACTTTGTGTCTGATCTGTCAGTCCTGATTCTGGAGGGACTACTGGTTGCTTTTCAAAGATGAGATTGGGAGCTGAAGTTTATAGCTCAGCTGGACCACCAGAGTCTGAGGATTCATACCAGTTCTTTGGCATATGGTAATCTTTCCTCCCTTACTATCGTGTGTAACTGTTCCCTGAGTTATAAATGATCCATCTCTTTTTCCTGTCGACAAAACCCCTTTGTCATCCTTTTCCCTCATTAAAGTCTTCTCTGCAGAGCAGCTACCAAATGCTTTTTCTTTCAGAGGTCGTCTGACCAGTACGTTTTAATTAAACTCTCAGCATGTCCTCTCAGCTTGTTTTTAGCTTGGAAATAATTTCAGAAGAGCTCCTTGTGTGCCCTGCAAAAGTCTCATTTTTCTCCAGTTATATTAATCATCCCACCTAGAGATAATACCTATGCCTGTGAGCTTTGGGCTGCAGATCCTGTGGCCTTTTGTTGCAGCAATGCTGCCACTAAGAAGTTTTAACTACTGTTTCCACTCACAGTGGGATACATTAGGGGATAAAAGAGTAGTGAAGTGCGATGTGCTGCAGATCATCTTCTGGAAAGGCTGTTCATTGTACTGCTGAAAAGATTTTTAAACAAAATTTATGCCAGTGTTTTGGAAAGGCAACAGCTTTTTCAGTGATCTTTGCTTAGATGTCTAGACGAGTTTCATTCTATCCACCAGTAACAAAACATGTCATAGTGTGGATCTCGCTATAGATATTCATGTATCACACAACTGAGGTGATTTTTGGAGATTTCTGGTGGGAGAACACAGTCAAATATGGATCCACACTGGCTGCAAAAGCTAGCACTGTGTTATTGTCATCAGCAACGTAAATGGTGGAAATTTAATGTCTAGATCCATTGAGGAATGGCTTGTGTCCTTAGGATCAAGCTGTCTAAAACTTGGAAATAGCTGATATAAAAATGCAGTGATATTACACTGATCAATTTTGCAAAACTTACCCATGAGGGGTGAGATGGTGAAAGATTTAAAGAAAGGAAAAGAAAAAAATTAATAACATTTTACAGGATGATGTAGTTTAAATAAATGCAGACAGTGTGCTAGGGAGGGAAGACCATTCTGCAATACAAATGGCCAATAACAATTCAGTTGGAAATTTGGGACAGAAAGTTGAAATGAGTTCATGATGCTTTTCATGGAGCTCTCAAGTTTGTATCATACTAGATTACTTCTAGTCAATTCAATGCAGGGCTAAGGAAGTACTACATTCTGATATAGAACAGAGCAATGGAAGAATGTTACCATTCAAATAAGTTTTATCTTTTAAATCTGCATCTTTTTCATTAACTAGAAAAGTTCCATTTATGCCACAGCACAGAAGCAAAATTGTAAAGACAGGAGCCACTGTCTTTCTCATTTCTTGCATTGTTACCCAGATCAACTTTTTAATCAGTCTGTTGTAGTAGCTTGAGTGACAAAAGGTATTTAAACTCTGAATTCAGGAATCTTCTTTTTTGGGTCATACAGTGCAGACATCAAAATGTATATGTAGATCAAAGAATTTAGGAGATGAGGTGCATTGACTGTTTTTTGGAAAAGACTGTTGATATGTGTACATATATATATATATTCTTACTACTCATTTTAACGCATGTATTTTCCTGTTTTCCATGCTTCCAAATGTATTAAATATTTGCAAAATTCTTGATAAATCACTTGACTCCTGTTAGGTAATAATAAATTCGAGGGTTGGCTGGAAACTTCCATTCCAGTGCAGCAAGGGGCTTAATGCGCCCAAAACTTAGTTTGTGCTTTCTGCATGTTTCTGGTTAATCTAGCATGAAGTGCTACTTTAAATTAGTATCTCGTACATTTTGAAAATCTTTTAATTGAGACTTAAATCTCTGAATGAAAATCCCTATTTTCAAGTCAAAGTAATTTACTTTGTTTCTGTTATTAAACTGTTTTTATCTCAACTGCAAGTTTTACTTCTGCTTCTGCACATTCCAAGAGAGGTGAGGAGGTGAGTGAGAGACTGTGTGGTGCATATGTGCCACCTGTACTTAAACCATGATAGTCTTTTTAGAAAAAGAATAACTGTAGTGCTTGTGGGCAGTA